>CM033627.1:27140911-27348801 GCA_019453435.1 Rhinogobius similis | reverse complement strand
TCAGTCTAAACCTGACGAGGAAGAGGAAGAAGCCGTGACTCAACAAGTGAAAGTGTACGACGCAGACACAGGTGTGCAAAGCGGTGAAGGGGCTGATTCGACACGCTCTGTAATAAAGAGGAGAGAAGTGCGGAGGTATCTTAACTTAATACCATCAAGGAAGACATCTCTGTGCACACGGACGCTTGTCAAAGTGGACAGAGCGTTCCTGACTATGGATGAGCGGATAACTGCTACTAAACTCTGTAAACGCTACCCTTTCGCCTTCTGCCCAAAGAAAACCCAAAGTAGTACACATAACTGAGTGACCTGTACATCGTTTAAAGTGCGTATGACAGGTTTTTATGATTGTCTAGTTTTGACTCTCTTTGGTGGAATAAAACCTGTTGTAAATATATCCGATAGTTTTACACAAATCAAGAGTCAGTTTGCGAAGAAAAGTTGAAAAATGTGTTGAAATTCACAGGGAGTGGCGCAGCGTTCCAAAACATGATGACATCACACTAGGGAGACACACAGGGGACAATTTACAACCAGGAAACACATTTTCCGCATCCTTTAAACTTTGATTCAACACAGTAAAGTTGTTATGCTAATATATTTTATTTGTCAGATGATCATTTATGTGACAATAGAGGAGCTTTGAACCAGTGTTGCTTGGTAACAGTTGCAGAATTTCCTAGTGTGATGTCATGATTTACAACCAGGAAGTGAAAATGTAAACCTAAAAAATTGGCAAATTGGGATAAAAAAAAAAGTCAATTCTTTAACAGATTCGTAAATATTATTATCTTTTAGTAAAATAAGTATTCCAACCTGTCATAGGCACTTTAAGTAATATAGAGTATGTTCTATGTATATTTTGTTGTATTATATTGTATTATCTTGTTTATGTTGATGCTACTGACCCCTGCACCGAGCCAAATCTCTCCATCAAGACATGAATGATAAAGAAAACTAGAAAACCTAGATTTCTGCTGTTAAGTACTGCAAAATTGGTATTCTTGCAATATTTGAAACATACTTTTTTACACATTCGTTTGAGTCGTCTGCATGTAGACCCTCAGTCGTCCATGTACGCTCCGTGGCGAAAGGAAATTAAATTCTCTAAACTGGACAAGACAAGTTTTAAGAGAGAAGATATTTCGCCACTCATCCAAGTAGCTTCTTCAGATCACCAGACAGGGAACTGGTGAGTAGTGAAGTCACAATACAAACATTTCAATCTTGATTCGATACTAAGAAATATACTCGATTCTGGACACCAATTTTGATACCAGAAGGATAATCTAAATGCACTTTTTTTGGTCAAGGTTTCAGACATTTTCAACATTAAATAATCGTACGTTCTTTGTTAAACATTGTGCTCTTAGACTGGTTCTGATAATCATGATTTCAATTATTACTCTGTTCAATTACAAAAACGTTGTAACCGAACATACAGTTAATTGCAGAATTAAAAGTGCACTCCTTTTGCCACTAAAAACCTGCAGCAAAGGCACTTTTCTTAAAAAATTAGTAAAGAAATATATCCAGTCTATACTTTCTCTACAGAATCATTTTGACAATATAGTGAGTAATTGTTCGAAATAATCATGATTTCAATTGCACGCCAAATAAACGTGATCATCATTTTTGCTTTTCAATCTGTCTGAAAGAGGGGCTAAGTAACTGAAACTGAAACGGTCTGTGTGGAATTAATCAAATAAAAGTGACATGCAAAATAAATATAAAAATGTAGTTTGTACATTCATTGGCAAATTGGACATTGGCGATGTGAGTAACATGTTGGTATTTGTACTTAAGTAAACAGGCTTTCACGGTGACAGAGCTCTCCCCTCAGGCTGCATATTAAGAATGTATACACTACAGTAAACAGTCAAACATTAACAGTCTGGCCATTCTAAACAGTGGCACATATAGACCGCAGACCAACAAGTGTGGTTTACATGACTCTCTCTATATATATACTCTCCATAAACACCATTACAAAGTGCACCGTGCTGCTTTCTGATTCGCTTATTGCTGCAATAATGGCAGAGCAGCCAATTTACAGTTTATAACTCAAGCGCGCATCAATAATAGAAAAAAAAAAAATAGATTACAGTAAATCCGCGGTTCAAGAGCTGCATACCTTTGAAATGTCAGAGGGGAAACCACCACAGATAACTCATTTCAGAACTCATTTGCTGTGCACAATGCAAGCTGTAATACAAATATTCAGCAGCCACTCTCCCCTCCAGGTATTTGCAGCCAAACACTATACATTTTCATTCGAGAAGAGAAGAGAAGAGAAGAGAAAAGAAGAGAGGAATGTATTTTTCTCTTACTCTGGCAAGCGGCCAAACCAATTTAATTACATACCAAATGGGTCCAATCTCCACATAGCGCCCGGGCCGTGTTGTATTTCTGAAACTTCGACGAGCTCCTTGACTTTGGCAGAGTAATTGAAATCTGACTTCAACCGTTATCATTACATGACCAATGCAACAAATAAGAAAGCGCATGTTTGGAAAATGCAAGTACTGTTTAATTTACTTAAGAGCATTCCTAATTAAAGTTGCGTGTCTGTGTAAGGAAAAATAAGTCTACAAATGAGTAAAAGGACAATAATGTTTACTCTGTGTAGTACATGCATCAATCGTTTTAGCGTTGTACTAGCACTAGAAAGTAATATAAGTCGTAAAAGTAGTACATTCTTTTAGGCCTGTCACGATAACAAGATATATTGCTGCAGAAAATATCACGATAAACAACATTAATGAAACGACTTAATGAGACTTTACGCTTAAAGTGCCTCTGACAGGTTGAAATACTCATTTTACTAAAACATAGTCAAGATCATTATATTTAAGATTCTGCTAAAGAATTATCTGTTTTTATTCCAGTTTGGCAATATTTTAGGTTAAAATGTTTACTTCCTGGTAGTAAATGATGGCATCACACTAGGAAATTCTGTAACTGTTACCTAGCAACCATGTCATACACTACGCCAAAACACCTCTAATGCCACAGAAATTATAATTTGACAAATAAAAACATATAGGAACGCGTTTATTTTGTTGAATTGATGTTTGAAGGATCAGAAAAAATTGTTTTTTTGGTTGAAAATTGTCCCTGGTGTGTCTCCCTAGTGTGATGTCATCATGTTTTGGAACTCTGCTCTACTTCCTGTAAATGTCAACATGTTTTTCAACTTTTCTTCACAAACTGACTCTTGATTGGTGTAAAACTATCATAAATATTCACAATAGGGTTTATTCCACCAAATAAAGTCAAAACTAGAAAATCATAAAACCTGTCACACACACTTTAAGCAGGAAAATGACCCCCAAAAACGTTTCTAAATACGGGAAACAAAAAGAAAAACATAAGCTGCAAGAACAAATATAATTCGTTAAGTATCGATAATTATAAAAGTGACTTGTTTTACTCTAACTGAAATATTATTGTATTGTAAGAAAACATACACGATAAATACTGAGCCCCAAATATGTTGTTATTTCTCTTATATACTGAGCGATATCGATGTAGTAATTAGCGGGACAGGCCTAGTTCCGTTGCAAAAGAACAATTGCACATCCATTCTCAGGGCTGAACCAAAACTAAAAAACATCAGGGCTAATCCGAGTTCGCTGATTGGAGTAAGCTGACCTGTAAAAGGCATGAGTGTAGTTAGCTCCTCCCTTCAGACAGATATAAGGCAGTGGCTCTCCAATTCATTCGACTAAAGAAGCTACTTGGATGAATAGCAGAGTGTACTGACAAAATGTGCTTTTGCTACAGTAGTTCTTACTTGTCACATTTTATGACATACTACTATAATGAACAGAACATACAGTATTAATAGTCCACTACTTTTGTAAAAACCTGCTATACGCATTTTTACACATCAATATAATGCATGCAGCGGCACAGAAGTAGTAGGAGTAATTAGCGGTGGGTGATATTGACACAATTAAACATTGCGGTATTTTTTTGATGATCTCGGTGACAATTAGGGATGGGACAATAAACAATAATATTGTTTATCGTGATAAAAAGGGAAGACAGTGATCGTGTGTGCTACATTTTGTTTAATCGTGATAATCGCCAACAAAGATAATCGCCATTTTGTCACCAGACTGTGCAGAAAAAAAAACAACTTACTCATTATGTTCTAGATTTTTAGATAGATGTTTTTGTTTTCACTTATAATAAAGTACAAATATGTCAGAAGTTATTTATAATTAGAAAGTAATGTCTTTATACGTCACATTTTCAAACTGTCAGCAATTTTAATTAATCTAACTATCGTGATATTATTGTTAATCGCAATTATTTTGGCCATGGTAATCGTGACATAAAATTTTAATATCGTCCCATACCTAGTGACAATATTCACACGGTGTTTTCACAAAGTAAAATGTGCTTGTAAATGTTGAGGTTCAACTCTTGCAAAAATGTGAATGGACCGTAAATCTAACCACAAAAATGTAGAATTATCACTTTATACTCTTGTTTGGGAGATTACGCTTGACGTTTTTGTCTCTTTTTTAGGTCATTTTCAATCGTTTTATTAAACGATACACCCGACAGTCCAACTTTGCATATCTCCAGAACAACAGTAGCGATATTATCTATTTTTTCTGTATATCGCCCACTTTGAGTAGTAGTATAGTAGCGGTAATAGTCAAGTAACAGTGGAATCTAGTATCAAAAATTAGGAAAAATGTAAGATTAGAGACAAAATATAAAACATCAAACAGAGCTTGACTTTGCTAAGCTCTTGCTAACTCCATATCTGCATTTAAAGTACGGATTATGTTTGTCAGAAGCAAATTAAAACAGCGTTCGTTTTGTTTATGTTGAGAAATAGCGCCTCATTAACTGCTCAACACCATGCGGGGTCAAACAACTGCTTTTTTTGATTCGAATGTTTAGCCTTGAGTCTTGTCCAACATCAACTATTCTTCAAAAGCTGCTCAAATCCTTCATTATTTTTCCAAACGCAGACTTGAGGCAAACGACAGTGAGTGGTGCCAAGAGAAATCGCTTTAGTCAAATTAAGTCTAGCATTTAAGAAAGTGAAAAAAAAATACATGTTTTGGATTTTTAATGTTTTCCACTTGCATGTCGACTTAAGTTAAAATCCTATTAGTGCTTCCTTCATAAAACATCAGAAATGCTTTGAAAGGCCTGCTGGCAAATCACTTATTTATCTATTTAATGTTTTTTTTTTACGGTGCTGGGGAAATTTTAGACAGCTCCCACATTTGTAATTATGGGATGGCAGCAGCAGAATATATAGAGTCCAGTTTGGCAGCGCAGATGATAAGTGTACACTACAAATCAAAAATAGGGCAAATAGCATTAGTTATGTCGCTGTTTTTTAATGGTATGCATAATATGTGGCGAAATTGAGACAAAAAATGCAATTAATCAATTCAATCTTACCGTATATGAAAATGATGACGATATTTAATCTTGTATTTATCATGAGAGAGTTGAGAGTGGGTGTGTTTTGGCATTATGTGGATTTATGGATTTGTGGATTTATTTTAAGGCCCTTGCAGTAAAAAAAAAAAAGAAAAAGTTGACCAATAACGCACAAACATATAGTAAAGGCTGCGGATGGTTTTGGAAGAAAAAGTTTCTTAAAAAAAGCGATTATTTGTGACATTTGTTTAAAAGTAGGATTGTGTTCGAAGTGCGCACTGTAAACAACTATATTAACGTTCTCAAAAAGCCTGAAATATGAACAGTTAAAGTCATTTAGAACAAGTTTGTGCGGTCTAAACTACAGGTACAACAATATATTAAAAAAAAAAAGACAAGGTAAAATGTATGTATGTAATATGTATGTATGGTTTTATGTAATTAGTATAGAATAGTCTTGTCTTAGCTCCTTTTATAAGCTTTACTAGGTGTAAATTGTAATTCTAATATTGTAATCTCAACTTTAAGGTGCTGGTGTCTGCAATGAACTTCAGTGCTAAGATAATATTGATGACGATGAAGTGTGAGTGAATGATCGAGTGTCAGAGACTGTATGAAAACTGTTGCACTGTAAATAATGCACATTGCACTCCCCCCGTCCCTTATCCAGGACTGCAAATGGAAATTAGCTTGCATAGCTATAATCTGGTGCAATCATCTTTGTCCCCGAGCATAATGTCATTGTACATGGTCCTGTTAAATAAATAAATAAATACAAAATAAATAAATAAAGGTAGATACAGCCAGCTGCATGTCATTGTAGGGGGCGTGGTCTGGCGTGGGGGAAACTCTCTGTTGATTCAATAAGAAATGTAATTATTTTCATTCAAGACATTCCCTGGCGATTTATGTGCATTTTAAGCACGACAAATTCAAGTCGAGTCACAGCTGAGTCTTAATGGGAGTTGTTGGCGTAGTGTTACCACAGAAAAGCATTTAACTCACTTCTGATGTTAGCATTGTCGGATAAATATGCAAAATTTGGGCTGTTTGACCACTTTATTCCCCCCCGTGTCTTTGTGTCTGTATTTGGCACAATAAAACCCTTAAAGTCGACGTTTGCAAGAGGAGATCTGACACATTAAAACGAATGGATGGTTTTCCCCCACAGAGGTCCATTAGTGGCCGTTCCCTTGGATTCGATGTCTATAATTTGTCATTCTATTAACCAAATAATCGCAGCAAAATTTCGCCAACTCAAATTGTGATTTTGATTCGTATGTAATACAATGTGCAGCTCTACCAGTGCATTCATTTATCAAAATTCTGTTCACAAATCACAAAATAATGTCACCATGGCAGAGTAATGAGCGTCTTTCTTCATTCTTTCCAAACATATGCACTCATAAACTAAGCAGTGAATTCAAAATAATCTTCGTAACATTGATTAGCTGCCTCTGTTTAAAGGTGCACTGTGGAACTTTTCTGTAAAGTATGCCGACTCCTGTAGTTACCATTACACTACTATAAACTGAATTGTATTTATATTTGACTTGATTGGATGTTTTTTTTTTTTTTTAATCTATTGACATAATTCAAATGTAAAAATGTAACTGCAAAGATTCAGAGTAAAATAAAAGATTTGGTACTTAAAGAAACATGCATGCTCTGTGAGTTGAGTCGCCTCTCAGATCTAAAAAAAAGCTCCATAGTGCACCTTTAATTTGTGTCTCAAATTGTTAGCCTTGTAGATCTTCCTTGCAGAATCAAAAGCTGAATGGTTTGACAGTATTCATCATTTTCCGTTGACTTTTCTCACAGTAAAGCTGCAGTGTCAATAGCCACTTCAGTTCCTTATCATAAAAAGCCTCATTATGAATACCATTTTAACACAACGGCAACACGCAGGCCTTTAAAACCGCACTTTTACGACGTCTAAACTTGAAATACACGTCTCGAACGAGGAATACGGCTGAGTGACATGAAACGTTTCTGCGGGTTCCATTCACCGTGCGTCTGAGTGAGCCACATGCCAGGGCCTTTGTGTCGGAGACGAAGTGAGACCAGGAGTGCCAGCGGTGCACTGTTTAGCATCGCCATCACACACCGACCCCACATCTACGGAATTACTACAAAAACGCATCTACGGCCTGGTCTCGTGTCATAAAAAAAGAATAAAAAGATGTTTCCTTGTCATTGGTTGTGTTCGGATTGGTTCATGCATGTTTTGAGTCATCCTTTATTGGGAAAATAGAAAAAAAAAAAAAGGACTTTCATTTATAGGGTTCAGAATTGTTGCAAACAAACAGATACATGAAAATCCACTGCTTGATAGTGTGAAATAAAGAGGCAGGGCTTATAAATTCATCCTTTTTAAACAGGAAGTTAAAGATCTTATTTAAGTACCTTGTCATTGGTTGTGTTCGGATTGGTTCATGCATGTTTTGAGTCATCCTTTATTGGGAAAATAGAAAGAAAGAAAAAATTAACTTTCATTTATAGGGTTCAAAATTGTTGCAAACAGATACATGAAAATCCACTGCTTGATAGGGTGAAATAAAGAGGCGGGGCTTATAAATTCCTCCTTTTTTAAACAGGAAGTTAAAGATCTTATTTAAGTACCAAGCTGTTTTTATAGTCTATCTATGTATGTTTTAGTTTAGTTCATTTGTAGTTTGAAAACCACAAGCCAGCGAGTAAAACACACCAAAAAACATGTATAAAATCCTTGAAATAAAATCACGGCACATCTTGTCTTGCATATAAGTCCCGTTTAGTCAAAAGTGTGTCAATAAGGTCAATTTTCAGATGAAGTCCAAATGTAATTTTTTCCATTTTTTCGAATGTCAGTTACAATTTTGATCCAGTCCTTGATTCTTGATGCGGTTTGTGTCATCCACTTTTTCATAATGACCTGTAGTATTCTCCAAAGGTATCTATTATTATGTCCATGGCAGGAGTTTTTGAGGCCAGAATAGATAGAAGTTCAGTGGAATACCGATAATGAAAACGATTTCAGTCTAATATTTATGAAAAATTCTACTCATTTATTGTTAAATATTGAAAGATTAACGATATATCAGTCTTTATCATCTGTAGTTGCGTTAATGGGGGAACTTTTTTGTTGACCAATGATTTCATAGCCCAGTTGGTAAGACGTAGATGGTCAAAAAATAAATGCAAATGTCCAGATTGTTCATGCATGGTCCCATTTCAAACTAAATAAATAAACAAACGTAAACATAATATTCAAAATGCAATGCTATTCTTACTGTCAAACGTTATTTACTACGGAATCAGCGTCACAAAACGGCCCCCGATATCACTGTTGATCACAGTCATTTCTGCCGCAATAGATCACGAAAGTAGAAAGAGCTGCGCCGATCCGATCCTGTTTGGACTTCAGACAGTCGATTGCGGTGCCATTTGACACACTCTATACTGCACAGATGTGGGAATTCCTGGAAAGTACGGCGAATGTACAATGAAAATATTACGCTCAAAGCCCCCGCAGTGCCAGGGGTGGTTTACAGAGAGAGGCCTGTGGGGACTGTGGCTTAGCGCTGATACAGGATGAGCGAGGGAGAGAGAGAGTGAAGGGGGGGGGGTGTTTGGCACAGAGAGAGAGAGAGAGGGAGAGACAACAGCGTGATCCCCCGACAGAAACATATTGCACAGGGATTTCAGCTTAATTCAAACCATATGCCGCAATTTGCCTAAAATTTGGGTCTTACAAATTGAGAGCTCAAAATCTGAATGGAATGAATGAAATTTTTAAGCGAACAAGTCACTTTTTGCATATTAACATTTTGCACAATTATATAATTATAGAAGTGTTTATTTTTAAACCAAGAGCCTATAAGCAGAACTCTTTTTTTTTTTTGCTCTCTCAACATGTATGCTTTATTCTTTCATTTAATTCACTTGCGTTCATAGATTTCAAAGGTCATTTTCTCCAAATACATTTTTCTCTCATAAAGATAAGATGCAGATAAGCAATTTGAGTAGCATCTACACACCAAACTTTTACAATCTTGATAAGATGCATACAGAATGATTGGTTTATTCTAAGCCTGATTTACAGAAGTTTTAACTCCAGAGAAGGAAACCCAGTTTGAATGTTTAAGCTATTCAACAAGATGAAGAAACAAGAAACAAGATTCAACAACAATAGATATGCAAAATGCCCAGTGGATGATTTAAAATTTAACGTTCATTTTTTACACATAAAATGCCTTATTTATGCTTAAAGGTCCCATATTCTGCTCTTTTCCCCTTTACACAGTCTATTCTAAGGGCTTTGTTGATAAATTTTTGCGTTGTGCAATATCCATAACATAACAGTTTCCAAAAAACACCCATTTCATGGACTGGCCCCCCTCCTTGCAAAAGCAAACGGCTCACTCTGAGATCTGACCCCCCCGAACAGAGAGCAGGCTGCCTCCCGCCCAACTCGCACGCCTCCCGCCCAACTCGTGACGGCTTCAGAGCGAGATGGTGCGCATGCGCCGGTGCTCCGGTAAACAGCGATACACAAACACGGGAATAAACATTTTATCCGTCCTGACGGTGCGTCGTGCTGAGTCCTACGTCCTGGATCTGACCTGGAGTTTGACGTGCTCCAGGGCCTCAACGACGGACGCTGCCATTTGGTAAATAACAAGCTAACTCTTCGATCTGTCGTATCCATCGTGTTATTACTGTGTAGCATTAGCATTAGCTGTTTTTATTCTGTGGCTGCACGCTTCCCGGAGGCATGGCTTAAACACCGCGTCATCCTTGTGAAGCGCGTCATCCTTGTGAGGAGCCCCCGTCTGCTGCTCAGCCAAGGGGGACGGAAAAGACAGTTCTCTAGCGAAAACATGCGGAAATCAATCAAAAAACCACTTTGGGCACACATACGAGGCCCAAATAGCACTGTAGGAAGGTTAAAACCTCTGAAAAGTCGATTTTGCATGTTATGGGACCTTTAAAACTTGTAACACGTTTTGTAAATAAACTACATTGGAAGTTTCAAATTGCTATCTTTTTTAGATTTTCGTTCCTATTCACTTGCAGTTTTCTGCCTTTAATGACTGAACTGCAACACATTTTCAAAACACAAATGCAAACTGGTCAGCAAATACAGCACACATAAACATCTTTTTACAAATCTACTGCCCCGTTTAAATAAACATTTGAGTACCAACCCAACCAAACAAACATGACTACAATTTGCTTACCATTTTCCAAACAACACAAAACACTACCCACATTTTGTACACTGACAAATTCGTTTTTCGCAGTTACTCCATTCACAAAGCCAGTGCCAAAACATAAGACTCCCAAAATGTGCACGTAAAGCAACTTGGAGTACCTTACACGCCAGCAGTATTTGTGTTGTATCCTTTGGGCATTGCCTGTGAACATGTATCTATACATTGTGTGCAGCAGCTGTGTGCTTGAAAGAGGAAGTCGCTAAAATAGTTAAACACACAAATAAATCATCACACCTAATCACCTCCGATAAGCCCACACTGTAAATCGCTCTGAGGTTTAATCCCGATTTACGAGCCTCCAACGATAATCAGGGAGCGCTAACGTCTTGAAAACCTGTCCGCGGCCCGCATTTGAAAGTTTATTTTGGTTATGCGAGTGCGGACTGGTCTAATATGTGTGCGAATGTATGGCTGTGTACCCAACGGGCCGGCGGTCTGAACTCGAAGCAGCCCATCTTTCCATTTGTGTTTGCGTTGGACATACCTCGGGAAGCTAAGACAACTGTTGCTGTTTGCCCAGGCTTGTGAGGCACGGCTCCTCACTGACAGCTGCATTCTTCCGCGGTGTTCGTGGGACGTTTCAGTGCTCCAGAGCTGTCGGACACCTGTCTTTAAGTAGGTGAGTCTAGACTGCCAACGAGGATGTTCGAGTGCAGATGGACAAAATGTGTTACGCGACTGAGAAATGTCAAGTAAAAGTCTAATAGGGATTAAAAGGTGAGGAGCAAGGGTTGAAACATGCCCGGAAGCACACACACAATGCAATTTATGACCTATCTCTTGTACAAATTCCGTATTAAATCAGCTATTTACTTGTGTATAAGTACCTGTTTTGATATTTGCACATAATGAAGTGTAATGTTGAGTAATTTCCCTTGTGGATCAATGACGGTTACCTGACTCTAATTGGATTATCTTGAGCAGACATTTATGTAAAGGACACATACAGTACTATGCATATTTGACATTTTTGAGCTTTTAATCAACAATTCTAACATTGTTCCCATACATTCCAGGAGTTGTATTTAGCTTAATTTAGGGGGACAGGGGACAGATCAGGCCATTCAAACTATGTATTATTAATTTAATTTTGGTATGTACGGTTTTGCACTAATCTTTTGTGTCTTGTTGTTGACCTGGACTGGTTATTTTATGTTTGTTTGTTTGTATATTGTTTAGTTCTTCTGCAAAAAACAATAAAGATTTGGTAACAAAAAAAACCTTGTTGGTACTGGTTTAATTCTGGGTTAGTCCGTATACTAACCTTACATCATCGCCAGACTCGTTCTGAGCATTTCTGCCATCTAAACATGATCACTGCAAACTAACGAGCTCACTCGCATTCATCATGTTTCTGTAAGTGCTATGCAGCCAGTGGATGGCGCCTAAACTCGGTAAGTGCCAGGGCAAACAGACCCAGATGCAGATGTTCATTTTGTTTGGATTTTTTTTTTTTCCAAAACATGAGAGGCCAAACTTAAGATCTTGTTTAAGAGCATATGTAAAGGCTAATAACATACATGCATAATATTTTTCCGTTAAGGGTTTTTGAAACTCCTACATGTTTTGTACTCATTTTATCACAGTTTGTGCTCATTTTAATTCTGATGTTGACATGATTTGGTTCTGTTTTAGTCCTGGTTCAGTCCTGGTTTTGTTCAGTTCCGGGTTTAATCCTAGTTTTGTCCAAATTCTGAAGTGGTGAATGTGCAAGTATAACACACCCTTAAAGAAACGCCTTTAACTCTTGGAAAAAGTGATGTCAGTATAGTCAGAAATGGTAAACAAAAATTGAAGATTTATGAACAAAGTCTGGGATTTTTTTGTGTTATCCAGCGGCACAATGGTATACTTTTTTCCAAGCCTTTTATGGGACCTGCATGTTTACATAGTCTGTCTGAAACATATCAAATAATATTGTCATTTCTGAATACCTTGGCAATTTGACACTGCAGACTATTTTGCAACTAGTGACATGTGACAAGTAAAAACAGTTCAGGACGCCCATACTGTTCAAAACCATGATATATTTTGAGATAAAGACAACCAGTCCATTAAAACTAACGAGTCTTTTCCAAAAAAATATACTTACAGTTGTATTCATCCAAACTAAAGTCCACAACCTTTTGCAGAAAATTCACCGTGACCCTTTCCATCCAAAGTAATCACCCAAACGTGCATGTTTCCCAGTCTCTCCGTAGTGTTTCATTTCCTGTCCGTCGCTAAAATTAAAGACCTGCAACCTCAAAAACATGATAGTAAAACCTAACCCTAACATAGCATTTGCAACTCAAAAAAAAAAAAAATCTAAATCATTGGCCACGCTGTGAGTTCTTTTCAGTGTGAAAGAGAGAGAGAGATGACGAGCTCCATCTGTGCCTGTTTCGAATGTTTATATGCATTTTCTTCTGGCTAATTTATGTGGGGCTTTTTGAAACACAAATCTGCCAGGGCCAATATAACTGCACTTGTAATCTCCGTCTCTGAGAAGAATCACTCTCTGGTCTGTTTGTTTATAAATGAAATGAAGCAATTACTCTAATGAAGATCAGCGCCATCACGGGGGATTCGAGTGAAGAACATAGAGGTGTACATCATTTGTAAATCGGAAATCTTTTGAATGCTTTTTAATGGTACAGTAATAACGCCCCGCCCAAATATACCGGGAGTTGGGTTTGTCATGTTCGAAAGAAATGACACATTCTCATTTTTGAAGTCTAAAAATGATCTTAACTACGTCGCAAAGTCTTCTCTGTGATTTAAAAGCCCACCAAGCATCGCCGTTTTAGCCTCATTTGAACTGCTTCACACTCTCCACTGTAACGGGAAGAGGGCGCAGGAACTATTTAAGATGTTTTTTAAGTTCTGAAAGAGTGGGTCAATCTTTTTCTTTTTTTTTTTTCCCCACTTATTATTATGCAAATCTGACAGAGACAAAGATTAAGCTAAAAACTCTCGCCGCGTCCACTGTAAACACAAGCATTTAACGGATGCAGATGAGTTCAGCCGTGCACCAGGACCATCTCCCCGTTGCTCTTTCATTTACTACCTTTGCAAACACAGAATCACTGCTAGCATGTTGGACTGGCCTTTGCCAAACAGTACATTTACAGTGACTTTACCACACGGAGCCTAGAGCCTGATATTTGCTCAGACAAACTTCGATCATGGCCACGATTTTAAAGGACACATATTCTGCTGCAGTGACCTTTTTGACCTTTTAACCATGTCCTAACAATGTCCTGTCATCGAAAACATACCTGAAATCGCTGCATTCACGCCATTTTGAGGCTAAAGTTCATTGGAAAATCCTCAATGTTATTCCTTTTGGTTACAATATCCCACAGAATGGCATAAAACATATATATAGCCATAAAAAAATCATCTCCTGAAAGCTGCATTCGCTTTAAAATGGCACTAATCTCTTTTATCTCAAATCAACTCATCGTGAGCATTTCTCTCACCTCTAAATAATATCAAAAGATGTCGCAATGTGCTTGATAAAGTGTTGCAAAGCGTGTCTGCGCAGCTCACTTCCTGACCCGTTCACTCAACCACAGACAGACAGTAGCTTTGGCTGCTACCAAACTAAACACTTACATAACACAAGGCCACAGCAGCTTCATTGTTAACTTTGGCACAGGCTTTTAATTGAAACAAAGCGCTTTACAATGTTCTCCGGCTTATCACTGCGCCTCCACGGTCTATTTTACTTCTTTCATATGGAAAAACCGAGGCCGTACTTTGCAGATATCAAAGCGACATTACTGTATGTTTGTTCTTGTGCTGAATTGCTTTGAAATGCAACAGTGGCCAAGCTTGTCGTCAGCAGGCACGGCACATACAAGAACGCTTCAAAATGGTTAAATAAATCGCTTTGAATTCACTTTTTTTCCCTCTCCTTGTAGTCCGTCACTTATGGCCACATTCTTTGGTGAAATCCATCAATCAGCGTTTTGGGAGCATTTGGGTTTGGACCGCACTAAAACAATAAACGTCTGTCTTTCAAGTCTCGATCTAGAGTGGAACACATCTGGTGGCAGCAGCTCATTTTGGTTTCCACGTCGCTGAATGACATGACAGACAAGGGCTTCTCAAGCGGTGGTGCAGGGGCTGGAACTGGTACACTGGAAGGAAGAGGCTTCAGCAGTTGAAATAAGCACAGAGCAATAGCTGCTGTCTCAGAGCAGAGTTTTTTTGGCTGAGAGGGTACTTTGTCCACACAGCAAGAAGGTTTCGGCTTCGATTTCTGACATTGCAATGGATTTATGTTTTCCATGGATCTATAATAAGAACTGTCAGAGGGCAAGTTTATACAATTACGGCTGAAACTAACGGTTATTTTGCTAATCGATTAGTCTTGTAATTATTCTTTGGATTAACCAATTGGCTGTTTAGATCGCAATAGTCACATCGCCCTTTTCGTTCTAAATTTGACCCCGATAAAACTGAAGTGAAGCTGTTATTAGCTGTTATTTAAGGACAAAAGAGTGTTTTCACCAAATACACTAAACGTACACATTTTCTGCATCATTTACAGGCAATTTCGGCTCAATTTAATTCATGAAACGTCTTTTCTCAGCTCATGGCATGTTTTGGAACGTTGTGTATGGACCATATAACGATTATTTGATTGCTAAATTAGTTGACGATTATTTCAATAATGGATTGGTTGCAATTCATTGATTAACTTGTTGCAGCCCTGTACTTCCAGGCCCAATAAACTGTCCGTGTTCGTCAACTTTCACAAAGGTTGGGTTTTGAAGGGATTCCTCTCTATTTTCGCAAAAGGATTTTTTTTATTCTCAAAACGAGAGTAGTAAGATTTAGCCAAACTTCACTCTCAGCCCTCACTTGCGTCGCTCTAGCCAACATCTTGCGGATTGGTCAAGTATACGGCTCTATTCCGTCACACGGTGGGTGGCACTAGCCCATACTGGAAGATCTTTTTCACATTTAGGGTAAGGTTAAGGTTAGGAATAGTTCACTTGGTTAAGTTCTTCTTAGTTCATCTTCCAGGTCTCATTAAGCTTCCAAATCTTTAGGAGTATTATATGTGTCTATTTATGGGAAAATAAAGTCTGCAAATACAAAAAGTAAGGTTAAAGTGCGTATGACGGGTTTCTATGATTTTCTAATTTTGACTTTGTGTGATGTATTAATACTTGTTATAAATTAAAATGATAGTTTTACACCAATCAAGTGGCCGTTTGTGGAGAAAAGTTGAAAAATCTGTAGAAAATTACAGGAAGTAAACAAACTGATGACATCACACTGGGGAGACAAAGGTTATACATAATTTACACAAAATAAACTACTTTTTTGACCCTTTATTCATTAATTCAACAAAAAAAGGTGTTCACATCTATTTTTATGTGTAAAAAATTTAAAAATCTGCAACATTCAATGAGTTTTGGCCCAGTTTACAGGTGGTTACTATGGTAATTTCCTAGTGTGATGTCATCATTTACAACCAGGAAGTGAAATTAAAAACCTAAAAAATTGCTAAACCGGGATAAAATGTGTAAAGTATCTTGGCAAAATGTGAAATATATTTATCTGACATACATTTTAGTGAAATGAGTAGCTCAACCCGTCATAGGCCCTTTAAGGTAAGGTTAGTTTATATTCCAGTCAGGTTAGGTTCTTCCACCAACCTTGTTTACTCCAGGTTTACTCTTGTTTTAGTATTTCTGACTGTTAAGTAACAGACAGCTCTTATATGCATTGAAACATTTGCAAATTGCTGAACCAAAGGAATAAAGCACCGTCTTCCATCCTGTGCATCATCAATACGTCTCACAAAAAAACCACCTGCTTTAACACTTCTTATACAATGATTCATCGGAAAAAAAACACACGTCAAAACTCCAAACTGTATAATTCACACAGTAGAACGCAGAACAGAGCGAGCGTTAAACCATATATCAAAATGCGTATTGGGAAAGCGATTTTAAAAATGCTCTGTCACGACTGAAATATGTGCGTCCGATGTGATCAATCATGGACATAAATAGCCAGCGTCTGCAGAGCTGGGTGATTAAGGGGCTAACCAGGCAGGATCAACTCTACTATCTATTCTGAGGGCACATGACTTATGACCCTCTTAACACCTCTAGTAGCTCTGACTCACGTCTGCTCCACATTATAAAGTGCAGAGAGGCAGCGCCGGAGTGCACCTCTGTCACCTTCACTGTTGCACCAGTTACACGCGAGAGGATGGGCCCAAATCCACCGTGTTCTCAGATGTCTATTGTACTCGTCTCTAGTAACAATAACTGATTTTAATTACTGGAAGCACCGCGGCAATTGGGGACGTTGTTTTCTATTGTTTTATTGTGGTAGGGCTGCACAATATGTCGAAAAAATATCGCACTTGTTGTTATCGTGATATGCATATTGTAAAGATGGGCGATGATTTCTAATGGTTACATGCATTAATCTTGTGGTTTTTGTGCTCCCAAGCTTGTTTTTACTTTATTTTTCTTACAGTATTTTACCATTTTTACCAATTAGACTAAAATGTTTACCGTTTTTACCTATCAGACTCAAATTTTCACCCCCAATAGCGCCGTTTTGCTAAGTACAGTGTTAAACCTCTTGCTTCAAAATCCTCATAACCTTTTCCATTATTTCATACAAACATAAATGAAGGTGAATAAAATGTCGGAAATGTTTAAAATGATTGAGTAATGTATTGTTATGGCTTGCAGAGTAATGGACAAAGCAACTCCAGGTTTTAACACTCCAATGTGTGTATATTTGTACCTAAGCTATTATATTTTAAGGTATACCTGGAAAAGAAAAATATATGCAAATGAGGAAAAACTATCGGGATAATATCGTTATCGCAATACATGACACCCATATCGCATATCGCTATACTTTCCGATATCGTGCAGCCCTAGTTGGTGGTGATCAATTTGTCATTATTATTTTCAGGTTATAACAATGAATAAATGGTTCAATAAAAATATGGGACACAAAGATAAATACTAGAACTTTAGTCGTTTAGTGCAGTAGTTCCCAACAATTTTGGCTCGAATACCCCTAAACTTTGTCTCATGCTCAGAGTACCCCTTCACTTCAACATCAGGCAAATAAATTAGTTTAGTAGAAGCACATAGTCCATTTTTACAATATTTTTAATTTGATTTATGGACCAATATACTTCTACAAAAAGATCCTAAATTTACAACCAATAACACTTTTTAATTTAGATAAAAGTACATTCCATCTTCATTTAAAACCTGAAACCATTCCAAGTACCCCCTGGTAATTCTTCAAAACCCCTGGTTGGGAATCACTGGTTTAGTTGTTTAATCAGTCGATGGAATCTTTATTGAACAAGCTTTTTACTAGTCACCTAATTATTTTGGGGGGATTTAAAGGATTTATATGGACCACAGGAGAAAGGAGAAGGCATAGCGAGTGTAAGAGAGTACATTGAGAGTTTAATCTGCTGATTTACAGAGAAATACTGGAAGTTTTTAGGGCTGTAATCAACTAAAGAAATTCTTGTTTGACTAAAAAATGTCCTATCAAACGAATAGTCCACTTAAAAGGGGTGTGGCAAAGGCTGAAGTATGTCCATGTATCTGAGCCAAACTGCACTCAAAAGAACCCAACTGCGCAGGATTTATACAGGACTATTTATACAGTAAACAGTGTATTTATATGTTAGAAACAAATACGTCGGATTAAACTCATGATTCACTCCAAAATCTGCAGCCATAACTCGCTACATATACAGTATTTTCCTTTTTGCTGCTGTTCCATAGAAATCTAAGTAAAAGAAGTAGTCGAAAAATGTGTAAACAATTTTCACTGAGACACCATCAACCCATTAATCATCTAAAACAACTTAAGAATTACAGCCCTTGTAGTTTTCTGTATAAATATATGTAACTGTGTGAACTCTTGCGATCTTTAGGTTGGGTCAGTGCAGGGTCTGTTCATTGAGAGAGTAGTTTTGAGAGTTGTTACGCGTCGATGCATTTTAGTCCATCCAACTGATGCACAGAACATGTCTTTAGTTGATCAAGAATTTCTTAAGTCGACTACAGCCCTAGTAAAGGAACAAGATTTTTTTTCTAACCAAAGTTTGCATGGTTTTCATACCTGACATTATCTTCTTCACACAATTGTAACAAAAACATGATCACGATACTGTAAAGCGAGACATGGGGCCCTTTTTACTCTCACACACCTGGGATACTGTCCTGAAGAAGTCGGACTGCAGATGGCGCTGTCGTCCTTCCTCTACGGTAGAAAAACAGTCGCAAAACCTGCGCAAATCAGCTGAAAAGACACGTCACAGCAACATCGAGTGACAGTGAAGATTGCGAATGAGCAGTCGGAACTGTCAGGCATGAAAAACGAACAAACTCTGGTCTTTTAAATAAAATCATCATTTTTGTTTCATACCGCTGGGTTTAAGTGCTAGCGTTTCAATCAAATCAGCACAAGACTCATTTGTGTCTAAGCTTACATAGCATGTTCATTATCACTGCATTCTAAACACTATCAGTATGAATTTTAAGTAGCTGCTTGGTTATACGTCATGCATATAGATGTTTAAGTGTATAGGTATTAAAGCTGTGGTACTTGATGTTCAAACTATGAATGAGAACATTTAAAAGGTTACCCTTGGCTTCCTTTGGCAAAACCCACTCTCATCCCAAAACATCACATAACGTAGGAGGGCGCCCAAAGTGGTCCAAGAGCTGAAAAACAAATTTACTCTTTTACAAGAAAAACAGAAAAGGGTACTTTGCCTTTATTCCGTCATTAAAATGCCTCTTTCTTTATTGGATCACTTTTGTTAAATTACTACAGACTATAGGAACATACTCCACAAGTCTTTGAACCTAAATTTCATCAAATATTTAACCAAACCAATCTCGTCAAACTGTAGTTCTGTAAAAATTAGAATGAAAATCAGTTCATTTTGTTTGCACTTTCAGAGTACAGTGTTAAGTTTACAGCAGAGCCCCAGAGAACAGCACTACAGCATCTATCTACTTATCATTAACTCAAAGACACAATTGGCCCTGGGCAATCCGATTCCCAGCGTAACCTTCTGACTTTGCTGCTGGGAAGGTAAATCAGACAAGAAGAAGTTAGATTTGGAGAACAACAACTCCGCTGTGAATACTACCAAAAAGTTTAAACCTAAGAGGCGTCAAAGCATAACATACTGCACTACGGTATTATATGATGGCTATCTGCAGACCTTCGAGTTGTAAGATTGATTTCCAGTTCAATGGATCATTTGCTGAATGTCTCCCCCCACTCTCTACACAAATCCCACACTGATTAAGCGCAGGTTTAATAAAGCAAATCAAATAAATAACTAAAACGAGCTGAGTACTATTATAAAAAAATGAATATCTTTGACTGTTGCATGCAAATATATAAAATGTAAAGCACAGTACAAAACAAACAACAATAATAATAAAATCAACCAATTAATTTAATACTATAATACTTAACACTGCGAGTTTCCTTTCTTTTTCAAGCTAAATTTCCAACTCAGTTTTGATACAAACGAAAAAGCTTGATACTCGATACCCATTTTGATACAACAATAATAAAAAAGCACAATTTTTTAAAATAATAGACATGGTTGCCACGTGACCAAGCCTTCAAAAACAAAAGACCAAAACAAGCAACCCCAGGCCTACAAAAATAACTAAGAAAGTAATTAGTTGCGTATCGCTGCAAAAAGAACACTAATGAGATGTGCATCTTTTTTATTGCATTTTTAACATTGATAACTGCTTTAGAACATGTTAATAGACAGTATTTCAGAGTATTTCAGTCATTACTGGGTATATTATCATAAAACATTAGAAAAAGACTAAACTCGCCCAAAAGCCCAAAGTTGCAATAACGAAGCAGACCTGGCAACTCTGATTTTCAACACAAAATAATACTTTCTTTATGCTATCATGTGGTCTTATCTGATAATACTCAAGATAATTCTAAAACTGTTCAGAAAAAGGTCTAATTTTGTTGTTTTTTATGTAATTTTAGCACTGATTTCGATGTTATCTTGTACATCACCCAGCTGAAAACTTGCCACTTCCCTCGCGAACAGGCCGCTGTCCTCGGGCGATGCAAGGGTTAATGTTTTTCCAGCATTGGGATACTGCAGCTCAGACTGGCTACTCAGCAGAATGTTATGAATGGGTGCAATGAGGAAAAAAAAAAAAGAAAACGTTCATGTCGTCCAACCAAGAATGCTGGCTTCCATGTAATTAACTCCTGTGTGCGCGCTCCAGCCGCTGTTTCTATCGCGGCCACGTTTTGAGGAGGAAGAAGGGCATAAAAAGCACATTTGGAGGATTCAAAGTGGAGAATATTTGAGCGAGTCTGTACTTTGAAGTATTCCGTGACTAATACAATGATATGGAGAGCGGAGGAAATAGGACAAGTGCTTTAAAAAGTGGTACATGCTCTCCCCAAAAACTGGCCACGGATTAATGTTCGGTTTGAACTTCATTCTCCGAAAGGGCTACAAGAACATGGTTAAAGTATGTACACTGGAAACATACAAAAAAATGTAATGTATGTCAACCCGTACATTTGAAATACAACAAACTAATAAACGGCGAACAAAGAATAACATCTGCAAACCATTGGATAATAAAACTAGAGCAAAACTATGGGATAATTACGGTTCTGTTACAGGAGGGAGAGAAAAGGAGCGAAGGGGTAAGAGAGCGAGAAAAGGATTGAGAGACGAGAGAGATAGAAAGAACATTTGAGGGTTAGAAAAAGAAAGCGAGAGAGGGTGAGGGGGTGAGAGAAAAAGAGAAAGAAATGGACTAAGAGAACAGAGGGAAACAGGGAGGCAAAGAGAAAGAAGAGAAAGAGCAAAGAGGGGCAGAAAGAAAGGCAGGAAGACATTACAAGGGAAGACGAGATGTGCAGCGTGAGAAAGGAGAGACAAAAAGAGAAAGAGAGTGGAAGAGAAAAAGGAAGGAGGAAAAATGAGATGGATCAAGAGAAAAAAGAGGGGCAGAGAGAGAGGAGTGAGATGGACAGAAAAGATAGAGACAGCGAGAGAAGGGGTAAGAGATAGACAGAGAAAGAGAGAGAAGGGTGTGTGAGGGTTAGAAAAAGAGAAAGAGAGAGAAGATGGGAGAGGGTGGGAGAGAACAGATAAAAAGGGTAAAGAGAAAGACTAAGAGAACAATTGAGAAAAACCGAGAGGAAAGAGAAAGAACAATAAGAGGGAGAAAGAGAGGCCGGAAGACATTAGAGGGAGAGAGAAGACGAGAGGGAGTAGAAGGAAAGAAGAGACAAAAAGAGAAAGAGAGTGGTGGGGAGAGAATGGGGGTTAGAAAGAGGAGACGAAAAGAGATAGAGAGTGGAAGAGAAAGACAAGGAAGAAAAATGAGACTGATCAAGTGAAAAAGCGGGACAGAGAGTTAAGCAGACGATGGAGAAAGAGAGAGAAGGAGCGTAAGAAAAAGAGAGGCAGAGAGAGAGGGAAGTGAGAGAAATGGGGTTAAGGGGGAAAGAGAGCCAGAGAGAACACAAGGTAGGGTGAGAGAAAAAACAAAAACAGAAATAGCGAGTTGGATAGAGAATGAGGGCAGAATAGAGTGGGAAGAAAAAGGAGACAGATTTAGAGAAAAAGAAACAGAGGAACAGGGAAGGTAAAGAATGAGAATGAAAAAGAGGTATAAAGAAGAGGGATAGAGCAAGGAAGAAGACGCGAGGGAAAAGAGACGACAAGAAAGACGAAAGAAGAAGAAAGATAGAGAGCGAATTAGATAAAGTTAAGACAGGGTAAAGGGAGAAGAGACAAAAAAGCACAATAGAGGAAGAAAGAGAGAAGAGGAAAGAGAGAGGAAACAGGAAGTCAAAAAGAGGGAGAAAAAGAGGGACATAGCAAGATAGAGAAAGACAGGGAGCAAGATAGAGAGAGAAATAGAGAAGGGGGAGAAAGAGAGAAGAGAGGAAAGGAAAAGGAGACAAAAGCAGAGACAGAGAGTAAATGAGATGAAAAGAAGAGGGAGACAGTGAGAGAGAAATAGAGACGGAAGAAGTGAAAGAGAGGAAAGAAAAGGAGTGAAATGGTATAGAGAGAAAAGCAGAGACTGAGAACAAATAAGACAGAGAAGAGAAGGGGTAAAATGAGAAGAGACAGAAAACAAAATAGAGGAACAAAGAGAGAAGAGAAGAAAGAGAGGAGACAGACAGAGAGCCAAATAGAGGGAGACAAAGAGGGAGACAGCAAGACAGGGAACAAGAGAGAGAGTGAGGAATAGAGAAGGGGGAAGACAAGGGGAGGAACAGAAGGGAAAGGAGACAAAAGCAGAGACAGAGAGGGAATGAGAGAAAGAGAAGACAGAGGGTAAAGGAAGAAGAGAAAGAAAAATAGAGAAATAAAGAGAGAGAAGAGACAGACCGAGGAGAGAGGAGGAAAGAGTGTCAAATAAAGAGAGAAAAAGAGGGAGACAGCAAGACGGGGAACAAGAGAGAGAGGAGGAAAAGAGAAAAGGAGAGGAAAGAAGAGAGACGGTAGAGACAAACAGCGAGTCAGATAAAAAAAAGAAGACTAGGGCAAAAAAGCAAAATAGAGAAAGAAAGAGGGAAGAGGAAAGAGAGAGGAGACAGACAGAGAGCCAAATAGAGGGAGAAAAAGAGGGAGAGGAAGTGGAAGCGGGCTACAGTAATCCATCCAACTTCATTTGAGTGATTCCGCCGCCGGGTATGCACAAGTCATAATGCATTTGACAAATAGTCTCCCTCTAAAAACAGGCATTTGTGGAGAAGTGGCCTGTAGCGCTGGTGTATATGCAGAACAAACACGCCTCCCACTCAGCCCGCGCGCACACGGGCTTCACAAAGATTAGGATAAATCTTGGGCGAAAAGTAAAGATGACTCACTGCGATTGTGCACAGGCAGGACACAACCGGAGCTGGACGGAGCGGAGAGGAGCAACGGAGCCGCGGGGCCCTTACAGAAATAATCACAAATGCAATTGTAAGGGGAATAATGAGGTACAGTTGCGTAATAATATGGTTTGCAATGGCTGTGTCTGTGTGTGTATCAGAAAAGCAGGATTTGATGGTTACTGTAACCTGTTTTTGACTCGAACTAGAGTAAATGTGGTTAATGTGGAGACCTAAGGGTGCGTTCACACTTGTCGTTATTTGGTTCTGAATTGAGATCATTTTAGTCTTGATTTAGACTTGGTTTGGTCCTTATTTAGTTGGGTTTTATACTAATACGATGTGAACGCACCCTAACTAACTCCAGTTCAAGATGGAATTATGTTTGATTCTATAATAAGAAGTAGTGTTGCACAATACAATACAATACAATACAATGGGCTCTGTGCACAGAAGCACCTAGCTTGCTCAGTGTTAGCGTCAGTACTTCCTGTCTAATTCTATCGCTATGAGATTTTCCGCTAAATCAGTCTAAAATTAATAAATAGGTCGACTGTAAGATCAGTGAACTTGTGTTTTTATAAAGAGACATGTTTGTGTCTCAATGCTAACGCTAATTCTAGTGTTGAAGTATAAAACATTAAAAGAAAAAAAAATCATAGCAAACATAAATACTATTCACGTTAGTCTTTACTTAAAAATTGTATTGGTGGCTTATTTAGTATTTTAATAAAAAGTTAGCATTAGCTGTGAGGATTGGTTAGCTTAGCCTTAAGTGTTCATTATTATGATACTAAGTTTGTTTATGAGTTGGATTTTTGAGTAACTGTCCAAATACATTCCCTTTTGAATCAATACCACTTCTCTAGAAATCTAAGTCTATATATTATTGCAATAAAAAAGATATTGAGTCAGACATTGTGCAATAAAGTGTAGAGTTAAATCAAGTGAATCTGCCATCCAGAGATATATGTTAAATAATTACAACCTTTGTGAAATAGAATGCAGGAACATTGACAGTAATATGCAATCCTACTGTAATTATCACCAATGATGGACTTACCATTAGGCAACGGGCTACAATTGCCTTGGGCCCCCAACCTGAAGGGGCCCGAATAAGATGCACTTCCCCATCATGATCGACGCTAGCCTCTGAAACAGTTCTCAATATCACAGTAAATAGAGCAGTATACTTGAAAAAGACCAACGCAATAGTAAAAAATAAAAAATAGTAAAATAAAGCTAAATAGTAATAAATAAAATCCAACATTATACAATTACAAAACAAGCTGGAACATGTGATAAAACGCACCAACATATGGGAAATATGGTTATAAATTTCTGGGAAGTACCTCCAAATCTCTCTTAAAGCTTTTTACAATTTTACAATAGTTCACGTACCACCCCAAATGTATGAACCTGTCCAGCAACCACAATTCAACAACAAACAACGAATAATTCAAGAAACACGACAAAAACGTTACAGAAAACCACACTTGATGAGGAGGGGCCTGTACTTAATTTCGCCTTGGGCCCCACAATTCTTACAAAAAACAAGCAACAACCAATTTTTTTTACTAAAAGTTGGATGGTCTTTCTTGCTAAAACATCTCTCTACACCAAACAACAACAATTAGAAAAAAAATGCCATGACCACTCAAAGGTTAAGTACATTCATAGAAGTTTAGAATTGGCATTTGCTGTCAGTGTGATCTATACAGCAAGCCGGCATCAGTCAATCACTGTCTGCATGCACCTCCACCCTGCTTCACCTTTCACATTCTCTACATTCCCTAATTATTAACCTTTCAAACAATAAACAAAGGCGCACATATAGTTCCATAATGGGGCATTCTTAATTCTGACCTTTATCCAAAATGAACGCGCTTTGAAGAACCTGCAAGACTTTTTGGAGCTACGTCTTGTTAAAAAAAAAACGACATAGTGTTTTGTTATCGCTCATGTTTCTGTATCCTGCAAATGTTTGTCTCTCCAGAGCTCAAAGTAGTTGTCCTCCCCCAATAAACGTCAACATATTGCAGTCCATAAAGCTCCTTCGTGTTTTTAAAGTTCATAAACTTTGTACGCTTGCGTCTAATGTTTAAATTGCATCCACTAAACACGTTTTTTTTTGTTTTGTTTTTAGCTTTAAACAAATAACTTGACTTTTCAATGTTTCAGCAGATGCAGACATAGCGCCCTCTGCTGCTGTTCACGTCTCATGCCACGTAAAGTATTTCCATTGTTTCGAGCTACTTTAAAGGAAATACCAAAGCTAAGGTGGTGAGTAAAGAAATATTAAAACGGTTCAAATGAATCAGTGCAATATGTAAGGATGTGCACAATACAGATGAGTTGTGTTCATAATTGTCTTTTGTCACACTCTGAGCTGTGACATGTTATTGTTGAATATTTGAACTAACATGACACTGTAGACCAGGGGTGTCCAAACTTTTTCTACCGAGGGCCACATACTGAAATTTAGACCAAGTGGAGGGCCACAATTAAATCGTGAAACGTTCAAAAAAGTTGCATTAATTTGATTTTTAAAGTGCCACCACACCTAAATTCAGTCTCAGTGCTTTAATATCAGGTTTGTATCGCACCAAAATGTTAGTTATTTAGGTCAGAATAGTAGAAAATCTGAAATTTGCTGTAAAAAGTATGTCTTAGGACAATGTGGGCCAATTCACCAGGAAGCTTGAGGGCCAAGAAAAATTGGTCTGCGGGCTGCTTTTGGCCCCCGGGCCTTAGTTTGGACATGCCTGCTGTAGAATGTCCTTGTTCAACCGTTTTATTCATCGGTACATAATCTGTGCAAATCTGCATGTTATATTTTCTGTAAAAGAGCCCAAAGCTATAATCTGTCTGATTTACATGTGTTTAAATGTTCATTAATATGCATTGTCCACACTTCATAAATAACTACATGTGTTAAAATATCAAGTAATGCATAATCAGAGGCGGAAAGGTACAAAAGTAAAAGTATGTGCTTAAATGAATTGGTATCTGTACTGTACTCAAATAAATTGACTTTACTTTTACTTAGATAGAACATTTGAAAACTAAAAATTTGAGGGATTATTTTTAGCACCTTCATAGCGAGCCAAGACTGCACAATATAACTATAACAGCTCTCAAAATCAGTGACAAATACATGAACTTCCACACATTTCCTAAAGTAAGAAATTATATTGTGATACTTTACGTCACTTTTGTTTAGGTTTTTTTGCTCCTGTACTACAAAAATGAGTGCTTTTTCCTCCATTGTGCATAATATAGGAGCTAATTGCAACCACAAGGCTTGAGCATGCATTGTCCCACTTATCTAAACACTCGCTTCCTGATTAATGTGTTTATGGAGTTCATGGATGCACAATCACACCAGCTATTTATAATGCCAGGCAGTTTTAAGTGTAAATGATCAACACCCTTCAGGAGGCCTCCATTGTGAGAGTGCCGGGCCATTAATAGTATATGTTCACAGCCGTTATGAAAAATTCTTCATGGAATGAGTCACATCTATAAATACTTGCTACTCAAACACATCTATGTAGAATATGTATGACTGCATAGTGGAGGAGAACATTTACTGTATACATTACTATGGAATGTCATTCAATAGGGTGCATTAGCTACAAGGAATCAAATATATGAGAAATATTTCAGAACAATAAAGACATTTCTATCGTTACAAAAGGCGCTGTAGGTGATTTTACAGTTTTTCAAATGTTACTATAGTTGTTTTGCAGCAGTCCAAATGTATTCCACACTTTCCTGTTACATTCCTAGCATCTTAAACATAGAAGTGCTTTTTACAACTTTCAGAGGCCAGTGCGGAGTTTTGCCAGAACGGTAACGCTAACAACAACTAGCATGCTAACTGTGCACTTCCTGTTTCACAGAGAATAAAACGCTCCATGCTTAGATGCAGACAGCACGCAGTTGTCTCATTTTGATCCCAAGGGCTTCTATGCTGGGGAAAGACACGTTTGTATTTAATTTGTTTATTTTCCAGGACAAGATACATTTAAATAATGCCTGAGGGCAAAGATGCTTGTGCAGATTATAAAAATGAAAGCTAATTTCTCTCTGCAGTCCTTTAAACGGAAGAGGGGAAGGGGGGCAAAGTGCATGATTTACAGTGCAACAACACTCATACGGTCTCCAACACTCAATCATTCACTTATGCACATTACATTACATTACATAACAGTGCATATACAGCAGCAACTGCATTGTGTGGAAATTACAGCATTAGCTATAAAAAGGTACTACACATACACATTGTTTTCCTTTATTATATGAAAATAAATTGGGTGCAGTACCATTATTATTATTTGTTGTATTATTGTTTTCTTAAAGTATCTCTCAACCTTAAATGGCAGCCATCAACATTTATAGTGCAGAGACATTGACTTAGTGAAAAGGACAACTTCTAATAGGGGAATTTATTGCTACTGTCAATCACACAATATGCACTAAAGAACTCACACTCGTGCGTTTAATGCTACACATTCTAGGTAAAGGAATAATATCTCTACGGAGATGATCAGAAGAGTTACATAGTCCACCTTTTTGCACCACACTGTGCACTTCAAAGTCTCATGCAGGTATAGGCCACAAATGTCAACACTGATAACAATGCTCAGACCAAAAAGATTAAAATTTGAGTGTTTGCCAGCCACGCGAGCACAAACATTAGAGACCAAAAAAGAGAAGGTTACAGAGTGAATAGTAGCTTCATCAATAGACTAAATAACAAAGGTATAGACAGTTCATATTCTCTGCACCAGCACTAGTTGGAGCACTTGTATCGTATAACCTCTCCTGTCCGTCTGTGTATGTGAACACGGGGGATTAACAATTCAAATATTGTACTGTGGGATACTGTTTCACTTTGTCATCAGCAAATGTTAGCAGCCTGTTGGCATCGCTCCAGGTGCAATGGCAAGCGAACCATTCAGACGCTGCATGTATACGGCCGCTCCGTTTGTTTGGACTCTTTAACGTGTTCTATAGGTGAAGGTTTGGCTGTTAGGGTCTCACAAATCTGCAAATTGAAGAGCAGTGGTTAGCAACACTTTCTAACTTGGGTAATGGTGATTCTTTATTAGGTCCATTGACAATCACTGCTATTATATTCATTAGGGCTGTAAGATATATCGCAATCGAAATTTGAATGGACGTAATGAGCAAATCGCTAATGCTGCAATTCTTGAAGTATACACTGTTTTCCTTCACAAACAACAAAATATCTTGTCTTATTCTGCATACAAACTGCTAACCCTGTAGTTTAGATCTGTATATCTTCTGAAATGTTCATATTTCAGTCTTTTTGTCAGTTCTCCAGGACAAATAGTTTAAAATGGGAACATCTTTGAATAGAATGCAATTATCAAGACACAAATCGCTAATCTAATCGCAATTCTTGTCAGAAAAATCGCAATGAGATATTACTGTCAAATAGTTCAGCTCCATTATCATAATATTCATGTTCAAAAGCATCAAACACATATTCCCAAGGATGTAAAATAGACTTCAAAAAGCATTTTGTATTCAATTTTCCCTTTTTTAAATCAGAAAAATGTGAAATGCTTGTGTGCCATTGTTTGTTTGTTTTTTCCATGCAAATTACTTACAGAAGTCATATTTAGTGTTACAATATGGCAACTACAAAAAGAAATATTCTGCGCATATTCTGAAGCCACACATTTTTACATTCATAATTAATGCGTGTCAACAACTTTCTATAGAACGCAACAATTGACCAAAATGAATGTTGCCTAAACTTTTCCAAATTAAAATACAAACTTGTTATTTTTAATTAGCCCAATTACGCATCGATCCACGTGTGAATCTCAGCATTTGGCAAAACAAACTCGCATTTGTCACGAATGAAAGGCTGCAAGATGTCACAATCAAATCTCAAAATGTCAATGGTTGCAATTAACACATAGCAAAGACTGCAATGATTTAACTCCAGGGAAAACAACAAAATATACTCTTACTCCACATGAAACCTGCTAACCGTGCAGTTTAGTTTAGTTTTACAGTTGATAGATCAGCCTTTTCGCTGAATATTAATATCCAGGACGCGTTTGAACATGTGTGAACTATTAAAACGTAAACAAATCCAATCGCAATCGCAACGCTTTTCAGAAAAATCGCAATTAGATAGGTTTCCAAACTCGTCCAGCTCTACTATACAAGCCTACTATACTGAAAAGCGTAAACAGACCTAAACAGATGTGTGATATTGGCCAAATAAGATTCCTTTTGGCACGTAAAAAGCTCCGTGCGTAACGCTTCCAACACGCGCTGCAGAGCCTCATCACTTTACCCTCATTAACTTTTCTAAATGAAGTTCAATGCACCGGGCAGAACAAGTGTTTTTCTTTTGCACCATAACAACATTTAAAGACAGAACGCGTAAGAACGACCAGTTTGTTGCGTTCATTCCGCGTTGGTTCATCCCCAGGGAGCTCAAAGTACAGCACTTGTCACCCGGATCACCTCTCAGGTCAAAGCACGACACATTTGCGCGCACCACACAACACCTCGCACAAAGTGGAAGCGCATTTACCTTGTTGGAGTGGTAATAGTCCAAAGTGGAGTCCGTCGGTAACGTATGTGAACCCACGCTTGCAGGGGGAGCTGGATAAAACCTGACGTCCATCTCAGGCTCCGCGGACTGACGGCATATAAAGCGCCAAAAGCTGCGCACTGCTGCTCTCTCTCCTCCTCTGTTTCGTCTCCAACCGCACTGTCTCTCTTTTTTTTTTTCCTGTGCTCAAACGTCTCCCCTCGTGAATCGAACTAAAGTACGATAAAAGTGCGTCCCGCGCCGTCCACTTCTTCTCCTCACGCCAGGTTCGCCCGTGCGTCCGGCAGCGCGGTGATGCTCGGGTTTGCCATCCTCGCAAAGTTCACTTACGAGCGGGAATTAAGCGAGATTGGAGTTGTTTTTGATTGACTGGACGAAGAGTACGGTGCACGCCGAAGTTGTGCGCGGACGCCGTCGCTCTGCTGGCTGGAGATTCAGACGCACGAGCGCGTAAAGTGAAAGATTTCTCCGGCGCCTAAACTGTCCGTGCTCCGGTTCCAAGGTTTCCAGGCATGGTGAAGCTTTGTCATGTGGGAGCGCTTGTATCCATCCCCGGTGCTAGCTCTGATCCCAGTTGTGCAGAAGGGTGCGACCTCTAACGGCCGGAGAGAGTATTGCGCGCGGCTGTGGAAAAGAGGTCATTGTCGTGCAGGGGGTTATTATTGATTGAGGGTCAGGGCACGGAGTTCAAATCCAAACCGAGGGGTCAAGTTACCTCCGGAAGCTCCCAGACTGCATTTGTGAACGCGTTGTTTACGAAACGTCTGTGCAAAGACATGCGTGGACAAACGAGGAAAGAATATAATGTTTGCAAAGCTCCAGATCGACACGAACAATTGAAGAATGCACAAAATTTTAGGATGCGTGTGGAGTTGTGAGTAGACATTTGAATGCAAAAATATTATGTTTTCTTAGGGACAATGACATCCCTCCCAAAAAAGTACTTATTAGTAATAGTGTTATAGCCACTGAAAGAATACTTTGAAAATGTATTTATACTTGGAATACTTTTGAATTGTTTTAGTGTAAAAATGAGACATTGGAATAAAACTGATTTATATTTAGTTTGTTTCGCCGTTTGTCTTACATTTCTTTATCACAAATTACAGAGAAGGAAAAATGTACGCGCTGCAAGAACACAACTGTGAAATTCAAAGCACACGTTCCATGATTAAACACTGCAGTGTATTTATTTTAATGTTAAGAACGTGTAACTGTATTCTGAATAGCACCCAATGCACAGTAAAAAAAAACAAAAAACAGTCAAGGACTTTCATTTTTTAAGATAATTTACTTTTTTTTTTTTTAATTTTTTATATACCCTCAATAACTGTAAATGTATAGGACTTTAACTGTAAAATAAAGATCAGCATGCATTTCTATTGTATTTGACGATTCAAAAAACAAACAAAAAAATATAGCCTATGTTTATGTTTTTTTGTTTGTTCTTTTAACCAAAAATGTGTAATCTGGTTTAAATACATTTTGGATTCTGAAGGCACATATTTTCGGAACATGTGTTTAGTTACTTCCCATTACTAATTATAACCATGTTACTTAAATTTTGATGTAATGATTTGGGAAATTTGTGCAGAAAAATATCAACAAATCAATCAACGTTTATTTATAGAACACTTTACAACAACTCACAAACAACCAAAGTGCTTCACAAGACTTAGGAACATCAAATAAAACATTGAAAATACTCCCAAATAAAAAGTAAACAGTGAAACAACGAAGTAATACAAAGATCTTTAGAAATCACTGAAACCTAAAAGTCAGAACACAGTGCATCTTCTTTTTTGTCCCCTGACTTTCATACAAGTTTGCAAATGTGTATGCAAAATAATAAAAGTCTAAATCAGGTGTCATAATTCTATTCGTGGTTGCTGTCCTTCATTTGCTCTCCACTTCTTACCGTCGGCCTTATGGATTTCATTTTAAATCTGCCTGTTGACCATTATGTAGCTCAATGGTCAATGCAATAACAAGACAACTGTGTGCTGCTGTGTCTCTTGTGCACACACACACCTGCATAACACACACACACACAACAGGATACACACTGAACAATGTGAACAAAGGGGAAATAACAGTGGTTTATGTTTTAAGAATAGGGTGGAGTGTGTTGTAAGAAGTTTTTAAATAGAATCCAAATATGTTTTCGGGTAATTTTTTGAGAGCCGTATTATGCAATAGGAGTGTTTGTGCACATTATCTTTAACCACTTAACTATACAGCTTTAACACAGCAACTATGCCTCAGGGTCTCAGAATTGGACCCTCTTCACATGAATTTGTATTAGATGGAGGTTCATGTGAGGCCGCCAAATTTGTGTTTGGACCCTGGATTTAACCGTTGCACAATTCATAATTATAAGTGATCAAACGACAGTAAAATCTTTCATTTTCTTTCATTTCGTTACTATTCCTCAAGTTTGTCACCAGCTTTATGAACGACAAAATCAAGTAAATGTGACAAAAACAGACAGATGAAAAAGTACTCCAGACTTTTGTCACGATCATTCTCTTTTTGTTTGGATTGTGACCTGAATAGTCACGATTATCGATTAAAGAGGCTATACCTGAGTTTTCCTGTTTTGAAACGTGACAAACAGAACTAGTTTGTTTTAAAGTCTTTACAGCTGTCACATGTATCGCTCACTAATGCCACGATGAGTATATAAGCACTTCTCACAAGTCTCTGAGCCCAGAACAGATTTTGCCGTCCTGGGTAAAGATAACAAATATTAGTATGCAAATGGCGCACTTCCTGCTTATCATTGAATAAAGTGCTCTATAAATTGATGCAGAGACAGCGCTGTGGTCTCATTTTCACCCAAATAGATACTTTTACAATATATCTGTACTGGGGCATAATAGATTTACTTCTAATAATCTAATAACCAAAAGCGACAGAGTTAGAACAGAAACGTTTTAACCTTTAAGGAATCTACACTTGCTCAATCTTTCAAACTGTAAAGTGTCACAAAAACAGCCACAAATTCCTGTGCATTTATCAGGAACACAGGTTTTGAAATGATTATATTATACACATATTGTGCACTATGTAACAGAGTTAGCCAACTACTAAGAATAGATAATTGCTTGGCTTGTTCAGATCATGTCAGGTCAGATCAAGATATTTTTGAGCAAAAAGCATACATTTAACGGCCTACCATGAAAATCTCCAGGCAAACTGATAAATATCTCCATAAATTCAAGCAGAAAGGTGACATGGCGCACCTTTTATGCACTGAATAGAGACGACTGCATTCAAGAAAGAAAAAAGTAATAGGTAAAAAAAAGGCTAAAGTCATTTCTGCTTGTGCTATTTCTCCCATTCCCTGGTGTGTGGATATGTTAACCAGGCTGCCTTAGTGCTCCCAGTGGGCGCCTGGTTGGCCTGGGCCTTTGTCAGTGGAGCTATTAGTCAACGTGGGCGCCCGGGACCCAAGGGTGCCGCCTGGTTTAACACAAGCCACAGAAGGGTCACTCGGCACGTCCGCTGCACTTGGAGAGCTACAGTCGGCTTCACTGTACAGCCACGGTCCATGCTGGGTTTGATTTTGAAAGGTTTTGGTGCTGTCTTTCTAGCGGTAGAGGCAGGACAGCAGCGCCATCTTGAGTCCAAATTCTTCGGGAGAGTATCTCAAGTGTGTGACAGTAAAAATGCCCCCTCGTCTCGTGTTTATGGTCCCGTGGGCAGGTTTTCGAGTTTCAGTTAATCCAGCGACGACAAACGCAATCGAAACTTGCGCAAATAATAGTTGAAACTGTCAGGTATGAATGATAAACAAACTCTTCTGATAATAAATGATTAGAAGACCAAATGAACCTTATACGAGCATACAGGGTCTAACATTTAAATGGCTTAAATGTAGGGAAAGAAATATAAATACTAGAAAGGATTTAACAATCAATTATTCAGTGCAGAGATAATAGAAAATAGAGATACTTTAAAATATTATTACTCAGCAGTAGTCCAAGAACGAGTTAAAAAGTATTTGGGGAAAATACGACTCAAGTAAAAATATCTCTATAGCCGTCAGATTTATTTTGAAGTAATTATTTTTATTTTATTATTTTGTTTTGACCTTTATTTGACCAGGAAAGTCCCATTATTTACTGATCTCTTTTCCAAGGGTGTCCTGGCCAAGAGAGCAGCCCAGATCTGTCATAACATACATTTAGAACAGAGGTTTCCAAACTTTTCTCTCCGGCAACCCCGAAAAAGTCATGTAACCAACTAAACAGACTAAAAATAAAGCAAATACAGTGTCATTTTTTCTAAATTTTTCTCCTGAAATCATCTCGCAACCCCCAGCTCATTCCTTGCAACCCCCAGTTTGGGAACCACTGAGTTAGACAATCACAAAAAATGTTAATTGGGAGAAAAACGCACAAAATTTGCCATTTTAGTAAACGACATGAGAAAATCGAATTCATATCTAAAGGGTCAGTGCAAGAAACATGTTCAACTTTAAATGTCATATTGTAGATTTACAAGATTTATAGAGTGGAAAGAATAACCAAAACTTTACTCAAGTAAGACTGTTATTTCAATAATAATATTACTCAAGTATGCTGCTAGAAAAGCATTCTGAAAGTTATAATTTTTGTAAAAAAACAAAACAAAACAACCCTGTAAATGTAACTGTATAAATGTAACTCTAATATAATGTATAATATAATATTGAGTAATAACAAGTTAAAAAAATCTATTGTGTCATGCCCCCTGTCTTCTGAAAAAAGTATATTTTCCAAATACACATGTTTTATCTTGATAATAAAGACATTTCTTTTTTAAGGTGCATAAACATAATAACGAAGACACTATGTGAAAGCTTTTATATGTTGTAAGCATCAGGAGCAACATCACAGTACAATGTCTTAAGGTTCTTCAATACCTTACTTTTGTATGATTTTTTTTTTTTATTACCGGTACAAACAAGCTATTTGACAGACCAACTTTGCAATTAATGTTCTAACGGCAATTTAGCATGCAGTTAGTCATTAAGTAGTCATAAAGATAAGTCAATAATAGTATAGTTGAGAGAGTTATAGAATGAATAACTTTGTCTGCTGAGGTTGAAATTCACCTTTGGCTCACCAGCACATACAAAAAGTAAGTGCATTATTATTATTATTATTCCTTATTTTAAATCAACAAACCAAATGACTGGAGAAACAATGGCGCACTCTCTAATGTGTCCTGAGCTCTAAGTGCAGGTGACAGGTGCAGTCCTTTGCCTCTGTCTTTGCTGGTCATTTGGTGTTAAATATTGATGCGGTTTCTTTTGCGAAACAGGCCAAAGCTTTTACATGCAGAGTACTTTCTTTGGTAGCGGCAGCATGTTAATCTAGTCACATGTTATGCCACACCATTTCCTTTTAACCTGATTTCACTTTTTTTTTCTCTTCATATAAAGGCTGCCCCTTTTCCACTGTTATGAGTTTCGTAATAATCATATTGTCTGTTGTTTTGTCTTTTAAAAACCATATAAGGACGTTCCAAGTTCGGAGAAGAGGAAAGTAAATTGTAAACAGGAAGCCGTTCAATAGGCCCATTAGGCACAGATGACTCATTAATGGCTATAAATTGACAACAAAACACACTCTGCTTGTCCCCAAAGTGGAGCAACAACTTGAAAAAATAAAACAGGTTAAAAAAAACAAACATAAAATGCACCTATATTATATTATGATTCATTGTGTCCACTTTGCCATAGAGTGGAATGCTTTTAAACGACTTTGCGTTTGACTTTGACGGAATAAATCTACCGTTTTTTTTTTTTTTGTCAATTCTGCTCAATAACCGACATCATTTTTCACTCCTGGCTCATACGGTATTTGGCGCTCCTGATCTAAAATTCCGTTCAGAAAGACAGCGTGTTTCTTGTCAGCCATGCATCCCTAATGACTTGAGCTGTTGTCTTCAAACGTACTGTGATTGTAGATGCAAAACAAAGACATTTGGTTAAAGGCAGAGCGCAAAAAAACGTACAATAAAGATGAGGGACGAGTGATGCTTCCAGGGTAACGTCTTAAACAGCGATTTTAAGGCTCCAAAGCTAAATTGCGGTCACTTAAACAGATTCTTCTAGTGTGTTTGCATAAATTAATTGTATTTTAGATGCATTTTTTATGATCATATTTCAGGGAGATGTTAAATGATAGATGAAAGAATGACCGTTACACAATAGAATGACCGTTACCATGGCCAAAAACAACAACAATCTTGCACAATCTGATCTGGGTCACTGCTGGTAAATATTTTGATCACACTTTGTTTATTGTTTATTATTATTATTGAGTTTATTAATCAGTATCTTATGATCTCCATTGGGTAAACGTTAGGTTAACTGTAAACTCTGGTGTGTGACGTTACAATCCCAAACTCTAGGGAAAAGTGGAGTATGACATCATCGTGTTCCAGGGAAGAAAGAAGAAAGCCCTTTGTCATTCAATGCCTAAAGCAGGCATGTCCAAACTAAGGCCTGGGGGCCAAATGCGGCCCGCAGACCAACTTTTCTTGGCCCTTAGGTTTCCTGCTGAATCGGCCCACATTGTTCCAAGAAGTACTTTTTACAGCAAATTTCAGATTTTCTACAATTATAATGTAAATAACTAACATTTTGGTGCGAGGTAGACCTGGGACTGAATGTAGATGTGGTGGTACTTAAAACATCAGATAAACGCAACCTTTTTGAACGTTTCACGGTTGATTTGTGGCCCTGGGCAATGTTTCCCAACCAGGGGGCACTTGGATTGGTTTCAGGTACTTTCATCTTAATTAAAAAAGTGTCATTAGTTGTAAATTTAGTATCTTGGACCATAAATATAATTCAAACACAAATATTGTAGTGGTAATTGACAATACGTGACTGGTAAACCAATTTCTTTGCCTGAAACTCAAGTTAAGGGGTACTCTGAGTGTGAGACAAAGCTTAGGGGGTACTCCAGACAAAAAAGGTTGGGAACCAATGGACTTTGGGACGATTTGTCAGAGGTACTGTCCACATATTCTTTGACAATGCATTTGAGGTGAGTAACGACCGTCACAACAAAAGTGTTCTATTTACATGTTCTACTTACATAGAAATAAAAACTGTGGTCTTTTTTCATTAAACAGTACAAGCATTATTACATCGCAACTAAACCTTAACTTGAAATTATGCCCTTTTTTCTTTTCTTTTATGTCATGAGGGGTAAACGGAAACAGTTTCCAGACTATAGGTCAGGAGGTCGATACGATTGTAATATTATATACATACATATTCATACATTTATATATACATGTAGTTTTCACTCTGTGGCTATAAAATATAAACCTAAAATCTATCATTTAAAAAGAAATGAATGTGATTTGCAAACATAAATCAGAGATGATTGCATAAAGGTCAAATCACATCTGAGTTTATTAAGTTAAAAGTGCATCCTGTTTGTGATAGCCTGATAGCGTGTTAAGTGAGTAGCTGCTCTGTGTATAAAGTCTGTGTGAGTCATGTCAGTGTGGGGCACAAAGGCCTGTTCACAGTGAACCTTTGCTCACCTTTTCAGCCACTGACCTTCCATAATGAGACTATGTTGTCTCTTGTTCCTCCGGACAATCGTCTATTCAACAAACTGTCCATCAGAGGCCGGCCCCGCCCTCAGCCTGACCCGAGCTCTGGACACTACTGCGCTGGACTCACTCTGACACATCAGACAATCAAGCATGTCTCATTGTTTCACTGTAATGTGGAGTCTTCATACCATTGTACATTTTAGGAAAACTGGAGCACAGTCAGTATTCTTTCATCTGCATGTAGCAACTATGAAAAAAAGAATAAATAATAAATGTAAGACAAAATATTATTTCTTTTGATCAGCAAAAAGGAGACTGACTATGCTTTGTGCACAACGGAACCCGGCTAGCTCAGTGTTAGAATCACTACTTCCTGTCCAATTCTCTCTCTATAGGGTTTGTGCAGAGATGCACAAAATTCAATAAATACTCAGACAGGAAGTGAACAGTGAGCTGCAGGTGGATGTCACTGGCAACATGTTAATGACTTTACAGATGAGAAGAAAGATTCACCAGCGGAAACATCGGTCTTTGTATCTTGTTTACATCTGTGGCTTGTTTTGTAAATTAAATTGTAAATTAATAATGATAATACATGGTGACATGTTTCTGTACAGTATCAATCTACTTTTAAGTTCTGTAAATTGTTACATCAACCTGCCCAGGGTCTACAGGTGGAAATTAACATCTTCTACAATGCATATTTCATTCTAGTCAATGTTTATTGTGCACTCTCCCTGTATATATAAATACCATACCACAAGATAGGCATTGTGTCTCAAAGCTAATAAGCTACTAATGCAAATTTTGAGACATAATGAATTTTGGAACAGCGTTAATTACACACTAAACCGGGCAGAATTTACTTTACGTATTAATTGGTTGTTTATTTTATATTTTACGTTTATATAAAAGTTTGCATTAGTACTGTATAAAAGTTTGCATTAGCCAGCGTGCTGTTGTGCAAAAAACCCATTCTGTCAACCGGACATAAGTTTTAATATGTTTCGCCACTCATCCAAGTCGCTTCTTTACTTCCACTGACAAGAATTCAATGTTTCTTCTGCAATGGACGACGGAGGGATTACACAGACATATCGTTTGAATGGTGCAAACTCCTCAAAATGTTGCATAAAAGAGGAAGTTGTGAATACTTTGAGCTCTGAACAAGAAGACAAACTCTTATGAAGATGTACAAAAAATAAAAACATCGACATTAAAACTAACATTATCGTTAGCCTTTGGATCATGGAGCCACATGTCACTCCCATATCTCACCTCCTCCACCTCAGCCTCTCCATATTCTTCTTTTCAGAGCTCAAAAAGATGCTAAAAAGCTCAAACGTACGTGCGAAACTTCAAATTACAAGCAAATTTGAAAGCTCACTTGACTGGCACATGGAACATCCCCTCTTCACATTCACACTCTCTTTGCGCACACTTTTTTTTTTCCATTTGCACTCATGTTTTCACGGTCCTCTCTCTCTCATCCTCGAATCCTCACAAATTGTTCTGATGAATAAAGCCTGCTCTTCATCTTCCCCTCTCATTCAGCGACCTTCCTCTAATGTCGCACGTGAGAAATGAAACCAGGGGGATGGGGGCCGCAGGAATGAAAAGAAAGAGAGAAATTGTGGGAGAGAGAGAAAGAAAAGCGATGGGGGTGCCACGCAAGAAGTCGAGAGCAAAGATTGGGGAAAAATGCCCTTTGACTGGATTTAAAAGTCGACCCCATTTCATTCTGTTGAAGGGGAGCTCCGTGTGCCTCTGATCCTTTAAAGGCCGGTCTAATTGATTAATGTTTCCATCTCATTCATAGTGTGTGTGTGGCCTGAAAACTGAACGACTAAGAATGAGAGATGAAACTGAACGGCAATCAAACAAAAAACTTGAAGATGAGGGTCGATTTAAACATGAAAAGTGGTTGCGTTTGGTGTATTGTAATGTGAGAATATTCAAGGTTAAAGCAAAGAGCTGTTTAAGTTTCTGCAGCTGTCGTATGGAGCGAGCGCTAGGGGTGATTGGGAAATGAAATGCAAAAAGAAAAGAAAACGGTGAGGGACATGGTGGGTTTGCATACACGGCAAAAATCTGATGATCATGTGATTTCTGGAGTAATCAGATGATTGAAATGTCATGAAAACGGTTAAATCTGATGTGCATAATCTGATTTCTCTCTGATCTTTCACACCTGTGCATGTGGGAATTGGACAATTACAGGAAAAAGGAAAACTAGGGTAATGTAGCAAAGACAAGCAAATGGTGACAGGTTGAAAGTGTTTTTTTTCCTTCGATTTGACCTCCAAAAAAAAAAAAAAAAAGTTCACTATGTCCAGACGCTGAATGTTTACAGTGGTTTGATTGCCGTCCGCAGAAGTTTTCATTCATTTTGTGTTTTGTTCTGTGCAGTGGTGTTTTTGTTTTGTAAATAAAAACCAAAAAAAACTATAACTATATATAGATATTAAATTATGTATTCATTCATTTTCATTCAGACATACGCAAATAATCATTGAATTATTGGATTTGCTGTCCTTGTCTAATGGTTTTCTGGAAAATCCAGAACGATATCTCACCGTTTTGTTCTGTTTTTTTTTTTTTTCCATCTTATTCCGCCCCGCCCATTTTTGCCACGGATCTGCACTTCACACATAAAGGCACTTCCGGTTTGGCTTGAGCTCCATTCACTCAAGTGGTGAGGGAAAAGTTTCACCGCTAAAATATTATGTAAAGTAGTTTGATTTGTGTAAAATGTTTAATGTGCACGAGCAACAACAAGTCAGCAAAGCACTGATTTCCTGGGCAGCCTGAAAACAGCTTTCTAGTCCAAGAAGAACTTATCTACTTTTGAGCTCGCCTGCCTCATGTAAATTAATACAACGGAAACAAGATGGCGGCGCTCACGGCAATTTCCAGGATAAAGTGAATACAGATCAATACCAGAATAGTCACGCTGTAATCTCTGCAAATTCAGATGGACCGGCAGATGAGCCAATCAGGGCCATGCATTCATTCCTCCGTATTAAAACAAACATGGCTGCTGACGAGGAATAAAGAACGCAAACATTTTACAGGGACTGAAAAACACTGTGGATTTCTGCAGAATCAATGAGCGAAGCACAATAACTTTGTATGAGTGAGTGAGAGAAGTTTGATTTTCTTCTAAAAGATAGATGACCTTGAACTTCGTTTCACATACGTCACGGAAATTAACTCGTTATAATACGGTTTGGAATTGACTCAAAGCACGACGGTGGGCGGGGGGACCAGACCAGACTCACTCTTTGCAAAGAAAAGTGTGTATTCTGGACCCCAGGATGGTCTAATGCACCCAATAAAAAGAGGAGATTCAGTGTGTTGGGTTGGATTTTTTTGATTCATGGAAAAGCCACCTTGACAAAAAACCTACATTTTACCGGATGATGCTTTAAATGTGGCCATTTAGCTGCTGTGTGAAGAAAGAGTCCAGCAAAGATGTTTGCACTTTGGGAGGAGACTTCATTTCCAGCTCTGCAGAAAAACAACCTCAGCAAAATACTTCCAAGTCAGGTTTACCATAACACATTTAAACACGCTTCTCACTATTTGAGGCCAGTGTCTGTTATCTAAAGTTTAGAAGCTCACACAAAATCATGGAAATGTCTTTAAACAGCACAGACAATTTAAATGATTTCTGAATTTTGAAAGATAGGATTAAACAATGAGTTTCAGGAATGTTTCAACATAAATGTTTTTTACAGATTAAAAGTCATTGGAATATATCTATATATTGTAAATTAATAGTTATTGGCAGGGCAAATCCAGACAGAGATGTTCATGGAAAACCAATGTTGGCAAAATGGATCAGATCCTAAAACACATAATAGAACAAGGACAGAGAGATTTTGAATGGAATGACTTATTTTCTCTGAGAAGCATTGCAATTTTGATTCCATTTGTAATTCATTTTTATGGATTTTGTCCAAAGTGCACACATAATATAAGCATGCTTTTCAGAACAAGATAAGATACAAATACAGTCTTTCCCATTTAGTAATTCCAGTAAGTTAGAATTTTGACGTGCTATTCCTCACTCAATAAAATAGATCAATAAATAGCATAAATGTGTCTTTTTTTTCCATCCAAATCTGTAAAATATCTCGAATTAGTTCTGAGCAGGTGGTGCATTTCTTTCATGTCGTTTTTCCGCTCAATCCGAAACACAATATTTGAAGTCTAAGGGCGATTTTTGAGCAGCTACAGTAGATCGCAGCCGCACAAAGCTCCACGTGGCTAAAACATCTTCAGGGTAATTAATATAAGAGTGGATTAAACCCCATGTAGCCCGACCTAAGCACTTACTTTGAAATGCATGCTGATTCCTTGCCCTTTGAAAGCTTTTGACAGCAACATGGAAATATTTATATATAAAAGACTGCATGGGCCCTTTTCTCATTGCACAACAAAACCAGCAGAGAGGAGCCAAAACACTGGTGACCTTTACCTAACATGGTATATTAAATATGAAAGGTCGGACGTGAGGAGAGGGGGGAGGGGGGAGGGGGGGAGGCGCGGCAAAATACTGTAATGTCTGCAGCCCCCGAAGCACCAGGAGGTCATTTCAATATGAAGCAGCTGGAAGCAAAGGAGTCAAAGGGAAAAGAGTCAAAATGCTGTCAAAATTCAATTGAAACAAGACATGACGAATAATTTAAATCCTTAATTAACTTCAAAATGTCAATAATATCTACATAAATAGGGATCAGCTTATAGATTTTTCTTTTAAGGTAAGATAGTGCAGGTGAATAGGATTTTTTTTTATTTAAAGAGATCAATTTGAAGCTTCTCCTGTAGTCTACACAGATAAATTGATTTTAAAAAATTGTATTCATTTTGGACATTTAAATCTGAAAAATGGACAGAACCAGGTTTAAGGTTTTTTTTTGTTTTTTTGTTTTTTGGTTGTTTCGTCCCATCTATTAAACTTAAAACTTTAATAAATCAGGCTTAGAATTATACATCAACAAATCCTTTTGTGTGTTCTGTCACAATCATGTTCAGTCCAAGATTGCAAAGTTTGTTGTGTGTGTGGAGCTACTTGAACAGGTGATCTTCAAGTCTCTGTGGGAGAAAAATATCTATTTAGAAAACAGCCTTTAGAGAAATCTATGAATGAAGAGAATTACATCAATTAATAAAACATTATTAGGAAAAATTATTTTAAAAAAAAACAAGTGTTTCGCCTTAAAAGTATGTGTAACATTTTTTCAAATGTCTACTACTGTATTTTTACTAAAATACTTTACTTAAAAAAAGAATTAAAAAAAAAGACACATTTTTATTATTTTTTAACTGAAAATTATAATAAAAACTACAGTTAAGCTCTGTACTAAAAACAGTTTGGTTATATTTTAAGGAGATAATGCACGTAAACCTTACAGTTAACAATTGACAAAACTTTATTATTGATTATAGAGCTGCTGTATGTACTGTATGTGCCAATAATCCCTGGTGCAATCCTCACTGATGTCACTTTATCTGTCATTTATTTGTCCATATGCAGCACTGTTAATAATCCCACCCATAGCCACTTACTGTATACAATATTATAATATGCTTTTATAATATGATTTATTGTGTCCATATGGTCATAGTCACTTACTGTACATAAGAGTTAGTATTGCAGCGATTTTTTGCACTACCTGTACAGTGTAAGTTTATTTATTAAAGTTATTTATCTTGTGTTTTCTAATTGCATGTTTCGTGCTGTTCTTGATTTGTGAATTGCAACATTGAAATTTCTCCACTGTGGCACAAATAAATGTCCTCTTATCTCATCTTATGTTCTATTATTATACTTCTGCCAGGTTTTTTATTGTAACATATACAGTTATTAGGGATACAATTTCCAGTCTCAAGCTATATATACTCTGTTGTATTTGTAATTAGGATACGCTGCTGCTGGAAATGAACTGTGAAATGCGCAGAATGTATTTAAAGATGAACATAATTCTAGTTCTGAAGACACTTGGCACTTGCTTTTTCATGTGGTACAAGATTAAAATGTAAAGAACGTGTATAAAAAACACCATGAAATGTGACCGAATTTTATTTTAAAATAAAAAAACTGAGGACTGAGGAGTGAAGCAAGCAGCACAACAGCAGCGAGACTGTCAAAGTTTCTAGGCAGCATAATGGAGGCAATTGGAATGATCTTGTGAATGAGAATGGATTTTAAAAACACAGAAGATTCACGGATTGCAGCTTTGGACGTATAACAATGGCAGCTAATTGCTTTGAACCCTGAGACAAACTAATATTACAGGTACTAAGAAAATAATAGTGCCTCAAAGCTTAGTAGCAGGTTTAAAAATGACTGAAACCAAACAATTATAGGTCGTCTGCTTGTTTGTCATGTGTCTCGCACTCAGACAGCAGGTTTATTTTGGTCTGAGCGAATAAAAGATTACCCTGTATCATGGATTGGGTTATCGTTTGGGCTCTGATTGGATTGCTTTTAAATTACATTTGATCTTTAAACTGCCATGGACCATAATAATATTATTTGGGGCTTGATGTTGTCTACAGAATCACTGAATTCAGTTTTCTGGTCCGTAACATTCATCTTACACAAACCTATTACATTTACTACAGATAGTTTGCGTCTGTTTAATAGCAGTGGGGATGTCCAAGGTTAGTTTTCTTTCTTTAAGTTTGCATGCAACGCTATATTGATTGAGTTGTAAAAAAAAATATGAGGCTAACGAGTATGAACAAAAGATATTGACAAGCCACGTTTCTGCTCACTCCTAAATCTTTAACAATCTTAGGGCCAAGGTTGTGAAAAAGGTCATGTGTAAAGGCTTTCGGCAATGTATCACTCATTAATTTCACTCGTAACAGTAAAAAAAACACACTAGCTTTAGCTTCAGTGTTAGACTCAACCAATGACCTCCCACTGTCCTTTAAAGAACTGTTTCATTGTGTGTGCTATAGTGCGGGGAGATTGATAGAATGAGTGAATACGTGTTGACATCCAGCCATAAATGAAATCGCCTTACAGTGTCACCATTATAGTAATACTTGTTTAGAAACGTCCTGTTATTTCTTAGCAAATAAGGTGAAACACTACAGGGAAAGCCCTTTTTTTTCCAGTGTTTTGGTCAGTTTGGTATCTTAACGTATCGGCTTTCATGTGGAAACAACAATCTCATCCAATCTGTTCCTAAACATGTTTTATTATTTCATTTAATCAACCTCATCCATCGATTTCTTCAAAGGCCGTTTTCCAAAATGCATTTTTCAAAAGATCACCACTTAAAGTAGCACTTACACACACCAGACTTTACAGTGTTGGACTGAACAAGATTTTGACAGAATGTTCAAAAGGATTTGTTGGTACCAAATTCTGTGCCTGATTTATTCAAGTTTTAAAAAATGAAGCGAAATTTGAATTTTTTGAACCAATTTTCAGTTGAATCTAGTTTATTAAATAAAATTGTAATTTATTTTTTTTTTGTAACTAATGGATGTACAAAATGAACCAAGAAATTTAAAGCTGGTTCAGTTTCAGTTTATTTATTTATTTTTACACATAAAACGCCTTATTTCTAAATGAAAACGTTACATGAGGAAAAACTTGAAAATGAAAAACAGAAGGACTATCAAATTGATATCTTTAAGTTTCAGATTTGTTTCCTATTCATCTTCAGTGTCTCTCCTTAAATATAAACCTCTTTAGTTTCACCGAAGACCTATATTGGTGTAGTTTAAACATTTGTGCCTGTGATCTTTTAAGTTTACTAATTAATGAAATGCATATTATAGCGTAAATACTCAGCCTTTAATTACAGTTGCACAATGAATTCAACTTTCCTTGTGTTCTTGTGTGTGATTCTACCGGACTTTTAATGTGACCTCAAATGTGAATGGAAAATTGTAACGTGTTACATTTTTGTACTGGTTATGACAGGGGCTTACGAACCATCGAAATGTGCAGTATTTATATAACACTGTATACATGGTGTTGACATTGTGTATCTGTGAAATGTCATGTAGCTAAAGTGGCAAAATGGCAAAGGCTTTGATTTATATAATTCCTTGGCAAATATTTCTTTAAGCAAAATATAGATCGATCTAAATGTATTTGCATGATTCATACTCAAAGCAGTTCAAAGTGCTTCACCAAACAATTAAAAAGACAATGGATTAAAATCACAATACCAACAAATAAAAGCATAAATAATCTTAGATTTAGAGAGAAGTGCATATGCAATTCAACCAGTCGTAAGCAAAACCAAACTTAACTGTTTTATTCATTCATTCATTCATTTTCTACCGCTTATTCCCGTTAGGGGTCGCGGGTGACTGGAGCCTATCGCAGTGACTTTGGGCCTTAGGCGGGGTACACCCTGGACAGTGGCCAACTCGTCACAGCTGTCACAGAGACAGAGACATTGACAGACAACCATTCACTCTCACATTCATTCACTAGGGACAATTTAGAGTTGTCAATTAACCTACACAGTCATGTCTTTGGACGGTGGGAGGAAGCCGGAGAACCCGGAGAGAACCCACAGTAACACAGGGAGGACATGCAGGCTCCACCCAGAGAGATCGTGTGATGATGGTCTGGTCCGGGTTTCGAACCCACGATCTCCTTGCTGGGAGGCAGAAGCTCTAGCCGCTCTGCCACCGTGCACCCTTCTTAACTGTTTTACACATTTTTAAATGCTCAAATGTATCATAAACATGTATTTGGCTAATTTAATCTGTCTATAAATAGATGCAAATGCCAGCTATTAGATACTATTTATGAAAGATTTGCTCTTATAGAAACACAATTTTCTGACACTAAATAAAAACGGCCAAATATTAGATGTCCTCAATGTACTTTTTTACAGTTGTTTAAAGTAATACTATAGCAAACAACACATTTATCTGATACCCTTACGGAGCACCTATAAAACAAGCGACTTCTCAAACACAATCAATCATTACAAACTTGCATTTCTCAATTCCATCTTCAACGTGCCAAACATAATTTGCAACTGCACTGCACCGCTTTGGAGTAGAAACTGCCAAAGCACCACTTTAGAACCACAAATCTGATTCATGAGACACATTCTGCACGGCAATCTGCATCAGTACAAAGATGGAAGAGAAGTGCCGTTTTATACCGTCTTGTAAAGTTACATAAGCCACTTCTCGCTCATGACATACTTAAATAAGCAGAGGTTACGTAACGCCGGCGCTTTCGCATTAGTAGAAAAGCAAATTAACTGTAGGAATTTACACGTCGAGCAAAAACATCGCGCTCATTCCTGCTTTTGTTCCGTGTGTGTATCGAGGCATGTTTTCGAATCCAAATAAAAAAGTCCAGCTGTTGAGTGTTTCCTTAGCTGCGGTGACTCACACGGGAAGTTTAAAAGGAATTGATTGTTTTGTTACGGAGAAAAAAATGGGTGGAGTTGCAATGTGTCAACTTTAAAGTCACAATAGCTGCTCCTGCCGTCCATGGAGTTATTAATATTTGATAAAAACGAGTCTTTTAAACAGACAGACACTCTTTATCGTTTCGGTTCTGGATGTGGGCCTCGTGTCGTTGTGCATTACAGGGTTTTGCTTTTAACGGCAGTGGATGTTACCGTGATGGAGCGCACCTCCAAGTATGGAGCAAATGGAGGGAAAGGAAAGTAGAAGTCTTATTAACAGACAACACTCGTTTACTGTTTTTTCTGTATGTATGGGTATGTATGTAAAAGAGGAGGAGAACAAGAAGAAGGAGGAGAAGGAGGGGGAGGAGAAAGGGGTGAAGGAGGAGAAAGAAAAAGAGATGAAGGAGGAGAAAGAGGAGAAGGAGAAGTAGAAGGAGGTGAAGGGGAAGAGGAGGATGAGAAGTAGAAGGAGGAGAAGCACAAGGAGGAGGAGGAGAAGCAGACAGAGGAGAAGGAGAAGTAGAAGGAGGAGAAGCACAAGGAGGAGGAGGAGAAGCAGACAGAGGAGAAGGAGAAGTAGAAGGAGGAGAAGCACCAGGAGGAGGAGGAGAAGCAGACAGAGGAGAAGGAGAAGAAGAAGGAGGAGAAGAAGGTGAATAATAATAATAAGGAGACGGAGGAGGAGGAGGAGGGAAGAAGGAGGAGAAGTACAAGAAGGAGGAGAAGTACAAGAAGGAGGAGGAGAAGATGAAGAATAAGGAGGAGGTGAAGAAGGAGGAGGAGCAGAAGAAGAAGGAGCAGAAGTATAAGTATAAGGGGGTGAAGGGGAAGAGGAGGAGGATGAGAAGAAGAAGGAGGAGAAGGCGAAGAATAAGGAGGAGGAGGAGAAGAAGAAGGAGGAGAAGGTGAAGAATAAGGAGGAGGAGGAGAAGAAGAAGGAGGAGAAGGCGAAGAATAAGGAGGAGGAGGAGGAGGAGGAGGAGGAGGAGGAGGAGGAGAAGGAGAAGGAGAAGGAGAAGAAGGAGAAGGAGAAGGAGAAGGAGAAGGAGAAGGAGAAGAAGAAGAATTTAGACTAAACATGCATTAAAAAATAAGGGAAAAAACACATGAACTTTTGTATTTTGAATGTTACAAAATACATTAAGAGTTAATTAAGATGCCGACTGTTGTTTCCATGAGCAAGACACATCACCCACCTTGAACATGGAGTGTGAAGTGAAACCGTCTCACACCAAACGGCTGTAGGAAAAACTCCCAATCGTCATGAAGCAGCTACCCACAAAACGTAATGAATGACTGAATTAGCGGTGCATTATGTTACTTTTCAGGTGGTGGGGGGGGGGGGTCTGTTACCTGCTTTTGTCATTGGAAGTGTGATTATTATGCTTTGACTGTAATGTTCCACAGTCTGGCATTAAAGGTCAAGTTACAGGTCAGGGGTCTCATTTATAAAACATGACGTGGAATTCTTGCTGAAAGTGCACGTACAGACAAAACACAAACTTCTTCGAATTTGCTAATCTCCCGTCTCTCAGATCACCCTCTGCCTCATCTCTGAAAGTGCAAAGCAGAGATTTTGGACCATTTTTTGGCTTATTTATATTTCAATATGTCTTTTTATAGATTACAAACTACATACTAAAAATTCTCCTCACCGTTTAAACACCAAACTGTTATATTTCTTACATGTTACTTGCTGGTCGGATAAAGTAGGTTTTAAAGGTTGACAAGAGGGATGATATTTGATACTTGTCGTCGATGCTCTGTTGACGCTGAAAAATTAGAACTGCAACCTAATCTGAGTGACACAAAGCTGAAGTATGTCCACAGAACAGGCGCACAATGTTGCTGATATTGTCTGAGCAATTAAAAACGATTCACGCATAAAATGTTGCCACAAGGCGAAATGGTAAATCCTCAAATATCCGGTGAGGTAAACGGCAGACTCACCCGTCCTACTCTGAACTTTATTATGAGTGTTTATAAAAATGAAATGAAACCACATCAAATATTAATCACAAATAGCTGTATTAGTCATAAATATTCAGAGTCTGCTTTGGAAAATGTATTGACAGATCTGGCATAGCATTTTCCAATTATTCAGTGCGGCAGCCAGTGTACCGGACAGTCCTCAGTGTTTCTACAGCACATGTAATCTTAACTATGGGCTTACCTGTGGAAGAGCCAATAGAGGGCAAACTTGAACGGAATTAGCAACTTAAAGGGGCTGTACCTGTTTTTTGTTTTGTTTTCATGTTAAATAAAATCTGTGTTGCCCATGCACAGATATATTATAAAAGCAGCTCTTAGGATCAAACTAAGAACGCCGTCTTCATCTAGGCTGATTATAGAGAATTTTATTCGTGAGCGTGCTATTAGCATGCTACTGTTTGTTAGCTTTTCGGTAATGATAAAGTCTGCTCTGGCGTTTCTCTTGCTAACAGTGATTAAAATGAAAACTATAAACAACCAACTAATTAAAATACAAAGTGAAGACTACCTGAGTGTTATTTTTATTTTATTTTTTGTACAATAAATTGTTTTATTTTGATCTTTGTTATCTAAATTAGCATTAGCGTTAGCATTGACCCACAAACACCTCCATTTATGATCACAGAAGAGTCACCGGGGAAGTATTGTGTATGTCATTAACATGTTGTCAGTTACAGCCACCTGCAGCTCAATGTTCACTGTGTGATCTTTAAGGATACAATCATTTCAGTGTAAATCTACAAAACCCTCAGAGAGATAGAACTGGACAGGAAGTACTCAGAAGTACCATGAGGTAGCCATTAAAAAAAATTAAATAGCCATGTGAAATTCTGTGCACAGAGACAATTATGATGCTCACTTTAGAAAGAAAGGAATATCTTAGACCACTGCAAACAGTTTGAAAAGAATTATTTGTTTTTCCAATTTTTAAGACAGTTAAAATGAGACAAAAAAAAACCCAAAACATGTAAATATCAGAATCACGTGTTGCACATCAGGAAAACATAACTTTTTTTAAAGTAGCATATTATTTTTCTATATTTTGCTGTATAATCAATCAACCCATGTCAGATTTTACAGAAAGGATGCATTCATGAAAAGTGCTATTTTTTATTTTTTTTTGCAATTCTGGACACTTCAAACAAGCTATATATAGAATCATCCAACGTATAGAAAGTATAATACGGTTTATTATGCCGGATTCGTTTCATGCTGATCTATCTCATTTCTCACACGTGTTATAATTCGCTGCACTTCTCAGTTGTGTGAAAAACAGACATTATTTCCACTCGTAATCATATGCGCAGGTGGAGCTTGTTTTTTTATTTTTTTTTTTACACAAACATGCCTGATGCGGTTGCCATAGAGACGACAGGCTTATATCAGATTCAATGTTTCCATTTTTTTTCCCCATGCTGTTTATTTTCTTGGCTCTGCTCATTTCATTATCATGTGTTTATATTCAAACAAATAACTCCAAGTGATTGAAATATAACTCGGGCAGACACACAGTATGAAGCAATAAGAGCTGAGCTGAGAGAAATTACAGAAACAACACCTGCAATGGATATGAAAAAAAAACTTTTGGAAACTATGATGGGCGACAAGATGTAAATTGGGCTTTGGTGCATTTAAAAGATTTTGTCTCATATTTTGAAGATGCTTAGAATGTCTTTTTAATTACACAAGACACCATATTATTTGTTTATTTATTTATCTTGGGGAAATTAACTTTTTTGACAATCCGCTGCTTGTTTCATGCCACAGTGAAGAGGCGGGGCTTATCAGTTCTGCGTTTTTTAACAAGAAGTCAATGGACCTGTTTCTAAGCCGTTAAGCTGTTCAATATTGCTCCTTATAACAAACAAAATGTAAAATAATAATCTACTTGTTATACTATCTACTTGTTGTTATAGTTCAAAACTAAGTACCTGAAAAAAATAAAAATAAAAAATTTTAAAGACATTTTAACCAATTGTATCCTTTTAATACAAACATAAATTCCACTCTAGTTTACGTATTTAACGGTATGTGTCATTTCCATTCACATAATTCACGGTAACTACATTTTTTTTTTTTTTTTTAGTTTAAATGAAGATGCTGCGACACTAGGGCTATTTACCATTAGTCGTTTAGTCGATTAATCGGTCGATAGTGTCTTAGTCAACCAACATTTTTATTATTCGACTAATTATTTTATTCATTTATTTAAAGGATTTATATGGCAAAAACAGCAGAAAGCAGAAGATATGGAGTGAGTTTGCTGAAGATTTTGGAGTCCAACATATAAATACACAGTTTCCTAGCACTTATCTGTAAAAAATGTTGTTTTTGCCTGAATTCCTGTGCAGTTGTGGTCTGTTGAGTGCAGTTTGGGTTAGGTACATGGAAATACTTCATAGTTTTGATATATTTTTTGCCACACCCCCTTTTAGTCGATTAATCGCTCAACAGGGCATGTCTTTAGTCGACCAAGTATTTCTTTAGTTGACTACAGCCCTACGCGACACATCACCAAAGAAATGTGGCAATATGTGGCGAATAATCTCTGCGTCACTGGAAATGTTAGTTGTTTTATTTGTTTTGTGCAGAAGTGTTCTAAGTTCAACAACGTACGAATCTGATGAACTGAATTGTCCTTTTTTCCCAACTTGGCAATACATACAGGCACAATGGCGTTCCCGGCACAGTGAAGTAAGTGAAGATCAAGGCTTTATAGAAAGACAAGGCAAAGATGGATTTTGACGGGCCAAATACAACAATTTATGCACTGTGTTTGTTTTGTTTATATTCTGGGCACTTATAAATTCTTTTCATCAGAGGACTGGGTTTCAGTTCATCTTTTACTCCTCGATGCTTTCGTCTGTCATCACAGGATTAGGCAGGCTAACCGAGGAGAGGAGTGATTGACAGGCCCCGCCTCCAATGTTAAAAAGAACCCACTGTTTGGACTATACTTTCCAAGAGTTTCAAATACATTCCTCCATTTTTTTGTGTGCGCAAAACTCAAGATTTTTTACAAGGCATGCCTACAATAAACATAGCAGTGATGTGTTATGTAAAGACTGTCTGTTTCTGGAAGCACTCTTAGAAGAAACATGTGGGAGTTTTCACTGTAATTGAATTTTACTGTAAACTAAAAAAGTTGGTTATTAACAACACTGCCTTCTTGTACTCACACGGGAACACAAGAGTTACACGCTGTACTTCACTCACACTTAATTTGTGAAACTACAAAGGACACATATTATGCAAAAGATACTTTGTTGAGCTTCTAACCCTGTTCTAACATTGTTCCTTCATCAAAAACTTACCCGGAGTTGAATTGTTCTTCTTTCGCGCTTGTTTGATGAATCCTGTTTAGTGTGTCCTCTCCCTTTGGGCCTCAGAAAACACTTTTTTGTTGTTTTGACGTCAAAGGTCACGCGCCAAGATCTTCTGCGCTGTTTTTAAGTCCATAAATAATCACCACACTCGATCTGCAGACAAATCATGTTCATTACAACTGTGTGCTGACATAAGAAAGCCGGGGCAAGCTAGCTTTTGTTTAGTCAATATTTCTTAAAACACGAGATGTCAAAGCAAAGCAAACGTCCTTAAGAGCATCTTTTAACGCCAATAACAATACAAATAATGCACAAGATTTGCTCTTTGAGATGTAAATACTTGCGCTGTAGGTGTAACGTATTCTCTATTTTTCAGCAGTTTCATTATAATCACACAAAACACTATAATCACTGTTGCACATTTACGGCGAAAAAGTGCTAAACCGCGCCTATGTGTTACACTGTGATTCAAATGGGATTTTCTTTTATTCTAACCCATTAGATTTGTAATTAATATTTGTTCCTACACAGCTTGGCTATACTGTACAATCTCAAAAGTGCCGAGAAGATAAGATTAACATATCTCTTTCATAATGTGTTGATTATCCGTGCCCACCTTTCCACAGTCCTGTCTCACACTCCATCTGCTGCAGTCTGAGGAATTCACAGAGAAGAGGTAGGGTTGTCATAAAAACCGTGAGAACCTTGAGCATATTACTCTATTTAGCATAAGAGTTTCTACGGCAAATCAACAAAAAACACGGAAACGGGGGCAAAAGTAATTGTCATTCTTCCATTCACACTCAAGTATCGACGAATGGGGTGTAGATTAAGTCACAGTCTCATGGCTTCACGGTTAATGAAGTACACAGTGAGGTAAAAAAGTGAAGTTGTGTTTTCCTGATAAACGAAACTTCACAGAAAAGGCCTACATTTAGTCATTAGTGTGGGCAGACAAAGGTCAAACCATCATTAAATCACTCTTGAGTCACATGGATAGATTACACATTAGATTCTTGTTGCTAAACGAAAAATGTACTGTATTTATTCACTTCATTTGTGCGATAAAATGCCTTACTCTATACATTTTAGAGCGTAAAACAAGTATGTGCATAGTAGGCTTCATTAATTTTAAAATAACACACAGTGAAATCCCTAATTATTTGTGTATCGCTGGTTGATAACAGCACTCATTCCTTGGAGAGAGTAGCAGCAGGAGCTCTACAGAGTAACCACAGCTCATGGTACATAATAAAAACAAACTAACCTCTCCACATATATGAGCGGGCACATTTTTCTGTTGGCAACCTAAACCAATCTGGTGAGTGGGCCGGGTGGGACATGAGGTACACGTTATGTCCAGTGTGCATGGTAATAGAAAACTCACAATGACAGAGTGGTGTTTTACGGCCCCTTCTCCACATGGACTTTTATAAGAGGGTTTTACTGGAGACATGTGCCCTCGCAGATGAGCTCCAGACCTCACTCCATACAGTCCACTGTATATAGGTGCAAGGAAGGGGAGGAATGTGTTTTATTTAAGAAAGGTGCCTGTAATCTGATGATGGTGCTGTATACATGCCATCTATAATTCTCATAAAAAACATAAAAATTGCAAAATTGGGATGGTTTGGTCCCTGCTACTTCCATTCCATTCTCTGTCAAGACACTGTACATGTCTTACTTACAGAATGATGGACGGATATTCATCACAATGAGGAGGAAATCTGTTTAAACTTTACAGTACTTCATGGGAACCTTGTTTTTTTTTTTGGTTTGTCAGTATATTGGGCAAATATTTGCACTTTTTGGCTAAAATCTCCAGCATAGACCAATATCTGGTTTGAGTTGACTTAAAGGAAAGATGAAATTATTTATTTCTACATTGCACTATAGTAAAACTAACAAGGTTGTGGATGTCTAAAAATAATTTCGACAGATTTATTTTTATTTATTATTTTTATTTTCCTTTTTACACTTTTATTATGGAGAGCAAAGGTACATTACTCCCTACAGTGGAAGCATAGACTGGACTGAACTAGACTGGAATACACACAACCACAATGTCTTGAGGGTTCATGTCTCCGGTGTCCTGTACTGATGGAAAGAATTCCAGCCTCATGCCTCTTCTTTCAACTCTTGGGCTACTTCTATTTATTCGGCAATAGTAGTCAATTCAAATCATACATTTTTGCGAAAAATGATCAAAATCTGCACTAAATATCAGACCAAGAACATCAGCAATCCTTATCAGTGATCAGCTGTAGGGTCTAATACCATGATTTTCAACCAGTGTGCCAGGGAATAGTAGTTTACCTTGTGGTTTTGCCAGGTGTGCCTTCACAAATGTAGATGTAATTGACAAATTTACCATTTTGGAGTGTCCTTTGCAACTTCTGCACAAAAAAAAAGTATGCAAAGCCATCACTATTGCCCAGGCATTGTTTGCCGCACATTGTACCATATTTTTTTACTAAATGCTCTGATGTTATAATATTTTAGTAGTAGGTGATGTGTGTCGTGGTGTCTTTTAAATCCAAAAAGTGCGCCAAAACTCAAAAAAGGTTGATAAACACCAGTCTAATATGCCGGTATCACTACTGACATCACCATAATCAGATCTCCAGGTAAATACTACTTTCCCTGTTAAGATACTAAATGAAGTACTAAAGTTAAAACCAGTCTCCAGGAAATGAAACCCAACACTACTGGCTGGAAAGTGCAACAAAAATGTGACCATACCATAAAATAGTTTTGTCCAGATGCACTATTTATGGCCAAGGGGTTTGGTTAAAGCACACATGCCAATTTCAGCATTTTGAGATTGACCTCTGCCTCCGACAAATTGCTGAATGCCACTCGTCACCGTTACATCAAGGTGAATAACTTACAAAGCAATATATAAAACACAACTTGAGTTTTCATTTCATAGGGCATAAAGCTAAAGTAGTGATTTTCTGGATAATCTACTGCTATTGCCTCTTTCAGTAACAATTTCTTGGAAAAACATAGTGTACAGGTTTATTCACAGCTGTCAACTAATGCATATTGTTTTGATTGTGCCCGGAGAAAGCCAGCAGTCTGACCAAGCTATAAAACATTAGCCATTGGCCTTTCCTCTCTATCACTTGTTGATCGTAAAACACCTGAAACATGATCTGATTTCAGAGCGAGAGGGACAGGGACGAGAACAGCACTGCTCCGATAAAGTCAATGTGACAAGATGGTCTCCCTCTCCCTCTCGCTCTCTCTCTCTGCTGTGACAGTTCATCTGCAGCAGGAAAAAATGTCCAAAATGTTTAGCCGCGCTTGAGCGGAGTTAATTACACAGCCCAGGGCGATTCAAACTCAGCCCACTAATGGTCTCGACTTACAGATAAGACTCCATTTACCGAAAGACTTTTCTGGTTACTGATCTCATTTCACCAAAATCATATACTTTGTCAGCTGTAAAGACCGAGCATTGCAGGTGATTGTCTTGTATTTTGAGGCAATGCATAATAATAATTCCACATGCCACATAAAAAAGAAGAGCCGTTTCAAGGCTTGGTGATGCATTGCTGAGCACGTGAACAGGCAGTTAAGTGCAATATATAATTATTTTCTAGAGGACGGTGCACCACCTGCTTGTCTCCATGGAGATTATTCGATTGTTCCACATAATGGCGTTAAACTCCTCTATCTATAGAGACCAGCAACTCATTTATGTATTTTTTTTGCAATAAAAAACACTTGTAATTTTAAAAATGCAAGAAAGTCAAACGCCATAATGTAGAGGAGGGGCAATTTATCAAAAATATTATGAATATTGTTTTGAATATATTCAAAATTAAAATAATATTAAATTGTAATCTTTCAAACAAGAGTATAGAGTGATATTTCTTCATTTAATAAAAATAGTACATTTACAGTCCGTTCACATTTGTCAGATACTTAAAGTCAAACATATTTATGACATGTTTTAACAATTTTTTGTTGAATTGACAAGCAAGACTAACACAGACCCAAAAGCAGCACTGAAGTTAAACTAAACTTGGTCTTCACCAAGGACTAAACTAAACCAGAGACAACACAGGACTAAAACAAGACTAAAGCAGAGACAAAATCAGGACTAAAGCAAGACTAAACCAGGGACAAAACCAGGACTAAAGCAAGACTAAACCAGGACTAAAGCAGGACTAAAGCAGGACAAAACCAGGACTAAAGCAAGACTAAACCAGGACTAAAGCAGGACTAAACCAGGGACAAACCAGGACTAAAGCAAGACTAAACCAGGACTAAAGCAGGACTAAAGCAGGACTAAACCAGGGACAAACCAGGACTAAAGCAAGACTAAACCAGGACTAAAGCAGGACTAAACCAGGGACAAACCAGGACTAAAGCAAGACTAAACCAGGGACAAAACCAGGACTAAAGCAAGACTAAACCAGGACTAAAGCAGGACTAAACCAGGGACAAAATAGGACTAAAGCAAGACTAAAACAGGACTAAACCAGGGTCAAAACCAGGACCACAGCAAGACTAAAACAGGACTAAACCAGGGACAAAACCAGGACTAAAGCAAGACTAAAACAGGACTAAACCAGGGTTAAAACCAGGACCACAGCAAGACCAGGGTTAAAACCAGGACCACAGCAAGACTAAACCAGGGACAAAATAGGACTAAAGCAAGACTAAAAAATAGGACTAAAGCAAGACTAAAACAGGACTAAACCAGGGACAACAACAGGCCTCATACCACATCAATTTACCACATAATGTCATTTGAACATCATTATCAGGATACTCTAAAACATTTTACTGCTTAACAACCAATACAAGAAACTCATGCATTCCAGAACATATTTGACGAGGTATTATATTAAGTGGCCGCGGTTATGAGAACACATGCTTATAAAAATTAATAATTTGATTTATTTCTGATCATGGTCCCTCAGATTCCTCACATCACATTTTGCTAATTGAATGCCATTTAAATAATCTTAAAGCCCAGAATTCAGGTAAAAATCTAATTAACAGCAAAACTCATAAGACCTCAGGGAAATGATGTTTGTGCAGACAACTTAATACAACCTACATAATTGCTGGCATTACAACTTGCAAACTACGCCCAGTTTTGATTCTGTACAGTAAAAATGTTGCAACCATAGACACAATAAGGAAGTATTTTGTAACTTAGAAGATATCTAGTCCTTCTACATTGAGAACGTCTCTTGACAATGCAAAGCAAAGTATTGAGCTTCACTTCTTGATAAAGTCGTTATAATATTGTTGTGTGCACAGTCAGCGCTTGACATTTAGCCTGTGACCACCTTTAAAACAGTTCATCCGTGTATGACTGTGCGTCTCCTCTCTTTGTCTCTCTTTTACTTCCTTTGAGGTCAACCAGCCACACTTGGCGTCTGTTCTCGCCACTCTTACATATCACTGCGGTCGCATCACCTCCTCTGCTCTCAACCCTACAGCCCTGACACGTGAAAGTCCCTCTATAACTGAAAACCAAAAAGTACAACGGAGAAGAATGGTCCGAACCCAAGAGCATGCCATATGGTCTTTAAAGTAAACCGTGGTGCTGTCGGCCTTTAGTCGTTTAATCGATTAACGGTTTTACTTGATCAAAGTTTGTATTAGTCGACAAATTATGTTATTTAGATAAGGCTTAATGTGGGAAAACAGCAGAATGGAGAAGGCATAGAGTTAGCTGAAGGTTTGAGAGTTTTCAAGAGTTGTATCTCCCTTTGAACAATCAGAAGGCGACCAGACACTGTTTTCTTGTACTTTTCTGTGTAAAATGTTTTGGCACAAACTCCTGTGCACTTCTTGAACGCATATTTTGGGTCAGGTAAACTTTTGAGCTTTTGCCAGTCACACCACTTCTCTTTAAGTCGACTAATTGATTGACAAAGCATGTCTTTGAACTGTTCTGTTTATGATGGCGTGTGTCTCCATGCCCAGGTCCTGGCTTATTGTTTTCTTAATACATAAAATATAAATCATACCTGAATTATACTTTTTAATCATGTGGCCAATCTCAGCCATTTTAAAATGTTTAGTTGTTCCAAGTGTTTGGAGGTGTGAACAAAATACACTAGTTTATTGTCAGCATTTTCTGCATTTATTTCACTTCTCTGCACTTTTACATTGTATTTTCATGTTTCATCTTTATTTAGTTGGTTTGGCTGATGTTAGACGCATCATGCACTGGAAATAAAATAAGTTCGGTCTTGAACCTAGTGTCAGGAAACAGCTGATTACGTGCACTAGCTTTGTTTTGCTAAGTCTGTCAGTCCAACAAAATATAATACAAGTTATTGTCCCTGGAAATACGCTGGTTTATCACGAGATCAAGTCAGATGATTATTTTGTGCTTGTACCAGGTTTTTGCCATTTCGTTTTCACCTAAGTCAGTGTTCTCTCTTATCCAATCTCTCTTATCCAATCACCTCGCTCACAAGCATGCTGGGAGCCAAAAGCGAGCCAGACCTTTTTGGACTTCTAAATTTGAAGTCGAAGTTATCAATGATTAAAAGTACACTATATAACTTTATTGGGGAAGGGTCTGTCCGCCTGCTTATCTGCCAAGCCTGTTATTGAACTCATCAACTTATCTTATTATTAATTTTTCCACGTTAATCTTTTAGCAACAAAACACTTGTAATTGAAGTTTAATGTCACGCAGATCTATTTAGTATTCATTCATTCATTTTCTACCGGGTCGCGGGTGACTGGAGCCTATCCCAGTAACTTTGGGCCTTAGGCGGGGTACACCCTGGACTGTGGCCAACTCGTCACAGACACAGAGACACAAACAAGGACAGACAACCATTCACTCTCACATTCACACACTATGGACAATTTAGAGTTGTCAATTAACCTACACAGTCATGTCTTTGGACGGTGGGAGGAGCCGGAGAACCCAGAGAGAACCCACGGTAACACGGGGAGGACATGCAGACTCCACCCAGAGAGATCATGTGATGTTGGGGTGGTTCAGAATTCGAAACCACTATGTTGGGGTGGTCTGGGATTCGAACCCACGATCTTCTTATTGAGAGGCAGAAGCTCTAGCCGCTCTGCCACCGTGCACCCCCATCTATTTAGTATCCACCAGAAAATGTCACACAGTGCACCTTTAAATGAGAAACTATTCCAGTAATTTATCTGCTCAGATGTTACAGCCTTGTCATAACCACCGTCTTTTATTTATGATTTATAAAACAGGTAATCACGCAGTCAAAACTAAACAATTATTTGGTATTGGTGAGAAAAGTAAATGTAGCAACAACATCCGCAGCCATTGCCTGTATCATTATGAGCATCCCCAGTGTTGAATAATATTATCGACGTGACTATTTTTGCTGACGCCTGAGCTGCCTGTGCGTAGACTTTCATAGGGCCGAAGATAAGAGAGATGATGAGAAGTGTGTGGGGGCTGTGCTGCTGCAAGAGAGTGAAAGAAAAGCGCTGATTTAGCCTGTTCAGATCTCAACTCCGCTCCACTTAAATCTCACTTTTGATGAATTATAATATTCACAAGTGCTTAAGGACAAAGTGGGGAAAACAAATGGTTGGCTGTTGTCTTCTGTCACTTCGTATCTAGTCAGAAACGTTCATAATACATCAGGAGTTATCATTTATCATTCATACGTGCTGTAGGAATGTCAGCGTTTTCAGATTTTTGCTTATTGTTGCAAGACAGCTTGTCAAAATGCGTTACTGTATTGCTTGGGACAATACACAAGTCACCTGACTGACACACTGAATATATGCAGGAGGTTTAGTGCAAGAGCGTTGAATTTGTCCTTTCTCAGCTGTTTTGAAAACCTATGTACAGTGTGCCATTTGCAATTTTAGATGCACAAAATCATTCTTGTTCTAGAATAAATACAGAACCCGGGACCTGAAGACATGAATCCTCAAGACATTGTGATTGTATGCATTCCAGGCCAGTCTAGTCTGTCTGTGCTTTCGTTGTAGAGTCATGTACATCTGATGGCGTAGACCAAGATAACATACCTGGCATAGAGGAGCAATGCTGTTTTTCTCCAATAATTCTCCAGTTTTCAGAATCCAAAACACAATCTAAGAAAAAAAACAAAACATAAGTGCATACTGCTGCAAAAATAATTGGTCTCTGGGGACTTTAACATATCAAAGTATATGTCAAGAGACACAAGAGTATTTTCAATTTTACGAAATGCTGCAAGAGTAACATTGGCTTAAAGTAAAAGGCGTACCGTTCACTGTACTTCACCGACCTTGCCTTTGAATGCAGTGTGTGAGTGATTTGTGGCAGTTGGAGGGCCCAATTGGCTGTGATTTCTTTCATCAGTCTAATCCAGAGCATATGTGGCTATAATTTTACCACAAAGTGTGGGGTTTGAATGAAAAATGCTCAAATTTTACAGCAATTTTGAGCTGCTGGAACGGCAATACATAGGACTATAATATACCAAAGTTTAGATTATATTGTGAATGCTGTTTTGGAGATGGTTAGGGTTTGAATATATAATATATTCAATATTTTGTATGGTTAAAAAAAACAAAAAGCTAAAAAAGAGCAGATTAAAATGAATTAAGAAAAAAACAACTAAAAAATGATGTAAATTTTCTAATAATTTTCAAATATATATAGTAAATAGTGGTATTTCTGCACTTTTGTGATTTGTTTTACAGACATTTCACATTTGCCTGATAATTAAACCTTAACTAATTTAAAGATCTGTTTTAACATAATAGAGATTTTAATTTTTGTCAATATCGCCCAGCGATTATTATACAATGGTGAGTGAGTGTTTAGGTCAAAATCAATTCTAAGTTAAAGGTTGACTATGTAATTATTATTATTTAAGTCACTTACCTGGTATTAATTTAGTCTGTCCATACACTGGACCGTATAACCATGGTCAGAGCCACTTTCTGTACAGAAGAGTTTTTCTCTTATCTTTATTTTTTGCTATACCTGCACAGATTTAAGTTTATCTTTGAAGTTATTTATCTTATGTTTTCTTATTACATGTTCATTCCTGTGGGTCTTGTTTTGTATGTTGCAACCCTGGCGTCTCCTCTCTGTGGAACAAATAAAGGTTCTCATATTTTATCTTATCTTAACTGTTCATGTGGAGGGCCACCACCTCCTTGTCTCCCTGGAATGTTCCACAGCATGGCATTAAACATATCTAGCTTGCATTTATGAAAACATGATTAGTTCATTTGCAAAAACATTTCAGTGCCATTTAAAAAGTCACTCAGTGTCTTGCAGTTTACTGATTGTACAGTCATGTTTTCAAAAGCCAACTGTATTTTTCTGCAATCAAAATATTATTCCATTCCTCCTTGATAAAATCCACTTGACAGTATCTTTATTGTAATATCTGAAGAAGCTGGTGTCACAAAATCAATAACTTTTTTTTTTTTTTCAAAGAGAGACTGCTAAAAAAACATAATGAAAAACCTGATTTTTTTTTTTCTGTGAGCACTCTAGCCTCGACGCAAATCTGACGTCACCTGCTCGTCTCCATCGAGATTGATTAATGTCATACAGTAGGACATTCTAAGCCAAGTAATAACATTAACAAGTGACATTAAAATCCAAAGAACGTTTAGATGAACTGACCTTGTGGTTGTACTGGATTTCTTACTGTAAATGTGATGCCTCATGTCCAGTTCTCTCGGCTTGTTTTATTCCGCTGTAAAACTGTCAGTCCTGTAACAAGCATCACAATAGAACACATATAATAAAAATGTGTAGCTCTGTGTGCAACATCAAGCGCCTCCAACACTCCCTTGACTAATTTTCTGTTTGTATCGAGAAACAAAAGCCTTCTAAAATCCCCCTGTGGGCTTCCGAGTGGCTTTAGCGCACATCAAACTATGCTAATTACCTTTTGCATGATTAATTGGTCCAATTAGAATTAGTGGAAGGGGGTAAAAACGATTCTTGGCAAGGTGCAAAACATTAATTAGATATAAAGCAGTATTTAGTCAAGTTCATTATAGTCTCCAGGAGCACAATGGGATTAAGAGATTGTGTTGAATAAAGTGTGGTCCTATCGCTTTTTTCTCTTTTTCCTTTGTTCTACACAGGTTTATTAAAATAAATATTAAACATAAGTTGATATGTGAATTATTAATTATTAAATGTTGATTTCGGAACAGTGATATTATGAGATATTTCCACCTTAAAGATAAAATGCAGTGTTGGTAGACATTAGTTGACTACAGCCCTACACCTAACTACTAAAGACATTCTTCGTCGACAAAAGATCTTCCCTATCAACCGATTAATCGACTAAAACAGTGTGTGGCAAAAAAAAAAAAAAAAAAACAATACTGGAGAATACGTTTTAGGGATTATCATAATCACAATAACAGTTATGCACCCTGCGATGAGTTGGCCACTGTCCAGGGTGTACCTCGCCTAAGGCCCAAAGTCACTGGGATAGGCTCGTGCCGTGACCCCTAACGGGAATAAGCGGTAGAAAATGAATGAATGAAACCATAACAGTTATAGTTACATTATGGCAATCCATAAAACATGAGCTCGAACATACCTGTAAAATATTCAGGTTGCGGTTCAAATCAATGCAAAATAATGACTTTATTTTTATTTATTTATTTTTAACCATCTCGTTTAGCTGCCTTTTTAAAATACATACAGTATATTACTTTTTTTTTTCAGTATTCGTTTTTTTTTTTTTTTTTACATACCTCCATTCTTCCACCTTCAGCAGCAGTGGCTTAGTGGTGATGTTACAATCATAACTCCAACCTATAAACTGTGTTCTTGGAGTGACCTCAGGTGCAGATTGGCAGCCACACTTTTTGCAGTCTACCCCAGGGCAGCTGTGGCTTGAAGCACCTGAATAACCAGTAGGGATGCAACGATCCACCTTTTTCAGATCCGATACAGATTTCAATACATGGGCTTTAAGTCAAATCAAACTTTATTTATAAAGTGCTTTTCTTACATAGAATGTAACACAAAGTGCTTCTCAATGCATTAAAAACATTCTGACATTTCCCACCCAACCTCCCCCACCCAGCCAAACAACCCACCCACAGTCACATACACACACCCGTACACACACGCAGACACACACACACACGCACACGCACACACACACACTCTAAGATACTTGAGGCTGAAGTATGTGCCAATACCCAATATCACCAGATACCTCTGCAGAGACTGAAAATAGCATTTATTTTATTAAAACAAAAATAACGTATGGCAAAATGAATCCAAATGATTCAACATTTTTTTCCGTAACAACACCAATATTTGATACCAGCTTCAGTGCATCCCAAATAACCAGGCAAACTAGGGAGTGAATGTATGAACTATGAACTGTAGGATCACTGTTATAATTTAGGCGCTCTCAGCATAAGACCTCATGACGGTTTACTTCTAAAAACTCACACCAAAAACCAAAACAAAATGTCTTGCTTTTCTGCTTCCCATTAGTGACGAGCGATACAACTGATTTTAAAACCGATACCTAGTAACACTATGGCAAGTAGTATTAAATGCAATAGAAACAACTCTACTATAAAGAATTGTTATTTTCTCTCTACCCCAGCTTGAACTAATTTGTAAAAGTAAATAATTAATTAAATATACTGTATGTGAAGAAAAGCTGAAACAAAAACATTGAATTAAATTTTTTTGTCTGTGTCTCTACAATTTTCCTCTGAAAATCTTAATATTGTTACATATTATAGATTTTTCTTTGCTTCTTTTATTTCTGTGTATCTAAAATAATGTGCATGTTTAATGACCAATAACATAACCATACTTACTGAGCTTTCCCTACATAAATAAAAATGAAACCATAATATAAGACTAATGCAGTGATATTATTATTACTATATATTGCCTGTTTTATTTCTCGTACAGTCTTACAAACAGTAGGCTATAGTTAGACACAGGAGCTTGTTCTCCGATGAAAGTTACAACGTTGTACACAAACCACCATTTCCATCCATCATCCCAAATGGCAGTTGTAACATAAACAGTGCGGCGTGTGATTGATGAGTCCAGACCGTACCAACGACTCCTACCCAGTAATCCACTACAAGATTTATGGTTCCAAGGTGATGCATTACAAATTTACAATAACAACATCAACAACACAATGGCTACAACACAGGAGCAGCAGCAGCAGTCAGTGGCTAATGTTTGATTTAGCTGTGTTAGCGTTTCCAGTGCTATCTGCCATAAGCACCTTGCATTACATGAGTTTACATACAACGCAGAGGAGAGGATGCCCGCAGGCTGGGTTGTTTATGAACGTACAGTATGGTCGGTAAAAAGTACGTGGGCGTTTCTGTGGTGGTCTCAATCGCAGCAAATGGTGAGACTAAAACGGGTTGAAAACAAGTCGTATACACAGAGATGATCTTACGCTGTTTTTCTCTGGGAACTTTCAACATCTGACTGTTTTTTTTGTTGTTTTTTTACTCTAAATAGTCTGTGCTTTCTTTGTAACGTCTCAGGTGTGTTGTCATACTCTAGAAACATGAAATGTTTTGATATATGATAATATGATAATTATAAATGTGCATTCTTTATTTAAAATCAGCCAGAAAATGCTACCACATCAATAAAATAAAAAATAAAGAAATTATTAGTGGATATAGCTTAAAAGATTTAATCTCAAGACTCAATGAAACGTTTTTGTATTACAATAAATGGTGTAAGACTGTGGATTGTGGAATAGACTTGAAATTGACCGTAATCAATGTTCAAACAGAAGTCAATTTAAAAACTATAAGCAAATGGTCTTTACGAAGAATACTGTCCAATGCAAACCAATCAATATGACAAACCAAAATATGTCAGGGGCTGTCAAAAGTGATGTCACACGTCACAGTAGGCGTTTTCACACATAAGAGCTAAGTTTCTATTTCCACCATTTCCACCAGCCCCTATACAGTTTGAGGAACCACCCAATCCCCATTGCTCGAGTTCACACAGCAACAGTGGCTGAAAGTGGGGCTAACTTACTGTAAATTACTACATATTCAATTACGTTTTTCCTTCAGCCTGCTTCTTTTGAGCTCTGTAAACCATGAACATTAAACACAGAATCACAAAAAGCTCAAACAAACAATGAATATAAATCTAAAGACACAATCATTCACAGTTGTCAAGAAATTTACTTTTCTTACTAGCTACTTACGAATTGTGTTTGAGCTTCTGCGTCCAAGTTAATTGTCTGTTGCGTCAAAAGTTTGTCTACATCAGAAAATGAAAGTTCTAATTCAGCTGAAGTTGAATTCCATCAGTATGAGACCCAAGACATGAATCCTAAGACATTGTGATTGTGTACATTCCAGTCTGTTCTAGTCCAGTCTGGCAGAGTCATGTACCTCAGTCAATTAATCAATACTGTGTGTTTGTTGTCTTTTAAGTTTAATGTTAAATGTCATGAATGTGTCTGTTGTTGTCTCCGAACCAAACCATCGACCCCCAGTTCATGCCACACGACAATAACTTTGGAAACCCTGGTATTTGAATGTTAATGTTTTGCCCTGTAGGATGAGATGTATTGTTTCACACATTGATTAATATGCACTGTCCTAATTCAAATAAATAAAGTACATTCTAGGAAAAAAAAAAAAAAAATAAGGGATTTGTGAAGAATATTAGAAATGAGTGTACAGTGTGTTCACGGTGTGTTCTCAGACTGAAGTGGACTTTACCCTGATCCATTTACAGTTAGAGGGAAACCACCTAATGAGTGAGAAGGTGAGTGGGATGGACAAATCACAGCTCAGCATCTTTTTGAGGTAATAACAAAAGCGTCGTTATGTTTTTGATGGACTGAATTGTGCTGAACGAGTTCAATTTTCAAAGCTGCTGTGATTTTTCTTTTTGACTTTGAAGTGAGTTTTGACTGCTGATGTGATATCTGGCTGAGCAAAATGAATTTAATTGAAAATCAAATTGTAAAATGTGTTACTGCATAATTAAACGAGAACCATTCACCAAAAGAAGTGTTTGATGTTCAGGTTTTATGGTGAGTTTAATTATGCGGCGCTGCCAAAATGATTATCTAGCTTTAGTAAACAGCACTAAAGCTATGTCTAAGCCTAATTATGTATCATCACATCCTTTTTAGGACTTTTTACTATACTTTAAAACTGATATCCAGATACTGTATCTAAACTTCATGCCTGAAAAATATGTATACATAGGACCACATTTTAGCATTCCTAAATAGAATTAGAATGATTTTGATCTTTAACAAAACTTGCAAAGCACATCACACTGCAAAAAATCACTTGCAAAGATCACATTGTGATTCGAAAGAAACTAGTCTCATTTTGAAAAATACATGTATTTAATAGAAAAATTGTCCTTCTCATTTTATTACCACAGCAATTGCTGTCTTCCTGGTGTCCACATAAAACAACACAAATGACAGCTGCATTAACAATACATTACACATTTTATGATTGAAATTAGGGCTGCACAATATATCACAAAAATATTATGCTCGCGGTAATAACAAGTGCGATATGCGTATCGGAAAGATGTGCGATAATTACTAATGGTTAAATGCATTACTCTTGCGTTTCTTGGCCAGCTTGTTTTTACTTTTGACCAATCACACACAGCCTTAAATGTTTACCCCCAAAAGCACCGTTTTGCACAAAACAGAAATGACAAGTGAATGTTTAAGTGTTTTATTTTTAAAGCTCTTCCTTCAAAATTCTCATACATTTTTCACTATTTCATATACTCATATGAAGTTGAATGAAATGTCTGAAATGTTTCAAATGCCTCAGTAGAGTAGTTTTACTGTTTGCAGAGTAATGGACAAAGCAACTGCAGGTTTTAACACGACAATGTGTGTCTATTTGTACCTAAGATACTATATTTTAGAGTAACAGTTGAGTAATTAATTGTTATCCTTTATACCTATAAAAAAAGTAAAAATATGCAAAAAATGAAGGAAACATATTGCGATAATATTGTTATTGGAATACATGACACCCATGTTGCATTCATTTCCAATATCGTGTAGCCCTAATTGAAATTGTTATGTATTTTTATGTTCTGATGCTATGTTGTGTGTGATTTTAACTGACTGTACTGCTGCTGCTGTTGTTGTTCCCTTTAGTTGTGTGGTACTCTGTGTTTTTTATTTATTTTCATTTATTTTACTTACATATGTCTATTCTGTGGTTTTATGATTTGGCTTGGATTTGATTTTACTGTTTTTAGTGAGTAGTGAGATCAAATCGAGCAGTTACTATACATTCTGTTTGTTTTTGGATGTTTTATGTCTGTGCAGCATTTTGGAAATGGTTCTGTTTATGAAATGTGCTAAAGTGGATTTGGATTTAAAGGTTTTGTTTAAACATACAACAACATACAAAAACATTTTTTTTTTTTTTTATCTTGACAAAAACAACCGCTCTTATAACTTCTTTCAAAAATGATTTGTTACAATTTTCAGAAGGGTGCGGACCAACCAACAGGGATCGCGTTACAATGACGTACCATGAAAACCTTTATAGAAATATTGCATCAAACGTTTTTGTGCATGTCCAAGATGTACAATGGAGCACCACTATGTAAAGTGAGTGTGGAGTGAATGAATAATGCACAGTAAAGAGCTTGAAAGGCATTACATAAATCCACAAGTCGACTTCATACAAATTCAAAGGAAATGTAGCTGACTCTTTCATCTCAGTGTTTTAATATGCTGTAATACTGTAAGCTGGAGTGATTAATATTAACTTTATTATTCATTTTGGCGCAACTGGCGAAAAAGGTTTTGATATTGACTTTACTGAGCGCCATGGTAAGAAAAACATTCTTTCTTTGTGTCAAGAATGAAAGTGGATATTGGGAAGGGCAGGATCAATACATTTTCCAAATAAATGGTACTTTATTAAAATGTTGTTATTTTTTGTTGTGCAACTTAACCGCAGAAAAACAGTCTCATATCTTGTCCGAAAATACTTCAAAAACAACAAGCTTTCCCTCCGTAATCTTTCATGCCAAATACAATTCCATTAGCCATTGTTAACTTGATTGGATGTGACCAGTCCAGTGCACAGTCATCTGAACAAAGAAGCCACTGTTAAACAGCAAATCATGTTTAAATCTAATTACTTTCACTTTTTTGTGTGAGTTGTGTGAAAATCTTAACAGCAGAAGTGATATAGCAATGCAATAATGTCCAGCACTAATTTAATACCTTATTACCATAAGCCTGGTGCAATGCATGCATAATAAACAGTTGTATCTTTTACAGGGCTCAGGCATATGGTTGGAGAGTGGCTTCTCTTCAAACTGCAGCACATTTGCATGATAGGATGTGAGAGTTGGATGGATTTGGGGATTATATGAAACACAGCTTCCATCTCCACTTCATTGTACTAAGGAGAGGTATCACATCGACACAGATGGTGAGGAATTTGGAAATGCACGTCTTTTGCACAAGATGAGAAATCACTTCAAACACACTATCAATACTGTTTTACCATGCAGAAGAAGGTAAATTTATGCTTTTAGTGGTGTGTCTGCGGCAATGATAAGTATTTGTTTTAAGTCACAAATATTGTTAAAGGCGCACTATGTAACTTTTCTAGTACATGGTCTGCCACCTGCTTGTCTTCATGGAGATGGAGCTTTGCCTGGAATGCTCCACAGTACAGCAGTAAATCTATCTATCGTGTAGTTATTCAGTCACAGGTGTTTTTGTCATACGTTCTTACTGTGAGTGGACTCGCCTCTCCACGGGTCTGACCTGTAACCTGGCCTGGAGGTGTCACTTACTTTTCTCTGTGGAGATCAGACAATTTTTGACAAAATTTGATTAGCCTCAGATACTTGTATTGTAACATCAACGTCAAAATGAGACCATTGTGTGCTGTTTGCATTAAATTATATAGTGTTTTATAGACTGAGAACGAGAAAGTGTGCTGTTAGCATGCTTTACTGTGACAGCAAAACTGTGCTCTGGCCTCTGAAAGTTGCAAAACAAGCTTATTATGATGACTCGTTAGGATCAGAATGCTTTAAGAGAGTAAGGAATAACTTTGGATGACTGCAAACAGTTAAAAATGAACCACTTCTGTTTTTCCACAATTTTAAGAACAAATCAGGAACAGTACAGCACCTTTAATGCCTAAGAATCAAACTGACATCTCCATGAAGAAAATGCCGTGCACCTATACATACAAAGCAAGACATTCACAATGGCCTATACCAGTTTCTCAATAAAGAAAAAGCAGGAAAAATATACACAGTATGTTTGTGTCAGAACGAGAAATTATAATTTGATACCACAATCAGATAAAATTGAGATTAGACACAAAGATCTCATGATGAGTTGAAGTCAAATCTAATATCAAGAGCATAAAAACCTTTTCAGTTTTGTATACAGGGTTTGTACTCCTTTTCACAGATAAAATTCAAGCACTTTTCAAGCTCCTTCAATGTCCATTCGCAGGTTATTTCCAGCACCTTTATACTTACTCAGTCACAATGACTTCTGAATAAAAGTCGAAACGTCTCGACCTTCAAACATCTGGAAAATGTCTGGATGACAACCCCTGAAACCTTTTCTACGATGAAACACGCCTGGACGAATGAGGGATTACATCGAATAATGTGTTATGTTTGTCTTCCAATATGCATGTTGAGAATGTGATAAAAAGTATCGCAAGAAATGGGCTTGGCGAAGTGTACTTTGTTGGAAAATGAGGGGCAAATCAGACGGAATTTCCTGTATTTTAGGAAGTTCCATAAATTAGCACGCAAATCAATATGAAAAAGCTGGCACAGTCACTCAATCGGAGTCAGCAACAAAACTCCTCAGCGACAAACAAACATCGATGTGAAGAAAAGCACTGCCTCCATTCAAGACAACTTGAGCCACAATACAAAGAGATTTTAGAGGGGTCACACACAGTGTTATAACACCGGCACGAAGCAGTCGTAGCCCCAGAATACTTCTAAACAACAAATTGAACACAACTAGCGCTTCTTTAGTGTCGAAATATGTAGGACACAGATTACGAAGTTTAAATTTTAAACATTTTCGAGCACTTTTTTCCAAAATTCAAGCATATTCTATCTTGAAAACAACATTCAAGCATTTTCAAGTATTTCGTGCACCTGTTTGAACCCTGTGTATTGAGGAAAATGCATATAGTCGCAAGTATAGCTATTGTTGCTTTGCTGAGCCTTTAGCTTTTAACATTTGCTAGTCTATTGAGGAAATCAATGTGAATTTTACTTCCAAAATTGTCCCCACCAATTGTCACATAAAGCTGCTGATACTTTAAGGAAATAAAAAAAAAAAAACATTGCAGAAATTTAACCAGGAACAATTGCCGTTTTTACATTTCCATCACTGTTCACTTGCGATTAAGGCTGCACAATTTAGCACAATGCACACTTATTGCATTTTTTTTTTTTACCAGTACTACTATTTATGTTTTATTGATAAGATTCAAAGTTCAGATTCAAGATTCAAAGCGATTTCGATTTGACTTTGGTTAACTGTGCAGCCCTATTTGAAATCTCTCACGCTTAACACCACACATGCAATACTACGCCAACACCGAGAAAAAATCAGTGCAACTCACCGAAAACCTCTGCAACCGTCTTAGCCCCACGCACACACCAAACTTACGCACGAGAAATCACAGACACTTCAGTCAGATTTTATCACTGAGTTTGAAGCGCACGATCTTTGGTTTGGCCCAGATTTGAGTTTCATTTAAAAGGACTTCCACGAAGACGAGACATGCCCTCCCTCCCCGCTGCTGTCGCTCTGAATCCGCCGTTCCCTACACGGAGACACAAATACCAGTGATCAGGTAAGGTTTACCCAGCGGGACGTCCAGAGCAGGAGCAGACCCGCTCATCAGTGGGGGTTACTGCAGGTGACACTGACATGCTGTGTGGTTAAAAGGTCACTAACGATGTGGTATAAGGCGTAGATGTTTAAGGTTTGGGGATGCATTATGTCTGGTTTTGCTAATTGGTAAGTTTTGCATCAGTGTTGACATTTATACCATAAAATAATGTATTTGGATCTTCTTAAACACTCTAGGGCTGAACGATTTTCGAAAGCTACTGAATTAAACACACCCAGGAGCATTAACATTTAAGTGAAATATGAATTGATAAACAACGTATGTGACCCGTTTTTGTAGATAGTGGCTTGAATTGCACATTATTGCGTTCAACTCACATTTAGTTCTAGCAAAATCGAATTAATAAGTTTCACTGCCCATGAGTTTTTTGTCTTTTGGCCAAGTTTGAAGAGTTTTTGATGAAAACTGTGACGGTGTGCGCTTTTGTCAGTTCTAGGTTTGATCCAATATGGCTAACTTCCTGTAGGGTTTAGGCCCGGGGTCACAATCACCATGTCTGTCCAAAAAAATAAGTCGTTGGTTGGTGGTTACAGAAATGAAAAGCCAGCCCGCTGCATCAGTTGGGTTTAAATACAGTGTTGCAGCTGAAAGACAATCCCCCATGCAACAATTATCCAATTTTTACATGTCTTCCCCTGACGTTTTTTTTTTTTTGGGTCAGATTTCATATTTTAATGTTGAAATTTATACAGGTCGGACTCACATTGGTAGACTCAGAGGTGGTGCTACTCAGGCATCTTTCAATACTTTTTCTCTGGGTCTTTTTCTCAGAATTAGTTCTAATTTTTGATACTAGTCACAAGCATTAATTATAATTCATTTTAATACATTTTAATTAATTTACCAGGCTCTGGGTGAGTCATTAAAAAGCATTGTGCAGGCTTTTATCATGTCTCACACAGCTATATTGAGGATGTATAATGAAATTACAACGCATGCTCTTCAACAGTTCAACTGAAACTTATTGTATTTTATTCAGGGGCAATGATCACTGATATTAATTCCTATGTTGATTAATTGCAATATAATATAATATTAAAAAAATATATAAAATATATAAGTGAGCACAGGCTAATCATTGAGAATAAAGCAAATTAACACACATTTCCTATCATACCATTGAGTCATAAAAGAGTCCTCAAATGCAAGAAAATAAAAAATTCCAACCTTTTAAAATAGACCTAGATTAGCTCATTAACAGCTCTCCTGGTGAAACTGTGTTGATTTGACCCGTGTTAGTGCGACTTAATTCCTGGTCCTCAGGTTGCAGAAGGTAAACAGAAAAAAATGTGGAAATTTCCACATTTATGAGAGTTAGTTATGAGATGTATTTCTGCCTGGAAATCTCATGGAAATGTGACCATAATGACTATTTTATGTGCTGGAGGCTGAGAAGCATGCTGGAGAAGAAGACTCAGGTGATACAAAAAAAGAAGGGGCACCTCTAGGTCCTCTGTTAGGTCCAAATAATGAATATAGCGCAGAATTACAGTAAAGTTAGCATCAGTGTTAAATTAGCCACAGTGTGCTAATAAACAGCTAACAGAAACAGACCTAGACGATTTGTTGAAGACAGATAAAGATAAAAAGATAAAGATAAAGCCATGATTCTGCATTTGAGGTCAATGAGTAATGTTTACCGACTGCTGCAGTGATAATACATTACAATTTGCACGGGAAAAAAATAAAAAATAATAAAAAGTGGTGCTCTCTGTACAAGACGGGGTTCGATCAGTAGCTACTCTATATTGCTTCCTCTACTGTGTTCTGTGTTGAGTAAAAAAAATAAATAAATAATAACAATTACATGAAACATTCGATGTATCAGAAACATTAAAGAAGAACTGTTTGCATCTGACTTGTCTTTGTCTTCATCCCAATACAGTAAGTAATGTGGAATGCATTATATGTGGTGTCAACTAATCAATTTAAAAGAACAAATAAAATAAAATAATAAATATGTATTATTAAACATGCAGATTATTATATTACTTTTTGTTGTATTGTTTACAGTGGGTCTAATGCAAACTGCTGTTGTGTACTTAGGCAACGTGTGTGAAGTGTCTTGTCTATGTGTATGAATGTGTGTGTGTGTGTGTGTGTGTGTGTGTGTGTGTGTGTGTGTGTGTGTGTGTGTGTGTGTGTGTGTGTGTGTGTGTGTGTGTGTGTGTGTGTGTGTATGAATAATGCACTGTAAAGCACTATGTGTGTCATGAAAGGCACTAGGTCTATATATATAATTCCAATGCATTATTATTACAGTGACATTTCAAAGTAGCAAGTGGAAGATTGTGTTGTTATTGTTTTAAAAAAGTGTCCATTTGTGATCTCTATGTACGACTGATTTTTTCTTTTTCAATAATTGCAATCTAGAAAGGATGTGGGGTAGGTGAAAACAGATATTTTCTGAGCACTCAAGCCTCAAATGCAGGACATTGCAAGATGACTGAAACATGTAATTTACGCAATTTGTACCTTAAATAGCTCAGCAGCCTTGGTTCATAGTAGAGCTGCACAATTAATCAAAATCAAATCGAAATTTGAATGGACGCAGTTTTTGAAGTGCAGTAATCTCCTCCACAAACAACAAACTATTCTGTTTTACTCTGCATAAAAACGCTGTAGTTTAGATCTGTTAAACCAAGTTCTGACACATGCGACAAAAATGTGACTAAACGTGACAGAAATGTACATGACTAAAGGTAACAAAAATGTGACTAAACGTGACAAAACGTGACTAAAAGCAACAAACATGCATTACTAAAGGTGACAAAAACATGACTAAAGATGACAAAAATGTGCATGACTAATGATGACAAAAACGCATCTAAAAGATACAAAAACACATCTAAAAGTGACAAAAACACAACTAAATGCAACAAAAACGGAACAAAAAGCAACAAAAACCTTTGGAAAACATGATTATTTTATTAGTTAGTCAATTCAAACTGTATTTCAGTTTTTGGGGTTTTTTTGTCAATTCTCCTGGTTGTGTTTAAAGTCCTATTACTTAAAACATTAAATCGCAAATCAAATCACATTCACAATACTCGTCAGAAAAATTGCAATTCGATATTTTTCCCAAATTGTGCAGCTCTAGGTCACAGTTCAAACTTAAAAACAGCACAAAAACATGAAAATAGTCCAGGATATTAGTTTATATTTTCTAAAACATCAGCATCAACGTAATCAAATGTACAAGTAATGGAATGAATGGTTGTCGTTGTAAGATTATAAAGGTCATCTTAAATAGTCGTCATGGTTACACCTTTCAGCTAATGCAGAGTCGGGCGCCGTTTTCTTTTGACATCTGCCTCATATTACTGTTAGACCTCAGTATAAATGTTTACACATGACCGTTTACATGAGGCCCTGCTGAACTGCAAAGCTCACTGCAAAGAGCCCTGGTACATTTAAATATTATCACAACTCACGTCCAAACGCACTAGAACTAGCTTTTCAAACTCAAACTATAGAAGCCGGACCGGTCTCATTTTTATAATTGTATCTTTCAAGACCCATCTCATGCACAAAGAGCTCTAAAATTAGCTTTGGCAATGAGTCATCCTTGAAACCGTCCTATAAAGGTTACGCCATTCTCAACACAGCTAACTGGATGTTGCTCAGTGTGATAGTGAGCTCGGACCACATTACCTTTCAATATGGCTCACCCGCACCTCGTCGTTTTACAGATTTGCACTTTGAATGAAATGTTTTGCGATATACTAGCTGTACGGTTCAAATATAGATGCAGAAAAGGTAAATGTTTGCTTCGAAACTAGCAATAGGTAAAGCAGTTTGGTAAAGTTACAGTGTGAAAAAACACAAACAGCGATAAGTGTGTACACAGATTTGCAGCGCTTTTTGAGTTTTTGCAATATTTGAGAGATGAAGGTGGAGCCAGATTGTGCGACCATCTGTTCAGTGGTTTATATTGATTGAATTTATGGGCTTTGCGACTGTTTCGTTTTATACTATACAGCTATTTTGAAAGAGAAATGTAGGTGAAGTACAAAGATGGTTTTTGATGATAATAAAACAGTGGAACGAGTGTGTAGGATTAGTTGGATTATTAGGGATTGATATTCAGCCAAGTATTTAGTTTTGCAATATCTCGATAGCAATATTCAAACAATAAAAATGTGTCTGTAAGTGTGTCAGTTGAAGTTAAAATCTGTCACTAAAACATATCAAATTAAACACAAATGTGCAATATAACCCTAGACCTTTATGTCTCACATTTTTTTTCATTTTTATAGACTATATACTTGATATTCAAGTTTATGTCTCCGTGAACTAAATTTGGTGATATAGTATCGATATTGTGGGTTGCTGTATAAATATATCAAGTAACTTTTGGTGTAATTTACCAAATGGTTTTGTGACAGCACTACATTTGTGTTGCTAGTTTAGAGAAAGGGAACTTAATGATGCAAAACAATCGACATATTCATTGTTTTGGTGATTAAAGTGGGTGTATTTCATTTAATTTTGTGTTTAACAAAGAAAAATTGTTGTCAAAATGTATTGGAATCTTTAAAAATTGTGATATATCGAAGAATATCATGAGAAATATATTGTCACATGCATCACAAAATGACTGTATTTTGAGCAGACCAGCCCTTCTCCACAACAACAATTATTATGATATTATGCATTTTTGGGCTGAAACAATTAATCAACTAAATGTGACTAGTTGATTATGAAAAATTATCACAGTCATATTTTGATAATCGTAATTGTTATCTGGATTATTCAGACTCTGAAACACAAACGAAAATACCTTTTACAAGCAGGACAGCTGCGTAGTTAAATTAAAATGTGTGGTGGCATTTCTAACGCAGAAAATAAAACAAAAATACTGTCTGAGTCAAATGAATTATGAGTGAAAACAGAGTCTGTCCCTCCAACAAAGTTCCCTGCGTGAAGTCAAAACAGGAAACAAACATTCTTACACCAAACGTTCTTTGTTTGCTCATTTCTTAAGAGCATAATGTACATCTTAGCACATCCTGTGATAAGACAAGGGCAGTCGTGAAACATGGTGTGGCACGACCGTTTTCCACTACAACTGTCAAAGAAGGAAAAAAAGAATACACTTCATTTGTAAATATTCTACATCTAGACGCCTTCAATCACTATATTTCAACTTTTATTTGGTTAAAACAGTATTTAAAATTAAAGTACAATGTTTCTTTGACTAGCCAATTAATGAAAAAGGAAAAAAAGACCCATACTTTTAAAATCATGTTGTGATTTTGTCCAAAGAAATCTATGCAAAAGTCATACTTATATAAATACAATAGCTTCCATGACACAAAAAGTATCATTTTATTGCATACATACGTGTCTAGCTCGATTAAAACATTTGGAACTTTGGAAATACACTAACAAACCCTAACAAAACAGTACAATGATCAAATCTTCTCATGCCACTATCTAGAAAAAATAACAGCAGAAAAGAAAATGTTATGGTGTGCACAGCGCATTGACCTCTTGCACTTGAAACCCGGCCTGTAAAATAACCGTCTTGTTATTGCTAAACTGAGATTTCAGAAATGCAATCATGTCTAAATGTATTTTACTGTACGTTGTTTACAGTTTCTTCTTCGTACTTCACATCAGAATGAAAGTAACAGCTCTCAACCACTGATGCCGTTTGCAGATGGCACATGCTGTGGTTTCAGTCTGTCTTTTGCTTTATTGTTACTAAAAATGATGTTCTTGCAACATGGGGGAATAGGAAAAAATAGCCTCTCTGCACAAAGGTAATGCAAATGTATTATTCATCTCCTCCATTTACACAGTTGGTTGGTGGAAAAGCAATGGTTGGTGAACTCTTGCCGTGTTGTTATTACTGTTGGAGGAATCTGTGGATGATGATGAATGTTTTCGGTTTTGTATTGCAACTGAGCTTCAAAAACACGGAACTTGATTTATGAATTAGATTAGAATTATGAATTGATAGGATGGAGGGTGATTTGCGTTTTGATTCGGCACAGTTGTTGCTTTTTCTGTCTATCTTTCTGCAGGTATTAAACTATAGCATTTGTAGATCATGACTTTGCATTTTGCTCATTGCGAAACACGTTTTTGATCGTTAACAGCTTAATTTAAAAACAAAACATCATTGACTTCCTGTTCAAAACTGCAGAACTGATAAGCCCCGCCTCTTCATAGTGACATTTCATAATCGCAAGAAGAAGATTTAGTTTAAATAAGACACCATGATATTTTTGCATGCTACGTGTACGACCCAAAGTCTATATATAAAAAAAAAAAAAAATTGTAAGTAAGTATAGAGAAATCATCGGAGACAGGGGCAAGGTGAAAACTGACATTTTCTGAGCCTCAGTTGCAGGACAAACAGAATTACTCAAACATGAAACAATCAAAGTACACTACATTTTAAAGGTACGCTTTGAATGTTTTCTATTCTGTCACTGTATGATATAACCTGATGTATATTTCCTTTATCCAGTTAAAGGAGTTCTTATTGGCCCCAAAGTACTTTGTTTTATTCCGTCTCCATGTAGAACAGAACGTTTCATACCCTCCATCAGTAAACTACATATTGTCCCTTTAATATTAAGCTACAACATAAGTAGATCACCATTTTACATTTTATTCGTTGTAAAATGCAATGTTGATCTAAAACAACTTACAATACAAGTTCAACTGCAGAACTGAGAAGCATTTTTATGTAACAAGCAGCAGATGTGTTTTCCTTTTTGTAGAATGAGCATTTTTAACCCAATATGTACGACTCGGGGTCTTCATTTTTCAAATATTGACAATTAGCGGGCTATGGGTGGGGATAGGGGGTAGGTGAAGACAGACATTTTCTGAGCGCTCGAGCCTCAGTTGCAGGACAATGCAGCATTACTTATGCATTCATGAATCAATCATAATACAACTTTGAGAAAGACACCATTGAGGCTTAAAAGCTCATAAAAAAGTCACTCTTTTTATATTACAGCATACATCCCCTTTAAGTGCCAAAAAAGCCTCCTTTAACCCTTGTGCTCTCTTAGTTTGAGCTGTGCACATTTGGTCAAAGAGCAATATAGATTTTTATATCAGGATTTTTAATTGTTTTATTGACATTTTTTGCATAAATTGTATGTTAAGTGATGTTTTGGAAGCTTCATAGCGATTAAATAAAAAAATAAAATAAAAAATCTCCATGAAGACAATCTCATGCTGAACCCCCACCAGAAAAGTCACCTCGTGCACCTGACATGCACTTTAAAACTGAAAAATATAATCAGAAATAAATTCATGAAACAGCACGCTTGCACGTCAAAGAACTTTTGTTTTTGTTAATGTTTTGTTACCAGATGCTGCCCTTATTTTTGTACTTTTGAAAATACAAAACGTGTGCTTTGTTAACTGTAAACCGTATTTTATTCCTCTGTTGCTTTTTTGTTTCCTAAGTATGCAAGTGTATTAATGAATAAACTGTACCTTTTGTTTCAATAGCTTCCAGAGATCGGGTGCGTGGCTTCTAATCTTATCAAGAAGGAAGTCATTTCTCTGTGGCACCGCAGCGTTCAGATGTGGTCAAACAGCACGCCCTCCTGATGCAGAAAAAAAAAACACCGTTTTGAAAATGAAGTGTTTTGAGAGAAATGACTTGTCCGGGGAGAGCACCTTCTCAGAGACACAGAAATAGAAACTCCGAGAGAGATCGAGAGAGGGCACGGGAGACAAGTTTAAAGTGTTCAGCCTCTCAGATGTAGCCTATAGCAGACTATTCCGAAAGCAAACGGTTAATAATGAAAATGACACATCAATGGGTGTCTGGTAAAACATTGTATTTGGTTCTTTATGTACAGTACACCATGTAATAGTAGTCTGTTTGTCTGATTTGGTCTTGGTTTTGTTCTGCTGTAGTCTCTGTGACTCCAGTCCTTCAAGACCTTGTTAAATCCTGCTTTTTATTCATGTATTTGAATTAGGACAGTGCATTTTAATCCATGTGTCAGTAGCAGCTTCATTAAAATGCCTGATTTAGCACAACTACATTTCATTTGTTGTCGGGAAAACACATTAAACTTTCAATTAGACAACAACAAACGCCTAACTTGACATCACAAGACATGTTTTGTTTTCAACCAGTTTTTAACAACCGTTTTGAAGGTGTGCCGTTGCCACAGGTTCTGATGTACTCTGACAGTGTGATGTTCCATCCTGTTGTGCCTCTGATAAACGGCACCGTTTGGCTGAATTTAGTCCTGTGCCTTTGTACACTGCAGTTTCCTCTAGTCAGTGCCTTATTCAAATGTTGTTGTTTTTGTTTTGTTTTTTATATAGAAATTCCATTAAGGGTAGAGGGGTAGGCCCATTAAGAACTGTACAACTTTCAAATCCAATATGTTGTACTTAGATTAGTTTAGATTAGTTTAGTCAAGCTTGGTCAAATTTGAGATTAGATTCAATTAGATTAGATTAGATTAGATTAGATTAGATTAGATTAGATTAGATTAGATTAGATTAGATTAGATTAGATTAGATTAGATTAGATTAGATTAGATTAGATTAGATTAGATTAGATTAGATTAGATTAGATTAGATTAGATTAGATTCGATTCGATTAGATTCGATTCGATTCGATTGGTTAAATTTGGTTATGGTTGGTCATGGTTAGTTAAGATTAGATTACATTACTTTACATTAGATTGGTTAAAATTAGATTAGATTAGATTGGTTAAATTTGGTTACATTTGGTTAAGATTAGTTTACATTAGATAACATTAGATTGGTTATGTTTGGTTATGATTAGATTAGATTAGATTAGATTAGATTAGATTAGATTAGATTAGATTAGATTGGTTAAATTTAGTTTAGTTATATATAACATAAATATTATCATGCTCACTTAAGTTAAATTAGTGCACATGATGATGCTGATCATATCTGGTAAACATACATAATAATAATACAAAATAAATACAATATGAAGTCCATTACATTATACCTTTTTACAGTAACATTCACATTATGTGTCGACATGCTCAGAGAGAGTGGGAACAAGTTTGATCTTAACGAATCCCCTCGGTTTTTAACTGACATAACTTACTTACGCAACAGAAACCAAAACAAAACACTCCCCATCGTTCCAAGCTGTCATAAAACAAACAAACTGATTCTTAGCCTCTAAACAAGAATTATTGCTAATGAATAATTGTTGGCAAATGACCATTATCACCTTACTTTGTGTACATTCTTTGACCTTCTACCTGCTAAGCACATTTTTTTTAAAAAGTGCTTTAACTTTATAAATATGTGAACACCCCTTGAGGTCCTCTTTAAGCCATTCCATATAAGACCACTCACAGATGAATTGAAACTTCTTTCTGTTCTTATGTTTTAAAATTCATGTCCTCTGAGATTATAACCTGCTTATTTGTCGGTGAAATGTCTTTGAATATTGACTGGTGGTAATGTATTGTGTGCCTTAACATTGTATCTGTAACTGTATCTGGAATCTGAGTCATTTTGATTGTGTGACACGATTTTGTGCAATATATTTTTCACAATTTAAGATGTTTTTTGGACCTGGTTAGACACATTACAAATTAAATTCTTACAAGCGAATACATTTGTCTGTTCATAACAATTACACTTGGAGAGGCAAATATCTTCCGCACTTGTGCAAAAGGTTTCACACCAACCAACCGATAGTGCATTAAACAGCTAACATTATGAAAAAAAATCAGACATACGGTGAAGAACATCTTAAGTAATAATGAGAGTGAGAAACACAGTGCATTTAAGTGAAAACTGTGATGAATAATATATGACCAGAGCGCTCTTAAAAGCTTCGGGGGAAAGAAAAAGTGGAAAGTACATAAACAGAACATGAAGTCTGGGACGGCAGGAGAGATACCAGACGTGAAATTGTAAATGAACCTTAAATGTACAGGTGACTGCGGAATGAACGGAGATTAGGTTTCTGCATGGATGAACTGTGCTCACTGTACAAGTCAGAGCTACTTTGTGCTGCTGCATTGTCTTCTGCTTTGTATGAATATGTTTGTAGTCATACTGTATATATTGACTCCACTATAATCTATCTGTTCCTTTTTTATCATTAGAAGTAAATATGTTTAATACAATAACAAATATCTATAGGGAAGACAGATTATTTGTGCCAGGAAACACTAGTGTGCCTTGAAAACTGTCCAATGGATTCACACATTTACCATTTTGAGTGTCCTGAACATACTTTTGTATAAAAATAGAAAGCAAAACAATCAACATACTGCAAATTTTAAAGAACCAGAGAGTGGCACGGACATTATGCGCCACATTTTATGCCACCTTTCGATTTGGTAATGTTTTGTAGGTGGTGTGCTGTGGTGTCTTTTCAACCAAAAAAGTGTGCCGTGACTCAAAACAACACTGAAAAACACAGCTCGAGGTAGTCGACTATGGTACAGTTTTCGGTGCCATAGTCACTAAAAATGCCTTTCACTACCTTCATATGGTTTATTGGTGTAGTCTTCATAATATTTTATCATAATTTATAAGTACAATATCCCATAAAATGCACTACAAAAGGTTCCACAACTTGCCATATTAATTTGGCTTGACTACGGTCACGTCTTTGGTATTGAATAATGGCACCAGTTATTGAAGTTATTGTGAAAAAAAAAGTAATTTTACTTTTGTTTATTTATGTTGACGAGAAGACGTTGAAATTTATGCCAGTTTTTGTTTCACATGAATAGTCCCTGTAATTACAAAGCAATTAACCATAAACTAGAGCAACAAATCTGCATTTTGATGGTTAAACAGCAAATTCTACCAGCGAATTCTCACCTGTCTCAGCTCAATCTCTCTCACAATCTCTTTGTTTGCTTTGCACCTTTGGTCACTTTTTTAAATCAGGAAAAAATACTTATTTATTTACATTTAAAATGTTTGCATAAATTGTAAGTTGAGTATTGTTTGGGACCACCCATGAAAGTTTCATAGGGATGAAATAAAATGAAAAGAATGGATGCAACCTGTGTACTAACCCGAAACATTAACAGAAAGTTATTTGTGCGTAAGTGTAAGTACAAAGTATTGCTTTGTGTATAATGTATGTAAATGTAAGGACATAGACGACAACTGCACATGTGTCATCCACCTGTATGTGATCGACTGTATCCTAGTTTGAATAATCTAAGACAACATTAAAAAAAAAGTAATGGGAAACTAAAGGAAAGCAAACATGTACAAACAAACACACTTTACATAAATCTCCTTTCAAGGACACATCAATAGTAGCCTTATTTTTACTTGAAGTGTTGTACTTTATTATCTTTTTATATGTTTTTATATGTTAACTATTCAATGTATTTAAAATATTCAGGTTTAGATTTAACTTTTGTTTTTTTATTGTTAATAATCTAGATTTTGTATTTGATTTTGCGGGACAAATAAAGATTGTTCTTCAGGTTGAAAAGCATATTCTTGCAGGCAGGCAACACGTACAATATTATCAAGGAAAGAGTCACTGAGCAGAGGTCATTTGGAAATATCCAGAAAATAAGATTTGAGCTGGGAGCCCATTCAGACGTGCAGGTCATGCTACTATCTGTGCACCACATAACTTCTCCATTGCACCTGTCTCCTCTCTCTGCCCCCTTCTCCCACCCCCTCCCCTCCCTGTCGGTCCGTGGCAACATGCATGTTCTCACCCCGAAAGTGATTGTACCTGATTTATTTGACAGGCCTTTAACCTGGCGTGTGCTTGTCCATCAGCATCAGGCAGAAAACACCCAAGGGCACGAGCGAGCAGGACCCAGGCTGGCTCTCTCTCTCTCTCTGTCATTCAATGGCTGCAGCCTCCGACTCGAGTCCACTGCACTCCAGCAAATCATCTTTATTTTCGGTCCTGTTCAGAGAGGGTAGTCTGGGTTAGAGGTGCTTGGGGTCACGTAAATCCCAAAATACGCTTTACACAGCTTTTATCCAAATGTCGTTTAAGAAATGGTTTACTGGGGTTAAAATAACAAATAAAACAAATGTCAACTTTCTCACATGTCCCTTCTTTACTAGACTTTTGAGCACAAAGTATACACAGGGGTTGTGATTAATATTTTGATGCCGATAAAAAAGGAAATGCCATGCAAAAACATTTAAACATAACAGCTACTAAAAGGCTTTTGAAATCATATTGAAAAGTGTAACATCGCCACCTGCAGTTAGTCAGTGACCATGCAAAGAAACTGATTCCTGGTGTAGTTGCTCCCTCTTGTGGCTTTGATGGTATGACAGCAAAAGTACAATGTAAAGTCAAGTACAATGGCCTTAAATTTCTCGAGCTCTGGAGACACCACCAGAGCAAGTTACAGGTCTGATCTGTGGAGAGAAAACACCCTTCACAAAGCAAGAAAGCATGCATTTCAAGGTAATTTTGAGCAAGATGGAATTACATTTCCATGGATAAAAGAATGTGGACCCTTCATCAAAAAAGTTCAAGTGCACCTCTAATAAACAATGTGCAGTAGTTTAGAAAAAAAAAGAAAAGAAAAGCGACAAGCAGACCACTGCAAATATTGCATAGTGCACAATTACAGCTAGCAAATATAAAGCAATGTTGATAGCATGGTTATCTGCAAACAAAGCTTGCAAATGCGATTCGATATTTGTAGAATTGTGTAGCTAACGTGACAAACAATTGGGGCACCAAAAGTCTCTTTTTACACGACAAACTCTTACCTTTTAAGTCTTACCTGCTCAACTTTTCCAAAAAGACGTGCGAAAGTATTGCGATGAAATACACTAGAGAAACTGTCGCCTAAACCTAGCCATCGCGATTAATTTATAAATTAATTAATCGCGATGGCTAATTAATTAATTAATTAATTAAAAACTAAATATTAAATCCTATGAAGGGGAAAAAGTCCTAAAATGTTGCATATACCAGAAAGTTGAAACCCATGAATAGTAGCCGACTTCCAGTTCCAGAAGCCACAATCTGTAAAATGAAATTATTATCATAGTTGTATATTTAATTATGCGTATTAACATACATTTTCATAATTTAAGATGGAGGTCCCCGCATTATAAGCACTACAAATATACCATTGTAAATTTGATGGAGCCTAAAGTCAGGCTGCCGCACAATCAGTAAAATATTTTATATTTAAAATGGAATTGGGTCCCAGGTTACTTTAAGAGGGAGAAGTCGGGCCTCTAAGTCAAAAAGGTCAAGAACCCCTGCTTTGCTCAATTCATTTTCTGGTCCTGCTGTTTTTTTGTGTTGTTTTTTTTTTACTATTTTCTGCTTTTACAATAACAAGATGGCCGCCGCTACTACCACTGCAGGAGACACGCAAGCCTCTCTAGCCTTCAATACACGTTTTTGTCGGACGCACAGCGCGGAGTGGTCGGAGCTCGGGCGATCACGTGACCGCAGTGTTTACAGACATCCGGGAGAAACATGGAGGACTCCTCTGGCAGTAATCCCCAGTCTCTCGGATTCACAGAGAAATTCAAGTCGTGGCTGTCGTGGTCATGGGCGTACGTGTGCTTCCTCTGGTTCGGCATGGTGCTGGTCATGGTGTACGTGCTGTGGAGCCCGCTCAAACTGCACGAAAGTCTAACCTCAGGTTGGTGAAAGCGGCTAAGAGCTAGCTATTGTTAGCGCTAGGCTAAAAGAGGGGATGGAAACAGCAATGATCGAGTGCTGATCAGTTTGACATTTGCTTTTGGAGTACGTCAGATGAGAAAGATAAAGGTGCAAGAAGTCTGATTGTTTTCTAGGTTGCACGACAGCTTCATCCATGTATTTACAACTGAGGGTCTACAGTACTTTTTATTTTTTATTATTAATCAAAATGTAAAATGTACAATCAGTTTACATTAACGCAGCTAGACGCTTAGGATATACATTCGTAGGGGTGTACTTCTGCAAAAATAAATACAAATGTACTATATATTTTACAATGCACACTTTTAATTAAATGCATAGTGTTTTCTCATCTTTTGGATTAGTGCAATAATTTTGGGAGATTAGGTATGAGGACACGAGATTGACTGCAATACTACAAATTTAGGTTCCTGGTTGGAAATTTTAGAGCAGTGGATATGATACTTTGCCAATATTAGGACCAGATTACTGAGGGCTGCAAAATATATTGCAAAAGTATTGGTATTGCAATATTGCAAGCACAATAATTGCAATCGCCACCTACACAATTTTTCTTTCTATTTTGATTTAAAAAAAAAAAAAAATATTGGACCATACACAAATGAATCTGTTAAATTAGTATATTGATATTGCAGGACATAATAGTAATTTCACATTTTTCATCATGCAAATCTAGGTTTAACTAGTTTTGCAAGTTTTTCTCGCTGATATAGGTATATTTTAAATAAATACTTTTGTTTTGTGCTAAATTCTAAGTGTGTATTTTTAAGTTTTCTATTAACTAATAAACATATATCGTTTCTAAATATTTGAGTGTAAGAGCAGTCCCAAAATATGTATGTGACTATTCTATTATGATGAATGAGCAAAGAGGATCTACATTCATGCAAAACTTGAGAAGAAGTACTATCTATCGCTGTACCACTGCGTTGTAAGTTTACTACATTATGTGATTTTGCGTTCATATTCATTAACATCTTTACGGTTACAGTTAAATAGTTGGGATCAATCAGCTTTACCTCCTCTCAAAGTGAGGAACCGTTACTGTAATCAACTTGTTTTTGTCTCCAGCGTCAGTGTTTTTGAACACTCTGACCCCCAAGTTCTATGTGGCTCTCACAGGAACCTCCTCGCTCATCTCTGGACTCATTCTGGTGAGCTTTATTTTCCTCAGTGGTTTTATTGATAAAGACATGTGATGCTTGTTATTATTTAGCGTACTTTTAGGGTTATATAATATGTCAGTATTAGAATGAATTTCCAAGAATGAAAGTAATTAACAATAATGACAGTTAACAATAATACTGTACCATGCTCTTACTATGGTTCAAATGCACAAAAATTAAATATATGGAATTTAATACAACTAAGACAACTATTCATGAAGTGGAAGCTGTGCTTGACTCTGTCAATTTTCTAATGCAACCCGGATTATTGCCGAACCTCTTCTATTTATGAGTTTCAGCTTCCTGTTTATAGGTGACGTTTTTAGGACTTTCGTCCAGTAAAAAAGATATAATATTTTATTTTGGACTGGAAATTGGTATGACATCAGTGATAGATTTCCATCACTCTGGTGGATAGAGATGGGATTATTATAAAATCTTAAATACATACTTTGTTGGAAATTCTCAATGTGTATGGAGTACAGAAATGCATCTGCCAAACAATATCATCAAACAAAAGACTTTTCTGGTGGAGGGTCCACCCCCTGCTTCTCTCTATGGAGATGTCATTGCTTTGCCTAGAATGCTCCACAGTAGGGCATTATATTGTTCTATCTAGACTAAAAGTGGTTTATTGCTACAGTAAATGTCTGCACATTGTTTGTGGACAGGCCTCTCCGTGGATTTGATCTCTAACTTGACCTGGTGACATCAGCGCCATTTCGAGCAAAGAAGTAACATCCCAGAAATAATGAGCACTAGCCCTGATGGGATAATACACTTTGAATTGCTACATAAAAATATCACAATATATACACTACATGATAATACTGAAACAGTTTTATACCACTGGTACAATAACTCTAGAGCTGCAGAATCCCAGATAACCCTTTTCTAAATGTTCAGTGATTTAAACATGAGCTGAGCAACATGAGCAACAAATACAAAGCTGAATGAAACACTTACCTAGTATTTAGCTACTGTAGTATCTATAATTTGCAATAGAAGTTACTTATTTGATTCTCTATACCTCAGATCTTATAGTACTACATACTTAAAACTAACCAAACAAAAGTACCCACCTTTTATGTGCAGACAATAATATCGAGCCCAAAAAATATTGTTCCAACTATTATTTACTGAAAGAGAAGTTGATGTAGTAATTATCGTGACAGGCCTAGCGACTCATTCCTGATTCTGAATCTTTTGTACTCCTCCTGCTGCAGATATTTGAGTGGTGGTATTTCCGTAAATATGGGACCTCCTTCATTGAGCAAGTGTCAGTGAGTCACTTGCGTCCCCTGCTGGGAGGAGTGGAGAGTGGCTCTACCACCGGCCTCTTCTCATCTGTCAATGGAGATGCAGAGCCCAGACCCAGTGTTTCAGGTAAAATGTTCAAGCAAGTATTTGATCATATTTGTTCATGACTGTGCCACACATGTATCACAGTTTTGTTTTGTTTTGTTTTGTTTTGTTTTGTTTTGTCAGAGTGCAAGGTGTGGAGGAACCCTTTAAATCTCTTCAGGGGAGCAGAGTACAACAGGTGAAGTATTTTGAGTTATAATTATGCATGCCTTCTCTGAATTAACATAGAGGCGGGCTATATATCAACATTTAAAAAATATTCTGAAGGTTGTTTTGAAGATATGAAAACATTTTATGTCAAGTATATTGTTTATAGTGAAAAATAATGCTGCAAAAAGAGCTGTTTAAAAATAAAAATGAAAAAGTGATTTTGTAAAATTCAAATAAAAGCAATATTTCTGCACTTTTTTAAATTCTTTTTACAGACATTTTACTTCTTTTTTTTTTTGCTTCACATTTGCCACTTTATCTTTGTGGCCCATTAATTAAAGCAAAGCAAAGTCTACCATAGAATTCTGACCTATAGCTGATTAACAACGGGAACCCATATGCACAGTTCAAGGGAGAAGCACAATATCTAATTTTCTCAGAAAAATATATTTGTGGCTGCCAAACAGCACATCACTTATTGTGATATTCAGGTATTAGGTATATTAAATATAGATATCTAGGACACAAGATATCTTGTCCTGTAGAATATACTTATTACTGCAGCAAAAAAGCAAACTGTCCCATCTGTCAGGACTGGACTGAAAGAACTTTGGATATTTACAAATTAGAAACACTTTTACTTAGAACTGGAAAATTTACCAATTTGCCATCGGAACAGATGGGACCGATCTAACTGACATTTTTATTCTTTGACTTGTTTTATAGGCTATTCCATTTCTTTTTTCTTTTGTATTTTTGCTCTCTGGTCTTGTTTGTTTTTTATAATAACTGTTAAAAATGGAAGAATTCAGCTTAATTTTAAAATAGATGCTCATCAAGATATAAACAATTAAAAATGGATAATAAATAAATGCATATCCTTGTCATGTGAATCTTCAGGTATACTTGGGTGACCGGAAAGGAACCTCTAACGTACTATGACATGAACCTGTCTGCTCAGGACCATCAGACATTTTTCACAGGAGACACGCAGCAGCTAAGGCCAGAAGACGCAGGTGAGTTTCTGTTTAAGCCAAACAACGTGGTACGAGCTAATTAAACTGACTCTTGTGATGCCAACATGAAATCAACGAAGTCGCCCAAGGGTGACGTCTATTTTAAGCATGTGTTGATCATCTCATTACAGTGATGCAGAAGGCCTGGAGAGAGAGAAATCCCCAGGCACGGATCAGAGCAGCTTACCAGGCCATAGAGTTAAATAATGAGTAAGTGGAGTGGCATTTTGCTGATTAGATTTTCATGGTCACTGTGTAGTATCTTATGTCCACTATAATATATTTACAAGTGTTTATGCCAACTTAACAGAATTGTTATTTTATTCTAGTCTATTATTCTATTAAGTTAACTTTAATAATAACAATGGAGCTCAATAGTCCCGCCCACTTAGAAGTACGCCGTGGTTCTAGAAGTAGATTTTCCATTAATTTTTGTTGTTGGGTTTTAGAAAAATTTAAATATTGAGAGTTAAAAGGCACGACTGAGGCAAACCAGCTACGTGGGAACTAATGTCCATAATGTGATGGTTTTCAGTAAGAAACAAAAAAAAAATTTTTTTTTTATAGGTCTTTTGCACATTAGTTGGGACACAGCTGATTAGCCCCTTGGAAGGTTTCAAAATGTTATTTATTATGTCTTTTTTTTTTTTTTTTTCTGGAAAGCCAATGGGACGCTTTACATAAAAAGAAAAGACAAACATGACATAAACCATCTTGACATCTTTAATCAAATATATTACACTAAACTTACAACCTCATTTTACTGTTTCCATACATTGTTCCTTTCAATCATTTGCATTCATTTCTTTTTATTAAAATTTAAATTAAAGAGTTTAAAACACATTAATCAGCCTTGACTCTTAATGGGAACACTTTCTTAATTAATTTATTTTTGTATAATCCATTGTTTGCAGCTTCTTGTTATGTAACATTTTGAACACTTTTTCTAATTTCATAATTCTGTAGATCATTCTGAAACAAAACAGTTGGGAAGCAATATGTCCTAGGGGCTTGGGCCTTAAAAAAAAGCTCAGCTCTAATGATAAGCAATTAAAAAGTCTTACCGTAGAATTTCTTTTTTTTTTTTTTCTGTAGATGTGCAGCAGCCTATGTCCTCTTAGCTGAGGAAGAAGCCACAACTATCACAGAAGCAGAACGTCTCTTCAAAAAAGCATTAACTATTGGTAAGAAAATGACTTCCTAAAACATGAACAATTTTGCATTTGGAAATGCTACATATAGTTCTTATGTTTAAGATGTGAAATGTGTTTATTTGTTCCTAGCTGGAAAAGATATTAACTTATTAGTGTACATCAAGCGCAGACTAGCAATGTGTGCGCGGAAGCTGGGGCGGATCAAAGAAGCTGTAAAAATGATGAGAGATGTAAGTTTTTATAGTTATATATAGTATAGTAACTTTATATAGATATTTCAAAATTATTTAAAAAAATGAATCTGAGTATAAGTGGTTTGCTAATGTCATTGTGTCTCTCTTTTCAGTTAATGAAGGAGTTTCCATTATTAGGAATGTTAAACATACATGAAAACCTATTGGAGGCACTTTTAGAGCTTCAAGCATATGCAGACGTTCAAGCTGTTCTTGCCAAATATGATGGTACAGTACCTCTAAGTTATAAGTGCGTCCGTCCATTGTTACTGTAAAAATGTACTCTAAATTGAAATATTTGTATTCGTTTCCCAGACATCAGTTTGCCAAAATCAGCCACTATATGCTACACATCAGCTCTGTTAAAAGCCAGAGCTGTATCAGATAAGTATGTTACAATCCCTGGTTTATTTGCTTATATTTGTATTTTATAATCAATAATTTGATTTGGATCTCACTAGTACAATACTATAAGGTTTATTTTACTGATGTTCTGTTATGCTAGGTTTTCTCCAGAGGCAGCATCCAGACGAGGGCTCAGTACAGCAGAGATGAACGCTGTGGAGGCCATACACAGAGCTGTCGAGTTCAATCCACACGTGCCAAAGGTCAGTCACATGAGCCTGTTCATTTTTTTCTTTTTTCAATTAAAATTTTTTCATCTATTTTAGTCAAAGGGAGTCAAAGACATGACTTTCCAAAAACAAACTTGTAATTCATGTACTAGAGTACATTATATAGTTGTTTTATAAAATTCAAATTAGTCTTCCAGGTAGGTTCCTTTTAACAGCAGATGAACTGAAGAAGCTACTTGGATGAGTGGCGAAACATCTTCACTCTTAAAACCTTCATCCGGTTGACCGAATTTTATTTTCATGGGGCCAATTACAACTTAAAATGTAAAACCAAAAATAATAATTAAAAAGTAGAACATTATTTCAGTCACTGACTCCTAGCTTCTAGCTTTCCTTGTACCTCCAGATCAAAACCTGGACAATATCAGGCATAAATGAAGGCTAAACATTTTTAAATTAAAAATTTGATTATTCCATGGATAAAGGTGTTAACACTGATTAACCCCAGAAAGACAAACTCAATGTATCTATCAACTCAAAAACTCAATGTACAGAGGCGAGGGCAACACGTACCACATTTTGGGAAACACAGTCCTACTCAAGTGGTAGATTACTTAAAAAAAATACATTTTCCTTTTGACCAGCAGGTGTCAGTCTTCCTTTTGTGCTTGGTTCTATTAGTAGTCCCCAGACAGTCTTTTTCTTAAAAAAATGAATAAATAAACAAACACATTATTAAATTCATGTCCTATTGCTAAGTCCATTCGAGTTTCGAGTATACATTGGATCAAATTCCGTAACTAACTCGGCTTTTTGGGTTTCATGCCTTTTCAATACACCGTTATGCACCATCATCAATTCACAGTTTAGTGCTTGTTTAGTCTTTGTAGCGTGTGATTGAGGAGAAGAAGAGTTTGCGTATGTGTAGAAAGGATAAACGTCAACCATGACTTTGATCCAGCCTTTTTTACGTAAGGGCCCCCATGTTCAATGCGCCTGGTCTCTCCCTATGGGCCCCACGGCAGCTCACGTCTAGCTTTCCCTCATCACCTGCCCACAACCCGTTTCATCTGCTTATGTTTCTTCTCCGGATCAACTTACCCATTTGAAAAGACGTGAATACAAGACTGTAACGTTATCAAATACACAGAAAATAGACCAGGGGTATTTTAGGTTGACTGTGTGTGTGTGTGTGGATGCTGTGTTGTGTCTATGGGCCATGTGGAGGTGTGATGTTATGGGTTTTCTGAGGTGAGCAGCACACCTGTGGTTTGCACTGCCCTGGAAGTCATTTGTAACTGGCTGCAATTGTTCTGGTCCTTTCCTTGTACTCTTTTTTCCTTTAACTGTTTGTTTTCATTTTTATCTCCTTCTCTTTCTTTGTTGTGGATTATTTTAATGTTTGATTATTCCAATTGTCAGTGGCAGCTCTACTTGTAATCATGACCGTAGTCAGTCTTTTCAGTGAGTTACAGATTATATATTTCTCCACGTGTGTTATTTAACAGGGTTCAGAAATAGGCTTTTTATTTACCTCCAGTCTTTTTGAAGCAACCAGATCTCATCTATTTCACTCATTAACTGATAATTTCTCATCTCAGCGCCTTCTGTCTGGCCTTTTCTCTTTTATATCTTGTATCAAGACAGACATATGAGAGCCTCTCCGTGGTTTACTTCTGAGATTGGATTGTTAGTTTGTAAATAGAGCTGGGAGCAGTGCGATTTTGGATTTTGAATATGCTCTTGTTTGAGGAAGTCCTAGAAAAAGCTTCTTTGATTTATTTATCATCTACTTCTTAATATGAAGCGAACACTTTGTTTTGTCCCTGAGATTACCACTTGATTTCCTGGAAAAGTTTAGATGGAACACCAACAAATGCGATTTAAGGGATATTGAACCACTCAACAAACGTATTAATTTCACTTGTTTCTACACTTCTGCACTTAAAAAAAAAAATTGTTATACTTTTCTAACATGGTCTGGTAGTTTGTGTTTGTTTTTTAAAATATATTTTATATTACATTTTTATCTTACCAATCACCAAATAAAGTATAATCCATAATCTTGAAATGACCCTCCTTTCTTCATTTTAGGGCTCTGCAATTAATTAAATTTTAACCAAGATCACAATTCAGTCATTTCTATCTGTCAATGATCATTTTGGCTCATTTTAACTGCAAACAATCCTCTGTCAGTAAATTATTTATTTTTTTCATATTGCCCAGTCCACTACTTCTTTTTTTAAATACATGTCTGACCTGTCTATATAGAGAAACAAAAAGTCCTAATGTGAGTGCTCCATAGTGGGGGCAGATTAGAATGAGGAGGCATCTTATGAGTTATGCGCTGAGCTTATGACTGGCCCTGGATAAAAGGAGAACACATGAAACCCAATCCCATCATCAAAGAGGCGCGAGTGGCGGAGAAGCAGACGAAAGAACAAGAGAGGGGGGCCTGTGTGGACTGAGGTGTCACCAGGTCTAATGCTTTGGCATGCAAGGAAGGACAGCTGAGCAGCCGGCCGTTCTAAATGGTTAATCTTCAAACATGGGTCGACATGAGTGCCCTACTGTATGCCTTGACCACAGCTACTAACCTGTGAGCAGAAATGAGAACATGAAAGTAGACCATCTGCATTAGGTGTGCGTTTGTTTGTTGCTAATTTATGTTTTGAGGTTTGCCCACGTATGTATTGACCTGTAGCAGTGAAATTGGGTGAGAATGGTTCAGGGGGTTAGGGTGGGAACAGTCAAGTTGTGTGAGAAGAACTGTCCGGGGGTTTGGAGTGGTTTACTGTGAAGAGTTGTACAGGAGGGTGGGAGAGGTTCAGTAAGGTGATGGGGGTGGGAGCGGTTCAGTAGATCAAAAATTGTGGGAACAGTTTAGTAGGAAGAGGCATCGGCCCAGTAAGTAGTTTGTTGTCTAGAAGGCTAGGGTGGTTAAATAGAGTGAGAATGAGCCAGGGGGGCCGGACCGGTTCAGTAAGGTGTTGAGGGTCCAGGTGGTGGGAACAGTACAGTAATTATCGGGATCAGTAAGATGATGTGGCTCCAGTTCAGTTCAGTTGGGTGACATTAGGGTTAGGGTTAGGGCTAGGAGGGTCCGACAGGAGGGTCGGAGTGGTTCAGTTCAGTGGGAATGGTACAGAAATGTGGGAGGATTTCAGTTGGGTAGGATTGGTCAAGAAGGTAGAGAGTGATTCAGTTTGATGATAATGGTACAGGAGGGTGAGAGTGGTTCAGTTTGGTGGAGTACGAGCGTTGGGGATGGTTTATGGGGGTGAGATTGATACTAGAGGGCGGGAGCAGTTTACTTGGGTGAGAACGGTACATCAGGGTGAGATTAGCACAGGACGTTGGCATCCGCTTTGTTGGGGGAGTATGGTTCTGCAGGATGGGAGCAGTTGAGTTGGATGAGAATGGTGCTGGAGTTTGCAATCCATGAGGGTAGTTATTGGGTGAGAATGGTCCAGGTTAGGAGTGCTCCAGCTGGGTCACAGTGGAGTGGACAGGAGAGTGGGAGCTATTAATTTCAGTGGGCGTTGTATATCATGGGAGTAGTTGAGTTGAATGCTAGAGGAGGGTGGGTACAGTTGGGTGAGAACAGTACAAGAAGGTGGGAGCGGTTCAGTTCTTGAGAATGGTATAGGAGGGTGGGAAATGTCAGTTTGGGTGAGACTGATACAAGATGGTGGGAGCAGTTCTTTTGGGGCGAGAATGGTACTGGAGTTTGCAATCCGTGAGGGTAATCGCAGAGGTTACAGGGTGAGAATGGTCCAGAATGTTAGGAGTGATTCAGTTGGGTGAGAATGCTACAGGAGGGTGGGTGCAGTTGGGTGAGAATGGTACAGACAGGTGGGACCTATCCAAGAGGGCGGGAGCAGTTCATTTGGGTGAAAATGGTACAGGAAGGTGGAATCGCTTCAGTTGGGTGAGAACAGTATTGCAGGGTGGGAGCAGTTCAGTGGGGTGAGAATTGTACTGGCGAGTGTGAGCAGTTCAATTGAGTGGAAACGGTACAGTAGGGTGGGTTCAGTTGGGTGGTCCAAACATTTGCAACCAATGACGGTAATCTATGAGGCCGAGAATGGTTCAAGGGTGAGAACGGTCCAGGTGGGTGGTAACGCAGAATGCAAGTTACTTTGGGGGTGACGGTGCTCCAATACAGCGAGACTGGTCGGGGGAGACGGGTGAGGCACGATGGATGGTTGGATGAGCCTGTGACCATGCAGGGGATTAGACAGGATTAGCTCGTGGGTAACCTTCCCAAAGTGTCGGTCTGAGATCTGGAGCGCTGTGAAGCTGGCCGCCTGGGAATCCAGCCAGGGGGCCCCATCCCACCACATGGGTTTTGTTTGACACAGTCCTATGCCACACCGGGCAACGCAGACATAAATTACAGGAGTGGTGATTCATCAAAGTAGGCATAAGAGCAATAATAGCCACACTAGCCACAAATCAGGACTGAAATCACACGCAAAGCAGAAGTTAAATACCATAGATAATAATAAATGCAAATGTTTTACTATTTTAAACTGGTGTCTTGACATCTATACATTTGGAGTCTGGAAAGCAGCCTTTGTCAGCAGTGAACTGATTGACTCCCCAGGACAAACTTACACTGCAGGGAAACGGGGGGGGGCAGTGGGCAGTGTCACACATTCATGAAATAAATGCACTGTACTGAAACAATAACACACACATACTTTGGGAGAGCCTGTCCCTCCTCTCCTCCACCTCAGACAATTGCCAAATAAGACTCCAAAAGTACCTCACATGACGAAAATATGTTGTAGGAAAGGAGCCAGTAGATTTGCACAATAGATTGCAATAAAGATTGTGCTTTGAGGAAAGTAGATGATGGAAAGCAGTAAATTGTAACAGTAAACAGTTACAGTAACAGTAAATCGCGGTAATTTCACTGTGCTTCAAATGACTGTATCTCTCTCTCTGTCTCTCTTGTTGCAGTACTTATTAGAGATGAAGAGCCTGATTTTGCCTCCAGAACACATCCTAAAAAGAGGAGACAGTGAAGCAGTGGCATATGCGTTCTTCCACCTGCAGCACTGGAAGAGGGCAGAAGGAGCCTTAAACCTACTGCACTGCACTTGGGAAGGAAGTAAGTGTCACAAATTGTGAAAAAATGTGTCATTGTTGTTTTGAAGTGTGTATATTTTGCCTAAAATTATTAAAATGAAAAGGAAAACACATCTTTTTCTGAAATAGTTGTCGTATAGGGTATCAGAAATACTTTTATTCATCCCCAAGCAGTGTGGCATTAAGAGTCTGTTGAAAGTTTTATGGTCATGTGTAAATGTTTTTTGATACAGTAAGAGTTTAAGTTAGTTATTCAACCAGGACATTCCATCATTAGGACAACAATTAAGAAATAATATATGTATAAATATGTCATCTCTGACAGTTTACAGTAATTTCAAAACCTAAAAGTAGGTTTTATTGAAATGTAACAGAATAAATGTTTTTTAAAGTTGCTTACATTTTCATAACATACATTTTCTTGCACTTCTGCTCAGCCTTTCGAATAATTCCTTATCCCCTGGAGAAGGGTCACCTGTTTTATCCTTACCCAGGATGCACAGAAACAGCCGACAGAGAGTTGCTGCCCTGTAAGTGAAGCTCTTGACTAACTTGAGCAGTACACAATTTTTTTTAAACTATCGTCTTCTTATATCTGTCCATGCAGCTTTTCATGAGGTGTCTGTGTACCCAAAGAAAGAGCTTCCCTTCTTCATCCTCTTCACAGCAGGCCTTTGCTCCTTCACTGCCATGCTGGCCATGCTCACACACCAGTTTCCAGAGCTCATGGGTGTCTTTGCCAAAGCAGTAAGTACAGGAAGGCAGTGTGAGATGCTGTATGCAGTCTACATTCGGTCATTACCCTGCTTTGTTTGTTTAGTTAAATAGACTAGCAGTAGCAGAGGTGGATAGAAAAGTGGGTAAAAATTGTACTCAGGTAATAGTATTGTTACTTCAAAGTATTGTCCCCAAGGAATTACCTAGTTAACAATAAAAATGTGTTTGGGCTAACTTCTACTCAAATAAGAGTAATTGTCAGAGTGACTGTATGGACATAATATCTGATTTTATGATTTTGGAGAAACAGTAATACGATGCAAAAATGAAGGAAAATGTTCATATAATTTAAGGGCACTGTACGTAACTTTTTAGCAATACAATTCCTAAAGTCTATCTGCTTGGAGAGTGTTTCAAAGTATGGTATTAACTTTCTATTTCCATGGAATTATGCAGGTGACCCTTACTATTGCCAAGATGATGGTTTTGTCACTGTAGAAAAGTAAAACCTTTGCTCAATTAGGATTACTTTTGCACTGAAAAATGTTATTTGTGTAGGAGTAAAATTATGCTGTCTAAAAACTAGTAGAAGTATAACTGTATTTAAAAGTTGCTCAAGAAAACATGCTAAGGGTAAGGTATATTTAACTTTTTTGTGATGGGTCTGCAATATCATTATCTTATTAAACTTCACTTGCGCTGACTCAGCAATTAGCAGTCAAAATGTTCCAACAAATCCAGCTATCGTCCACATTAAACAGTCACCAAAATGAACACTTGACTTGGAATTCCCATTAGTGCATTTGAACCTTTAATCTATGAGTCATTTAGCTTCATATCCTTAATTTACAGTGTCATTAGTTAGTAGAAAAGCTCTGTTGTCCATTTTTTATCAAATTTGGCACCGTTTTGGGTCACCCTGTTTATTTGCTTCTGCCTATACATAGACACAGCCCCTCGGCAAAACAAGGTCACGGAGAACATCTAGTGCTTAAACTGGTGTTATGAGAAAGATACGGTTTTACAGCAGCCCAGATGGGTCTGTTTTGTGTAATGCATAAATGGACATCATGTAAAAACGTTGAGAGAAGAACACTAAGGTCCACACTCCACACGCTACTGCGGTTAAAAAAAAAAAGAACAGTCTTGAATCTGCTGCTCTTTAGAGAAAATCCTAGCAGAGACACGCCAGTAGAAACATGGCCTACACTTTTTCTTATATAATGTTCTTCCATCACAATTACACCACAGAAATGCACACTTTTGGACCTACGACATTGTATTGGCAACTGGTAAACAAGAGGATTAGATGTACTTTAAATACAATGTAGTCAGAGCCTGTTCTGTTCTGTGCTGCTCTGTGCCGGAAATTAGCATAAGCCATAGGACTTTGTTTTATTTTGTTTTGTTTTGTTTTCTCTCTGGGTTCTCTGGCTTCCTCCCACTGTCCAAATACATCTGTGTGTTCAGGTTAATTGGAAACTCTAAATTGCCCCTAGAGAATGAATGTGAGAGTGAATGGTTGTCTGTCCATGTCTCTGTGTTAGCCCTGCGACGAGTTGGTCACTGTCCAGGGTGTACCCCGCCTAAAGCCCAAAGTCACTGGGACAGGCTCCAGTCACCCGCGACCCCTAACGGGAATAAGCGGTAGAAAATGAATGAATGAATTACTGCTCACCGTTGGGTTCCAGGAATAAAATTACCATTCATTTTCCACCATAGAGATTCTGAAAAAAAATTGTATTAGATGTTTTAAAGCTTAGTTCTGTGATAAGTAATGACCACAAGAACTATAATTTATCTAAAATCTGTTTCTGAAACATTATCAACTGCTTATGTTAGAAAAACATTTAGCCGAATTTTAAGTTTTACATGTGTTGTTTTTGGAATTTGGACATTATGCACATTATTATGTTATGAGCTGCTTAACCTCTGTCGTGCCTTTTACCTTTTAATATTTGAATTTTTCTAAATCCCTATGATAAAAAATTAATGAAAAATGTACTTTTGGAACCATGGGGAACTTCAAACTTCGAACTTCGAACGGGACTGTTAAGCTCCATAGTGTTGAGCAAAAATGTCAGACTTGATTTTGATTCCATTTCAAACTTAGATAATTAAATAAATGTTCTTTTTAGACTTTTTCAAAAGAAAATAATAGTTTCTTTATTATGTCTACTAGTTCTGATGAAGCTTTAAACTGTAAGGTCAAATGTTTTTAGGGTTGATACTAGTTTAAACATAAATTATTATCAGATTTTTGCTACTTTTGACAACCCTAGTCCACTATAGATTGGAATGAACTAGGGCTGGACAAAATGACACTACAAATCAAATCATGATCCCTGTAACAATCTGCCATTTTCATCATTATTCTTGCCATATTGTGATTCACTGCATCTTTTTAAATCAGCTCCTCCTTTTAATCAGCCTCTGGGATAGTGAGTGACAGATTGATTCAACCAATTACAGTGAAGCGTGAACTTTCAGGAGAAGTAAATGACGATTGTTACATCTTGAAGACAATATAGAAATACTACATGAATTGTGATCAAATTGAACAGAAAATCGAGACCTTCGAACACCCACGACCTTTTGTACATTTATGAAACGTGCAAAAGTAAATATTAATGCATTTTAAAGCCTTTACACATTATAGAGCCAAAAGAAAGTGAAAACAAAATGTTGTGTGTGATGAATTTGTTGCATAAATACACCAGGACAAATCGCAAAGTTTATCTTCAGATCGTGTAAGCACATTTAATTATCCACGCTTTCTACAAACAAAACAGATAAAATGATGAGTCCGTTTTCACTGAAAGAATGTAACCTCGCCGCTGTCGTTTCTAAGTGTTGCGCGTTCTGCTCGAGCCCACCGCCGACCGAGTTGTCCAGCTGCTGACGTTCTGGTGTTCTGTGTCTTGCAGTTCTTCAGCACACTCTTCGCACCTCTGGGCTTCTTCGCAGACAAGATGGAGAGCTTCATGCCGTCCAGTTTTTGGCACCAGCTGACTCGAATCTGACCCGTCTCTCTCTCTCTCTCTCTCTCTCTCTCCAACACACATAACAAAAGACTAAACGCTCCAAACCCTCCAAGATAATGTGTTTGCTCTTCTCCTGTCTTCAGCATTACGCCCCACTTCCACAATTGTAAGTAATCGTATTGGCCGAGGTTGTATCAACACGCAACCATCCGAACACTCTCTCCCACAATTGTCCCGCGGATTTTTGAGTTGCCAAGAACAAACTGAATTTAGTTTCATTTGTCATTACCGTTGCACTTAAGCTTAAACTCAGACTGACAAATGTATACAAAAAGGTAAACAGAACTTTGGCTAATTTATTATGAAGTCTTCTAACAATGGTTGTGCAGCTCCATTAAAATTATGAATCAACAGAAACCTGGTTAGAACGCGTTAGCAAATGAACCAGCCATTTTGTGTACTGGTACAATGAATCAATGAATGTCCTATTGGGACTAATTCTATACGAAAAACTGTTTTAAGGTTCTACAATTAGCACAAATTCATATGTAACATACTACTAAATGTAAACCCATGATTTCAAGTTATAATCTAAATTGAAAAAGTTAGGAAATGACCATGGCTGCAGCGATTAATTGACTAAATGTGACTAGTCGACCATGAAAAATAATCATAGTACAGTATTTTGATCATCGTAATCATTATCTGGACTAGATATTCTAAGCGTGCGTTCACACTTGTACCCTAAACACATTAAAATTTTGACTAAACTAGACATGGAACTGAACATGGACAAGACCAGGGCTAAACCAGGACCAAATCAAGTCTCAGTCTACAGGCAGGACTGTCTGTGGACGAAGGCAGAAATCCTGCCATCGAAACATGTGAGTTAAATTACCTCATAGCTTTTTTACATCTGTCTTATTTGAAGAAATTCACAAATTAATATTTAAAAGAAGACAGAATGGATTTTCCAATTATATGTACAAGCGGGAACATGCCCTAAACCCATACAAAAATTAAGTTTTTATAACAAAGGCAGCGGCATTATTAAATATAAATGTTAAAAGCGAATTTGGGATTTTCGTTAATATCACACTGTATTCTCTATCTAGAAGCCTTCAGTCATCCTATTCCAACCTTTTATGTGGTTGACAATGGATTTAAAATGTTTCAGTGTACAATAGAAATAATCACTTGACTAGAAGACTACTAAAATAATTGTTAGTTGCCCTAAAGATGATTGCCACCAACATTACGCTATTTGACAACTTCCATTTCTGTACGTTCACTCATTGAGTGCTCCGTGTGACGCAGATATTACCTGATAACTGTACAGCCAGTCTGGGAGTCTGTGAGAAATCCTACAACCATCGCCCTGATTTACAGCCCTAGTGTCCACACTGTATGTACTGACCCAGCAGTCGTTGCCATGGCGTGACACTTAAGTACTATATCACCACCGCGACCTCTGACCCCCGACATCCACCAGGAAATGGGATCGTCACTGGTTTCCCATGTCCGTGCCAGTCATTTATGTTCGACGACAGCTCCAGAGAACATCCCGTCTCATCCGGAAAATCGGTTGTAATGTTTTTAATGAAGATCAGATTTGGAATGAAATGAACCGTATGGATTATATTATATTATATCTCACCTCAGTTAAACTCGAGAGCGCAATAAACAGTTAAGATACAGATTACACTGGAGTAGATGTGCAAAATGAAATGTGCCTCTTACCTTGTTTTCGGAATGTTGATTTTAATGACCTGATAGTTTGTCTTATTTATTGAATTGTAATGCCTTAGGATAGGATGTAAAAATAGTATCGACAACTATGTAGATTTCAACAAGTGCCTTTTGGTTCTAAGGATATTAGTGTCCAATAAAAAAGGATTAATGATAACGACACAAACTAAAATCAAAGTATGCTTACATGCTGAAGACAGGAGAAAGTCCCAAAAAATGTAACCTCCCTTAAAACGATTAATGGCAAAGTCACAATAAATACCAACTCAAAAATACTCTTGTAGTTGATTGGTTTATTTCACCTTTTTCTTTTTCAGTTAGCCATCTAGTTCACATTTAGCTAGGCCTGTGCAATTGTTTAGAGTGTAATGGAGAGGTGTACAGACAAACCTCTGTCGACAAAAGCATGTGGTTTGTAGCAGAGGTCAGACATTGGAGGAAGAAATTTGACTGTCTTTTGTGTCAGATGCCACTGATTAAAAGTCTGTGTTGTTTATGTTTAAGAGATGGATATTGAAAGTAATTGTATGTTTTCATAAAGATAAAATCAAGTTGAATATCAAGATGCAATACAAGGACTTTTGTCTTTTTGTCATATATGACGTAGCTCTACATTTAGCATGTTACGGTTAAAAACAATCAGAACCAGAATCATAGCTTGACCACTGCCCAAAATTTGACAGAAACAACAACAGCAGCAACTGTAAATGCCTTCTTCATCTGCCGCAATGATAGATCAAGGGCAAATCTTTCCAGGCCGTTACTGCTTCTGAGTGATATAAATTCAAGAGGCACCATTGCGATCATTATGGCTGTCCCACTCCTGTGCCATCAGCAGATGCTTGTAGTGTCCGCAGTGCTCCACCGGTGTCGTAATCACACTTCACACTGGAGTGGTGGGGAAATGAAATGATTGGAGAGGGCTGCTGACAGGACCTTAAAGATACCGTATTATACTAAAACTATTTTTTTGTTGTTTTAAGCCATGCGATACTGTTTCCTGGATGAAGACGTGTTTAGTTTTCTTCAGTGACTAGACTGATGGAAAGGCATGTGTCACGGTTTTCTGACATGATAACTCAAAGTCTTTTATCACATACTTAAGGAAATAAAATCCTCTTGTTGAAGATACAACAAAAAATACAAGACGCTGGTTGTTTAGAAAAGTGAAAAAGCCTTTATTACAGGTTTGCTATTGGTCCTTGTGTCCTGATGAAATCCGTGCTGGCTTAAAGGCGTTTTATCTTTTATAGCCAAGACACAATAAAGGCATTTTAACTTTTGTAAACAGTCAGAAGGCCTTGGTTTTTTGTTGTCTGATTTCCTACAAGATTTTATCCTACAGACAGACACTTGAGTATCTTCAACTTGAAAAGAATCCTCTCTCCAAAGAGCACATGTCTAGAATTCTACTTTTCTACACAGGACTCATCTTAAAGCTGGGGTACTCAAGCTTTTTATTTTATTTTTTGTAAAGTAGTCCTTAGTAACTTGTAAAAGCAGCACCTTGGGACAAAAAGTAGACCAACATTTACTATCTGCATCTAATAAGTATCTCGTCAAATCGGAAGTAAGACCTGAAAGCTGCGCTCTGATTGGCTGTGCTTGAGTGGTCCGCCCCAGTTTCACTTTGCCGTCTTAAAAAAAGCTGTTAAAACACCCGATAATGAATGCTTGTGAATATTTATGTTGCACGAAAGGGTTTGTGAGAGCTAGGGATGAGTTACATACTTCTACTACTTCCAATTTTGCGGTGTTAAAGTCAAGCACTCCAGCTTTAATATCCTAGCATTCATACATACACTTAAATCCTACATCTTTATCTATAGGACACTGTGTACTGCTTCTGGTCAAATTTGATTGTTCTTGTTCTCTTGTTTCACAGCAACACACAATTGCCAATTTTTCCTAAAGAGTTATTGACTTCACATACAATGCACTCAAAGAAAAACAGTCAAATTTTATGTCCACACAACGTAGTTAATTACCTCTGATGGGGTCAAAGGGGTCTTCTTGTCCTCCAGCAATAACAATAAAGCTGCATTTTGCCAATTCTTCTTTTTCATCACAACATGTACACACGAGCATGCAGATAAAAGATATTAATCATGGTTGGTCTGTGTAGTAAAATGCAGGAGGGGAGGCGGGGAGGTTCAAGGAGAGCACACACATGTTTACAATGAACCTGACAGCCATTACACAGTGTAGACACGCGTTACAACATATCTGCGCTCTGCTCGGGCTGAATGTGAAGCATCCGCCGGACCACACTCCCAGCATCTCCCATTGGGCCAATTTTAGCCCCGCTATGCTGTTAAAATGAGACAGCCATTTGATATCACTGTGATGGCTGCAGTGACACTCCGGATATTTTTGTTATTTTTACAGACGGATAAATCACGGCAGGGCACTCGCACACTTCAAACTCAGGCTGCTCAGGCGCTTTATTTGCATGGGTCGTTTTCAGAGTGGTGCAAGAAGAAGTGTTGTTTATAACATGCTTGTTTTTGCTGTTTACAGCCGTCAATCAGTGGATGGCCCCGAATAGACACTTTAAAAGTTTGTAAACAAAAACATTATCTGGAGTGGAGGCAACTGGAGGCGAAAGTGAAGTGGAACATAATGTGATTTCAATGGAGAAACTTGGATTAGCCTCTGAATATCACAAAATGGAAAATCAAGGTGGTTTTGTGGAATGAAAATCACTCAGATACATGTGAGTGATATGAGAGCCACATTTACTACTGTATTTTATATTATTTGTTTATGTAACAGGAGATTATGGTTTTCAGGTTTTATGGACATACATAAAACTTATGGACAAAAACTTAAGGAAAAGCTGAGACACATTGATATCACATACTTCACTAGAACTTTTTATGAAACTCAAATGGAATTTTGAGGCTAGAAAATTGTGTTTTTCCCATCTTTTTTTAAAATAGAGAAGTAAACTGACATTTCCACCCTGCAAATGCCAAATCGTTCCTTACTTTTTTCTTTTCTTTTCTTTTTTTTTTTTTTTTTTTTTAATAAATATTTCACATTTAGATCTGATGTCAGTTCATCATTAACATAACATTCTGACATATTTTATAGGATCTACTGATAAAGCACTTTTGAGTTTGCAGTGTCGACAAAAAAGACAAAATATATCGAACATCTCGATTCTGCAATCAATGGAAGTTTTCTGTTTAGTCTTAGTTTACCTAAGCCAATCTATTGATGCCCAAAGGTGGTTCTCAATCCTTTCACTCTAAACTCAGCCTCAGTAGGTCTAAAAGTGGACCTGGACTAAATAATGACTATTCAGTGGAAACCAAACAGGAGCCCTGAGTGCATTCACATTTACATGACTAAACCCAGAAGTAAAATGGACAAATCCAGGACCAAACCAGGTGCACTGTACATCAGACTCAAACTGGGACCAAACCGGTACTAGTGTGAACACAGTGAACCAAAAAACAATGGTGTATTTAGAGCTACATGCTGCTTACAGTTGCTGAAAAGGAATTCCTGCACTGTTATGACATTTTATTATCATGTACTCCGATGGCCAATGGTACTGACAGGAATATATAAATCAAAATGAGAGCACTGTGTAATATTTGTTTATTTTGGACACGTCATATAATACACATAAATATTGAAGCAGCAAAGGGCTGTAGACATATAAGACATGAGTGAACAGATACAATTGAGAACCGTTTATTTTGTGTTTGCTTTCACTTTCACCCTAGGCTGGACATTTTACTGTTGTTTTATGATAGTAAGAATAGTATTCCAGAGTCAATGCATCAAGAACCACAATCCCCCTTCCTGTTTGTAACCCCTCACCTTTCTAATCTTTTACAAAAATACAGCCAACATATTCTCAATTTACATTTAAAACAAAAATGCAACAATTTGCAATTAGCCTTTGACCTGTGCACATTTGACATTGTGTCGTTGGGTTTGTTCAAAGCCCTTTTCCTTGGCTTTGCTTGTCATTACGTGGATATGAAAGTATGTGTAGTGTGTGCGGCCTGTTGTCAGATTCATTTAAACGTGGAAGTGCCTCTAAGGGACGTCCTGGCTGCAGTACCACATGGTGAAAAGTCCAAATCAGGGTCTATGGTTACTTCAGTGCTGTTTTTATAAAGTCTTGGACAGTTCTTCTGAAATACTTTTACAAACCAGTCCATGCTGTGTGTTCTCTTTGGGCTTAGATGTTCTGTAAGATTAGATAATGTATTATTTTACTGTAAACAAAATGATATTTGACATGTTTTATTTTTGTTAGAGCACTGGCTTACCAGTAAAATGGGGGCAAAAAAGAAGAATGGTGGACCCTAGACTTAAAATAATCTGTAGCAAAAAGACATACCAGTCTGGTGTGGTGAGGAAGAGTCTGAAAGTGAATTCTCTTTGGAGCCTGACGCGTGTGAGTGCAGAATACCAGTTTTTTTTTTTCCCAAGTTGAAGGATTCAGATAAAGTGACATGGGCTTCTCTTTCAGTGTCTATAAATTGTATATTTACAAATATGTTGGTAACCAATTTGCACTTTATTATTACTTAACAATGGTAATGTGTGGTCATTTTTAATTGAAAATCATGCGTGTCATTTGGTAGGCGAAAGATCTTTTGATGCAAATGAACAAAATGGGTTTTATTTTACACAAAATTTACAGTGACAAATATTGCCTGAATTTTATATTATTTTCATTTTTACAACTTTTCTTCTTGTACCCACTACAATGTGTAGGCTATAATAAGGTATAATAATGTGTCAACACGCTATGTGCTTAGATTTTTCTGAACAAGCAGGCGACGTACGTCTGTAACAAACATTTACACATTCCATATTTAAACTCTTAATAAAGCAGCATAGATCAGAAACTATTGGTCTAGTTTCTAGTTTAGCGTCCGTTATGTGGCATCTCAGTGAAGTCCATTAGATGTGCTTTAGGAACAGTCCCAAGTCTATAGTTCAGAGAGAGGTACAACATTTCCCAGAGTGCATCTATCCCCGGTTGCTTCAGTAGGGCCGCTTGTGTGGCTTACACGTGTGAATGTCCACCTCGTCCTCGCAGTCCTTACACTCCACGGCGCAGCACCATTTGAACTTGCACTCACACTTGGTCACACGTTTGACAGGCATGGTGTCGTAGCCCCGCCCACAGCACATGACCTCACAGCCGTCCGTCCCTCGGGAGGACTTGTTACACACTCTGCCGGCGGTGCCCAGGGAGCCTAACGACAGCAGAGAGATGGGAAGACAAGGGTTTTCAACATCTTAGTCAAGGCATCAATTGCGTTTTAGTTTATAGTTTTAGTTTATTTCCTTTTGGGTCGTCTTATTGGCTAAAGACTGAGACAGTGAAGTCAGCATACTCATACTACGTAAAAGGAGAAATTGTTTATTGAATGAGTGTTATACAAAAGCATGTGGGTGTGATTGGATGACATTTCAGAGAGAGACGGGAACCAGTAAAAAGCACAGTTGCGTGAATTACAGTAATACATGCTATTAATCACTAATCGCTTATAAATGATTAGGTTTCTGGATTTTCCTTTTGGATATTGTTTTTGAAAATAGGAGGTAACCAACGGAGAAATACTCTGCGTGCCTCCCATCCAAGACTGTCTCATTTTTTAAAACTGAAAACACCAACATTCCCAAAAATGGCAACAAAACAATAGGCTACACTTTATGATAACTATTTGATGATTTGATAATTTTGGCTGCATAACTGCTTAAATTAAACAAATGTATTTATATAATTAGCACCCTAACTCCTAACTCTGGCTCCTTAAAGGTACTGTACCTGAATTTTACCATCTTAAAAATGTGAAAACAGAACTAGTTCATTTTAAACTCTTTAACAGCAGTCCATAGTATTTTTCACTTATATAACGCCTTGAGAGCATCCTAACTATTCACCACAATGAGATTTTATGTTACTTTTTAAAACCTGAGCCACAGTAAAGCTAACAACAACTAGTATGCTAATGGCACAATTTCTTCTTCCCGGAGAATAAAACACTAAAATCAGAAGCAGACAGCACACAATGGACTCATTTTGACCCCAAGAGCCGCTTTTAAAATATAACTGTATTGGAACAACAAGTACTGTCCCTTTAATCAAGTAGCTAATAGGTCGGAATCCATCTTTTTTAATAAAGTAATTGTTCATTATGAATTGAGTCTTTGTTAATGCTTAATTTAAGTGCGTGTGACAGGTTGGACTACTACACTAAAACAAGGTTAAGATAAATATATTTAAAGTTCTGTTTAAAAAAAAAAAAAAAAAAAAGAGATCACGAATAAAAAAATAAAAAAAATGTTTTGTAATATCACTTCCTGATTGTAAATGATGACATCACACTAGGAAATGATTTTGTACTTTGGGATAAAGCTCAGCTAATATCACATATTTTTTAATCTGATGATTCAAAATATATGTGAACAACATTATTTTGTTGAATTAATGTTTTAAGGGCAAAAGAAGTTGTGTTCATTTTGGCTGAATTATGTATAACCTTTGGATGGAATGAGTTTCCTTAGTGTGATGTCATCAGTTTTTTTTACTTCCTTTAATTTTCAACACATTTTTCTCCACAAACGGTTACTTGATTGGTGTAAAACTATCATTCATATTTACAGCAGGTATTAACAAACCAAATAATGTCAAAATTAGCAAATGATAAAAACTGTCATACGCCCTTTAAGATGTATTTATTATAAGGTAGCGAAAATTTTACTGTATGTAGCTTTCTGAGGGAGTACAGTTTTAATAGCCAGATTCTGCTTGCATCAAAATGAATGGCAACTTTAAAAATAAAAAAATATATATATAATACAAACATTTTAAAAGCAAAACTCTTTTCTGTGCCTCATTTATGCTATAATGCAAGATGTTTGGGTTTTTTTCATCATAAGCCGAGAATTTTTAACAACTTAACGTCCATCTCTGTTTCCTGTCATCTTCAATTAATTGCGCTTTGGCCTTCCTCCAGTAACAACTTGCGAAGAAGCTAACGTTGCAAGATAACCACGGGCTCGACGCTGCAAACAGATCCTACTTCCAATATCACTTTTCCCACCGCCTGCAGACAACGCTGAATAAAAGACAACGCCGATCAGATGAGGTGCTACTCGTAACAACATCTCATCAGCTTCTCTGTTATAAATAGAAATGGATAATGACAAAACCTTCTCCCTTTGGCCTTCAAGAGAGCTTAAACTGACCAAAGACTGGATTTGAAAAATAATCCTGCATGTATCCTCGGGCAGTGAATTCCTTTACAATGGAGATTAGAGACAAGGAGGGTCATAAGCTCCACTTTAGCATCACTTTTTCAAAAGAGCAGACAGCAGGCTTTCAGTGTAGTGACCAGCCTTTCTTGTCGGGGAACAGGGAGGCTAATAGCGCCGGGAGATTGGGTAAATTAACAGCATCGATACGGGCCGACTACGTTGCAAAGTGAAAGTGTTTGATGCTACGCTGAAGAGGCATGATTGGAGGAGGGAGATACGGCTTAACAAGGCAAAGCAAACAGGCTGTATTAAAGGAGATGTGAAAAGGTTAAACCATTGAACTCTAAGCTGTGGAGGAATGCAGGTCTTCAGGGGAGAGCTGGGTTCTCAGAGATTGTGATGTAAAAAGCGTTTAGGTCTTTTGTCTCTGAGGAGATGGCGGTGTTACTGTAATGAGGAAGCTCAATGGGCAAATGTAGCATTGGGAGATAACATATTGCACAGTTTGATGTGTTAAATTAGGTTTCTTGTACTTTTACCTGAGTATTTAAGGTTGTTGATTCGGGCATACCGCCGGCTGGACTTTTTGTTAATTTATTCTTTTTCATCCACCATCTGATAAAAGGAAACTATCAAGCTGCTGGACATGTTAAATATGAATAGAAGGCTGTAACCCACTTAGTTACAGTCAATGAATTAGAGTCAGTTTTTACTCCAAAACACACAAATAAAAAATTACTAACTAACTAAAATTCAGAAAAATTGACTTTTATATGGATTCCCCCTGGACTTTTTTTTACTTTGTTACAAGTCCCTAAAACTCATTTTTAGTTAAATTAGCTTCAGCTTTGAAAGAGGAATTGTCAAAACCCAACAAAAGCCCAAACTGGTGTCAATCAGGCAAAACCTACAAACACCAGCTTTACTTCTTCATATATTTAACAAAGAAAATGTAGGCAGACTTAAAATTTTGGGTTTTCCCAGCCAATAGTTTGTGCTCCGAAGGGTTCAGAAACAGCTTCAGTTTGAAATGAGGCTCATTATACTCAGGCCTTTTTTAGGAGAAACATAACAATTAACATGTGGACACGGACTCTGAAGATAGTTGTTTACAAATTTCAATTAAAGTGCATATGACAAGTTTTTTTGGTCTAAATTAGACTTTATGTTGTAGGATAATACCTGTTGTAACTATAAATAATAGTTTTACACCTATCAAGTACTAGTTAATGAAGAAAAGTTGAAAAATGTGTGTTCTAAAACATTGTCACTGACGACATGACTATTGCAAAAGTCAAAAGTTTGGTATAAATAACAGATCTTTCTTACTGGTGAACATTAATTCAACAAAATAAAGTTGTTCTTATATGTTTTTATTGGTCGATTGTTTTGTGTATTCTTTAACTATTTTGGTACTATGGAGTGTAAAGATGTACTTCACATGGCACTTTTAACACGGTCAAAAGCAATGACGTGGTAAAAGAAGTTGTAAACTACTTCAGAATATATGAATGGAAATGTGTTATGTTACCAAATGTATATAATTGACAAAGCGCATATCACCCATTTCAATCTTTGCGATTTGCAAATTGCGACCACACGATTTGACTGCAATTTATCTGGCAGGTCTAATTTTCTTGACAACAGTTCTAGACTATACTTCAATGAATCAACTATGTATTCATTGAATTATAGTGACTCGTAATCTGACCAAACCTCGGAGAATCAGAACATATACAGTGCGATTGGTTATCCTCACCCGCTGCTCGGTCCATGAGGCAGTAGTCGGGGGAGTTCTCCACATACACCAGCTCGTTCTTGGTGTTCCCCTTGTAGTCTCGGTCTGCCACTCTGAAGCCCGTCCCGTCCTGGTTCATGATGACCTCGACGGCAGAGTTATACTTCTTAAACAGGTAGTCCCCCGTCTGCCTGAAGTCGGCCATGGCCATCCAGCAGGTCCGCAGGGAGCACGAGCCACTCACCCCGTGACATTTGCACTCAGGCTTCATGAAGCGCTTCACTGCCTGGAGCAAAGGGCAAAGGCCACAAGGCTTAGACAGAGGGAAGGTGGAGGTGTGTTCAGGTAAAGTCTTACAGGTGAGAGCAAGGAAACTCCACAGCACCAAAAAAAAAATTACTCAATTCACCTTATTCTGAAAGATGCAGTGAGCGCCGCCATGTTTTTTCCCGGTTGTATTAGTTTCCATGGGCCAGGCGAGGGCAATTTTCAGGCCACTCGGGAAATTGGTGCATTGTGACATGTTTTTTACATTATTTTACACAAATCAGACTACTTTCTATATTATTTTAGTAATAAAATTTTTCCCTCGCTCTCCTTTGCATGAACAAGTTCATGCCAAACTGGCAGTGCCATCACGTGTCAAGTTTGGATCCGTAGCAAAAGGAGGCAAAAGTGGGCCAGGGCGGAATAAGGTGAATATGTTTTGTAGTTTAGATGCTGTGAGAGATTTACACTTTATTTTTAATGCACACAAATAAAATAAAATAAAAATACTTAGTAACTGTAACTACTTAGCTATTACTATAATTCTAGGTGTAGCACATAATATTGAGGCATTAGTCCTATCTAGCCGATCTTCACAAACAACCTTTTTCACCACAACTAATCACTCTCTCAAACATCACATTCACATCAGACAGTTCACACGAGTGAAGTGTCTAGGACTCAGCAGTTTGCAGAAGTCTTAGTTGTGATCAGAGCAACACGTTTCTATGAGCCATTGTCACCCTAGACACTCACGATCATTTGCAATTGAAATCTTGTTCTTGCTCTTTCCCTTTGTCACACACACAAAACAAATCAATAAAATACAGTATTCTTATATATTCCCTGCTACTCCTACTTATCATAACATATATATGCATGCAAAAACACAGTTTATTCCCTATCACTTTACTTTCAAAACATCCAAAGCTCCAAGATGAATATCACTTATCCTCACTTCCAAAGAGAACTTGTACACTTCACAACGGCATTAAACCACATCTCTGCTAATGGCGCAGATGACTGGTGGTTCTTCCCTAACTGGTTCATCTGTACTCATGTATTTTAGCGTGATTTGATCAAAACTGAGAAGGAGGCTCACCATTCGGCCGCAGCGGTTGTTGTGCAGGTTCATGAGCGCCCGGGCGTCTCTTACGCTCCTCTCCTGTGCGTCGATGAAGGCCTTGGCGAAGCGTATGCCATAGTGGATGTTGTCGCTGCATCCGCCCCAGTCGAACGTGCCCCTGTGGTCGGTGCCCTGACCTCTCCTCTCGTCACAGCCACACATCTTCAGCTCACCCTGACCACACGCCCTGGTGATGGCGTACACCACCCCGGCTGATGAGATGGCATACACGAATGCCGCCTCTCTGCTGCCTGGGAACACACATACATCACGAATAGAATCAGATTGTATGGACTTTTTGTGGGAATTGTGATTTTTCCATAAAATATTAACTCTGGTCTCTAACGCTGACCTCAAGGAGTCATGAATGGAACAAATTATGTTTTGTAATGGAAACCACAAGTGTGATATATTATAGGCAAGTCATTCAAAATAGATGGTGGAAGAGCTTTTAAGGAGACGTGATATGCAAAATGACATTTTAATGTGTTTTCCTTATCATTAGTTTACTTTTATTGTAGTCCAATTGAGTCATGCATGTTTGAACAATTCAGCTGTATTTTCCTGCATTTGAGACTTGAGTGCTCAGAAATGTTTGATTTTCACCTACCCTCTATCCCTGGCTACAACTCTGTACACTTGAAGACTTGCAATTTCTGTCAAATTTGAATATTCATTTATCCATTATATTGCTGGGATGTGCCAACTCTGAGGGAAGAAGAACTATGTCCCTCAGACCACTCTCTGTCGGGCCTCAGGTTTCCTGCTGAATTGTCCTAGTCTGTGGACCCTGTTCCATATATACTGGATGTTTCAGTGTAATCCCTCATTCGTTCAGGGGTTTAAATCTGATGGAGCTGTCCTGAGAATCTGGACAGCTCCCTCTCATTGAAAATTACTTTTGGATGGAAGTCAAAATGACTTGATCATTTGACAACCTCTGAGACATGTTTTACAATTTATGTTTCTTGGTGGGGACATAAATGACACCCCTGCCATGATGTATGATATTTCCTGAATAAAAAGTGAAGAGAGAGCTCATGGATCTATCTGACAGGCGTGTCCCCATGCCAAAAGATCCCCGTATGTGGTTGTGGGATTGGTTTAATAATTCAATTGCAAAAGAATGAGTAGGAGACATTGCTAGTATGAGATGCAGGTAGCGTTTTTAGTTCCACAGTCAGTGCACATATGATGACCCTCCCTGTCACTGGCCTGTGTGTTTTCATTTCAGCAGAGGAGATTTTGGGGGGTATTTGGTCTGGCTTTTCCCACCCACCTCCCCACTCTCATTCCTGCTCACGCAACCGAGCAGAACACAGGCGGTATGTCGGGGAGTAGCGCTTTGTCTGCTGGCCAGAAACATCCACCCAAATATTTACATCTCCTATTACTGTTTATACATCAGCACTGGAGATCTCTCAATCTGCTACTTGTTTTTTGTCAGAGGAACGAAGCACTTTCTCAATAGGCCAAAGTTGACACCTATTAATTCTGCTATTATCTGGAAGAGACGTTTACGAGAGTCATCGTCTTTGGTATAAACAGACATTGTCACGCAAGGGCAGAAGTGAATACAGCAACCACTATGAATTTTGTTTATGTCTTAGTCTTTTGAGTAAAATGTTTCAGTTTCAGTCACAATTCAATGAAATATTTTATGTGTGTGTCTAGTTTTAGTCGACTAAATCTGTAAAACAAGTAAACTTAAAACTCATGTCTCTTTAAGGATCTTTCACCACATAATAATTGTAATTATTTTATATTCGACATTGAAAAATCTCCCAATATTTGGGCACAGATATTTTTTCAAAGCTGCCCTTGCAGTATCAATGTGCCATTGTTTCATTCCAAGTTTGTGCTCAGTGTATCGAATTGTTTTAATAAGAGTGAAATGTCATTTTGTAAAGTTTTCCACAATCTTGCTTCAATTTGTATGTCTTGCAATAGGTTTTAAAATCTTGAAATTGGCAAAAATCGTTTCTCACACTTAACAGCAAGACCAATATTGGCTATTGGTATCGACAGAAAAAATCCCTTGGACCATCCCTTGTCTGGTTTGGGCCAGTGTGATTGAAAAGAATGGTTTCATTTCATTCATCATTGGATTTGCTAAATATGGTCTCTACGTTTTATTGTTGTGGTTGTTGATTTAATCAATGGGCAAAATATCTGTAGTCGTAGTTATTGCCATTACTTAACCCTTTATTCATTTTAATTATAGACAAAAGCAGTAACTGATTAGTAACTCACTTCGATGCATGACGCGGCCAAAGACGCTGTGGTCCCGGTCCAGGGTGCTGCAGTTCCAGCGGTGGTGTCTGAATTGGTGTTGGCACTCTTTGATCCACTCCTTGGCACCTTCCCCAATGGACTGCATCAGATCTGGGTGTCTCTGGCAGAGCTGCCGCTGTTTGTTGACCAAGCCTGGGATGTGGGAGCAGATCACCCGAGCCCCCAACGCACCAATGTACCTGCAATTAAGACAGGTAGTGATCATTGTTACTCGTGAAGATCATACAGAGCTGTCGACATGTGTTTTTCCATTTCCACAAAATTGGTAGGGAGACGGCTGAGAATAATAGGCGCTGTAGTGGGCAGCATTGGCTTAGTGCAAAAGACATTTCACCCACCTCGCCTACATTTGAACGCGGTGTGTGTGAGTGTGTGATCGATGTTTGTCGGAGGGGCTGATTGTGCAGATTGGCAGCCTTGCTTTCATTAGTCTATCCTAGGGCAGCTGTACCTTTCCGCCACCAACTATGGAGTGAATAATTAAAGTAAAGCAATTTGGGTGTATTGGAAATAGCTATATAAATCCAATTAATTGCTCTTTATTATCAAGATTCCATGACTGGATAGGTCCTTCTTTGCAAAGTTTGTATGGTGGATTTCCTGTGGATACTCAGCTTGCCCCCAAAAGCCAAACGTGTGCAAAATGCTGCACACTTTTTACACCATTGCCACAAACAGAAGCCTCCAAATGAACTACTTTGAAAGAATGGCCAATCTCATCATCAACAGAGCAAAGAAACTGACAATTTTCATGTAGCTTTATCTATCTTGCCCTGGATGCTGGCTTTGATGCAAGACAAAGAGAAGGGACACAGTAATGTCCGGGCTGTGGGACATAAGGAGTCTTTTGTTCTGAGTGCTGTTACACTCCTCAGACTGCCCTGACATGCTATCTACTGACCCTTGCTGTTGAATCTTCCTGGTAAGTTGCACCAAGACCTTTAACTGAAACACAAAGACGACTGGGAAGCGCAGTGAAAATGTTTTGCAGCTGAGTTTCAGTTTTCTTCAGGATGAATAAATCTATCTATTTGTCTATTTTCGGCTTATCCCCCACCCCCCACGTAGGTACTCCTCCTCAACGTGAACTTAGCTCTAAAAGGTCATCCATGGCTCCTATGGACACATTTTTCTCAGCAAGTACCTTAACTAGACCATACTCTTTGTCCTACACTATTGACCAGTCAGCGTAATCATGTTTTGTTCTAATGTTTCCTCGCCTAATTGTATAACGTTCTTTCAGTTTCGTCCACAGCCCCTTTAGTCGTTCCAGGTAATCACTGCTAGCCATAACATTGGTCGACTCAACTGTACTTTGTCCTCAGTAATAAACCGATTTGTGCCAGACTACATGGCTTTTGATGGACACGCAATTATACCGTGACGGTTTTGTGGCTGGATAAACCGACTCAAAGTCCAGTTCTACATTCAAGATGGGCAATCATTCAAATCCAGCAACTGTTTTCCTAAGAGAACTACTTTAACAATAAGAAAAAATGGAGAGCTATGTGTGATTTGTGTTACATTGTTTTGCTTTTTCCCAATATGAAGTCTTACTAGTGCTTTAAAGCCACCTCCCTCTTGAGTGGTTCTGGCTCCACAGTCAAAGTGGATGCGTCAGTCCTAGTTCATCTGCAGCCTGTCCGTCCGTGGGAGTAGGATCTCTCCTTCACTGTGGTTCTCCCCGAGGTTTCTACTTTTTCCCATGGGGTTTTGTAGTTTTTCCTCGCCGAAGGAGGTCAAAGGACAGGGGCATTCTGGGACAGTTATCTGAACTGCTTTTACCTGTGGCCCATCGAGGCAACTGTTGTTGTGATTTTGGGCATTATAAAAAGAAATTGATTTGATTTGATTTGATATTGCTAGGCCTTAAAGGTGCAATTTAGAAGCCCGTAAGTACCAATCTGTTCGCTACCACCTAGCACAGATTCAAAGCGGTGCACTGTCACTCTGCGTTTTGTCTCACTGGAACCAAAATCCACACAGGACTGAACGTTACCAACCGTGCGGCCAAGAGCATGCGCATGACACGGCATCTGAACAAACGTCTCGAGATCTGTTATTCGCAGTGCATATCAATCCACCATCAACTATGGTTAATTCAACTTTTCTGTTGGAGGTTCAAGCACTTAAACTTATCTATCTTGCATTCATTTAATTACAGATGTTTTTATTGCAAAAGAAATATACCTTGGAATGCCTTCTTTCAGTAGATCTGACCTGTAACTTGGCCTGGTGGCGTCACCTGCTCCATAGGGATGTATAAGTTTAATGTCATACTATGGAAAATTGATGGTAAAGCAATGACATCTCAATGGAGGCAAACAAGTAACTGACCCTCCGCTAAAAAGTTACACAGAGCACCTCTTCCTCCATGGACAACCTGACAAAAATCCTCACAGAAATAGGTTCCTGGAAGAACTTTTGTAAGAGGTGCAGCATTACTGTAGCTCTTGACCTACAGCTAGAACACCCATGCGCCACACACTACATCTTTTTTACATTTATGAAGCGCTTATCCATCTAAACCCATTTGTCCACTTCAGGATGTGGAGGAGATTATTAAATTCCTGTGGTTCAGTGAAGAGCTCTGACAGGCCTGCGCTTCCTGCTCCATTCACACATAATCCTCCAGTGTGCACGGTGTGACAGCCGAGGTACTCAGACCAGAGTACAGTCATCTACAGTAAGGTTCCCAGCCCTTTGCCCACCGCATTACCGAGCCCCTTCCCCTAAGCCTGCACGCTCCGCTCCCCATCCGGATATCATTATGGCTCTTAATCGCAATTGTGTCGCCGGGCCACCGAGACAGGGAGACACGCAGCAGGCAGTTTCCACTCCTGTTATGGGCTGTCCCGTCACCGTGCGGAGGTGTAGCCATGGCTGAGCAGTAAAGCAGAGCAGAAGCAGTCCTTGTGTTTATTGTGGTGGACAGAGCAGCCGTGCCGACCTCAACACTGTCTAAGAGGACCCAGACAGATGAGGACGGAGGGGACGCAATGAGAGATGACTCACTGCTTGGAGTTATTGCAGTGCTTATGATTGGGCCCTGAGCGCGGTGAGAAAGGTATACATGGAGTAGCAGTGCAATTAGATGTATCGTCAATGGATTGGGTTTGGGTGACGTCATAAGATTTGAAGAAAAATGAAATGAAAATTGAGGTGGAGGGCAGTTCTGAATTCTTCGTAATAGCTAAACAGACAATGATCTGCGCCTTGCATGAAATAAAAACAGTTTCTCAGTCAGTATAAATGAAGTAAGCCTTATTACGCCCCGCCTACTGCTTTTGCTTCTGACTGCCACTGATCCACGCTTCTGTTCGTGCAGGCATTTCTGGTAAAGAGGAAATTTCATTCATTTCAATGGAGAACTAGAGAAAAATCTGGTTAATTAAATATTATATGAACCAGGTTGATTTGTGATATTTATGGATAGGGTAAAAAATTGGCTAATATTTGATCAAGCATGATAGGAGGAACCGTGAGTCACAAGATTAGTAAGTAATGCTGTTGTCGAGTAATCGGTCGATGGGTGTTTTAGTCGACCACATTTTTTATTGTATTTAGAATATAAGTATTTCTATGGGATAACAGCAGAAAGGACTGAACAACCTGAAATTTTGGTAGCCATGTATGACTTTACTCTGCTTTTTATTATAATATGAACTGATCATAGATGCTGAAATGTTTTGAGAACTTTTGCCAGTTTCACACCAGTTCCAAACAAAAAACAATATTAGTGTATTTTGAGTTTAGATTAGGGTTGTCAAGATTATCCAGAATCAGATTCAAATTGATATTAAAGCTAGTATCAGAACTAGATACTCACAAACAGGGCAAAAATGTACTTTTCTTGAACAGTTTTAGAAAGAAATATCCCATAGAGTTATATATAGACATCTGTTCTGTATACAAAACATTTACATCATCAAAATCTACAATGCAATATGTAAATAATATTTGGTCTAAAATAGCTGATGGTGGAACCCTGGTGCTGACTGGTGACTGACTGCGGTGACTCATAACTCTTCTGAATGGAGTCAGCATCTTCTTTCTTCCCTCTTCTATTCATAGATCCATAAATAGTCCTCTGTCAGTGTTTCTAAATGTCAGTCATGTAACTGGTCATCTCTGTACCTGTCTACGCCACACAGACACAGGGACAGACTTCAACTAACACTTCAGGGGTGAAATGATCAATAGACACATTTAAGATCTTGCCTGTTAGGTTACCTGATTAAAGCTAAAGCAGGTGGTTATTGTGTAAGTCCAAAGCCAATGTACCAAGCCTCTTGCATCTTTTTTTTTTTTCCATTGAAGAATAGATAGTTGTACTCATGGCGTAAATACACTACACAAATTAAACAATAAAAATCATGGATGCTGCTACTATTACATGACATGTTTTTGCATCATGTAAAGTAGTTGCATAATCCTGTATCAAATGAACCCGTTCTTCTTGGCCAGCTCTATGATTCATTTGCAGGGTCATGAATGATATTTTCATTACCCATCAGAACACACTGATTTAGAAAGACACTACATTGCTACACCTACATAGGGGATATTTCACAATATGGAGTCACTACATGACAAGGGCAATTTAGCAGACATTTAAATACAAAGAAAAGCTAAATTAATCTCCAAAAATGTGTGTTTTGGTGTGGTACCTCTGCAACACAGACTTTAACTTGGCCTTATCTTTGCTCTCCTTTCCAATAATCACTTTATTAAGCTGTCATATTACACTGAACTGCTCAATGAAGAATACATTTTGAAGCCATTTTACATTTTCACACAGATGCATCAATTTTGCTGCAGGTGGAACAGCTCAATTTAAACACTGTATGTATTTATTTATGGGCAACACCGTGCATATGTTGTATTTTAGGATTTTGCCTTTGTCCTCGGGGCTGTTAAAACCTCCAGAGAAATCATCAAGGGGCATAAATTCATGCACCAGCGCCTGCACCTGCCACTTACTCTGGGCAAGATGAATGGATAGGGGGGTGCTCAGGCAGCGTCATTAATCTTCATAAAGACGTGACACACACACCGCAGCGCAACAGTTCACTTTGAATGGACATAGCAGGTCTACTGTCTATCAAGCATTACGCACAACTTTTACCAAAAAAAAAGGCATTCAACTAGAGACTACATATCTTAATTGAGTCTCTTAAAAAACAAAAAACAAAAACATGTGCACAAGTTATGGATTGTGGCTTTTTTTTTATCATTTCAATATCTCGATATTTTTGTCTCGATAACGATATTCATTCATGCAGACTATTTTATGCCAATCCACCAGAAATATGTTAAAACATGTCTCGTATTAGTAAGAGTTGAGGTTTAATTATCAGGCAAATGGGAAATGTTTGTAAAAGTAATTGCAAAAGTGCAGAAACTTCACCTTATTACCCTTATTTGAAAGTTTACAACAAAACGATTTTCATTCTTTTGGTAGCAGTTTTCATTCCAAACAACACACTCAATATTCTAACTTTGCATGTCTTCAAAACAACATTCTCTTTATTATCTAAACTTCGATATTTACCCACCTCTATCGACAACCATTCAAATCCCTACGACGAAATCAATAGAAAACGATTCAAGTCTGCGCTACTCACCACCACGACGAGTCCACTCTGGGCGTAAAATTGAGCAGCAGCAAAATACTGCACAGGTACACCTTGTGGCACAGGGGTCTGGCGCGGTGCCTCCTCGCCGGACTTTTGCTCCCCATGGCACCGACTTCTCCCGCCGCGCTCCGAGAATCCGTCCGCTCAGACTAAAGTCACGATTTGTCTTTCATGTGTTGGCGAAAGCTGCACAGTCGCGTGTCGAACTGGTCCCCGACGCTTGTCCGCCGTCCATCATCGGAGAAGTGAAACGAGAAGTCATCGGGGTCCACTTATCAATCGCTTAAACTCCATCAACTAGACGCCTCCTGAGTCGAGCGCAGCCCTCACTGACATTTTCTGAGCGATAAATGAACAACTTATCCTCGGTTATAAATCAAGTGATGTCTTAAGAGCCGTTGGTGAAGAAGACAAGTCGTTTCCCTCTCCCTGTGATGGACCGGACCGCGCGCACTGCCAGGAGGATAGCTTTTACGCACGGGGAAAAAAAAGATGCGACCGACTTCTCACAGCTTCTACTGTTTGTGTCCTCCTACTCCAGCGCTCCCCGTGTCCAAAACCCCAAACTCCCTCCCCTTTTACAACGTAGACTGGGACTGCAACTCATTAGAAAAGCTAACCAAGCCACTAAATGGAAATGATGGCTTGTGACGGTCGGTAACTGCTTCGTGGGGGAAAGGATTTGGTTTGGTAACCGCTGTCCACCAGGGGTCAAGCCTCATGTCACGACACATCATTAAACAGCAACTCTATAGAGGTAGTTGCTCCCCGGGGGTATTTTTTTTAGACAGGCGTGGAGTCATGTGACAATTAGATGATGGGAAACGCACCAAACTTGTTAATTAAAGTAAACGTATTAGATTAGTTGTCCATATTTCCGTGCGTCACGAGTGGAACCTCTTCAGCACATTCCAAAACAAGTTGGACGAGTTTGGAGGAAGAGTACATGACTTTTACAACAAGCTTCTGTATCTTTATATATAATTTGTCTTTGGGTAAAACGTAAAATGAGTGTTTTCTTAGGTTTGTCTTGTGTCTTCTTCAGTATAGTTTCTTCAGCAGCAGGTCAGTCTCCCCGGGCCTCTGTGGAAACATTTGACCCAACACAAATGGCTCTTCTCTGTACAGTCTCTTGGTTTTGTTCAGCAGGTATACAGTTTAAAGCAGTGCCCCAGAAAAGCCTCTTATCTTCTACCATTCTTGTTTTCTTCACCATAGATAATCAAATATGTTTTAATTGTGAAACACCAATTTACAGTTTAATGCTATGGTCAAGTTCTGTGACTCATGACTGAAAGGATATGAGTCTAGTCTGCGGGGTCAACTTTAGAGATAAAGAGAGATGGTCAGATTAGAGCTGCTCTTTGTCCAAATTTGGAAAAAAAAAACATCTTGTATTCTCTCAGGTGTTTTTTGCAAGTACATCTGGATAAACATTGGGCAGTTGGTCTGTGCTTTAGCAGAATTTATCTCTGCTTCTACTAATTATTGTATTGTTTATTTAGTGGGGACAGTGAAAATACATAGTGCACATGCTGTGAACATGAAATATTGTACAGCTTTGGGCTGATTTCCTTTTGTCCTGCAATCAATCAATCAAACAACATTTTATTGTAGAGCCCAGTTCATACAAATGTAACTCAAAGTGTTTTGTAATTAAAAAAAAAAACACATTAAACCACAATACAATCACAAGACAAGACACAAATGATTAGTTAAAGATGTATTTAAAACAGTAAAATGCAGATAAATTCCCTCAATCGTGTTCTCATACACTCATACATACACTAGTTTATGAGGACACTGGAGGCAAGGTGGGTGGAGTGTCTTGCCCATGGACACAATAAGAGTATGCACTAGAGCCACGGCTGGCCCACCTGGTATTTCCAGCAGTCTCTCATCCCAGTGCCGAGATGTGACGAGATCAGGCATTCTCAATGTGATATGGCCTTGATAGATGGCAGTTATGTTATGCTGACCTCATGTTTAATCCCCGCTCACCAGCTTGGACTCAACAGTTGTAGCCAAGACTACGTTTCAACAGTAAAGACAACTCAAAAGTCCAGAATGTGGCTGCGCACTTTTAGCTCAGAAATCCATAAAATGTGGCTAACGTGATTATATTTTACTATTTGTTTGTTTGTCCTCAGTTTGTGTTTTAACGGTTTGTAATTGTACTTCCTGGTTGGACAGGGGCAGCAAATATGACGTAGGTAGAGGTAATGACACAACTGTTACCTAGCAACCATTTTGGAAAACAAAATCCACAAACTACACAATAGTTAGGCTTTGACAAATATGAATACATGATAATTGCTTTAGTTTGTTGAATGACTGTTGAAACGGTAAAAAAAATAGTGTCAGTTGTGTAAATTGTCTTTATTTTCAATGGTAGGTTGCTTTTTGATGACATCACAGAGGGATTCCGATTTAGAACTCGGCTCTACTTCCTGTTATTTAAAACTTTTCTTCACAAACTGCAACTTCACACACTATAATAAATAACTGCCAACTCTGCTATCTCATTAAACTAAGTCATAATTAGAACATTTTTAGTCAGATAGACTTTACTTTAGGCCTATTTTTTGTGTTATCTTAAAGCCGACCAAATTATACTTGGGTAAGCAGTGAAATATCAGCATGCCGTCTGTATTCCTTTTTCGCACTCTGTTTTGTCAACCTCAAAATTAGATCGGTGCATAAAAAGATTCCACTTCTCCAAGACTCACACTCACAAATAGCTGGCCCTCATGTCCCAGCTGTTTGTCCTTCAGCTCCACGTCATATCTGGATTTAGAGCCCCAATCAGATCCCCATTACATGTGACCACAGCGTCTTTCTATACCTCCATTTTCTCTCTCTCTCTCTGTCAACTCCAGGACAAATTGCTTTACAGCGAGCAGGTGACAGCGGCGATACCATACACCGTCCTATCTTGTCCTGCTTTGAGCCTGCTCCAGCTGTGCTCTTCAAGGCACTTATTCTGGGATCATCTCATGGACATGGCTAATTTGGGAGCGAGGATTTAGAAGAGGAAAAGGAGACAGGAAATGATTGAGGGCACACAGGGCGGCTGATAGACGCTTGAGCATTTGAGTATCTTGGATGGGGTTGAGGCGAGGGCTGTAAATTTGACGGACAGCACATGACAAGAAAGCGTGCGCCTCCTTGACCGCGATATTGTCATTTCAGAGTGACACTGTTGCCGTTTGGGAGCTGTTACGCGCTGGGGATGTGAGGAGGAGCAAAGAAGAAGGTGAAACGAATGCGGAGATGTTTGTATTTGGGTTTTGGGGGAATTTTCTGCGATCCACTGTTGCAAAAGTTTGTGCTCTGGTGCTGAAAATGCATGCTGACAAGATACTGTGCACACCTTCTGTGTGTTTGTTTGTTAGGGGAATTCTCTGATTCAACCTGAAACTTGCACAATGGTAATCCTCTTCCTAGTTGCTCTTTACAGCAGCATTAAAGGGTGAATAACAAACTCTTTGTTGACTAAAGACCAAGAGCGAGGCGTACTGCCAGAAGAGCTCTCAAAACGAAGAATTTTGGATACAGAAAAATACCAAAAAAGCAGATGGATCAGTCACTCCAGAAACTCCAGCTTACTCACTCTGTGTCTTCTCCTGTTTGCTGTTGTCCATGAAATGTTTATAATGTCAATATAACAATGAGTCAATTTATAAAATGTTTGATCGCCTAAAACACCATCGACTGAATCTAATTTGCACAGGGTAATATTCCCATTAGGAACCGCAAACGTGTGCCTTAACCTTAAAAAATCAAACATACATAATAATAAATTTATAATACATTTCACAGATTTTGGTAGTTTTGATGATGACTTAACTTCACACCAATGAGTGAGTGGGATATTTTTGTAGAGGCAGCAGTTACTCAAATTACAGAAGCAAACATATTAAAAAGGAATCTGTAAGTTTGTAGTTAATCTAAAAATAAATAAAATTAATGTAAAAATAGCTGTAGACTTTGGCCTAGACAACATTGACCTATTGATTTGTTGCACAATTGATAACCGTCTAAAATTAGACAGCGTGGATTGATTTGGAAGTTCCAAATAACAAACAAACCCCACATAGAAATCTGATCTTTTATGCGCTGCAATTGGTCCAAACACAGAAAACAGACTCAATGAAGATGTAAAAAACTATTGTAAGAGTACAGCTTATGCCTGGAATTTTTGGCACTTTCGTAAGTGATGTTTACCCATCATCGTGTTCAGCCCTGCGCTGGGTTTAATGCCACAACTTGCCTGTCATCTCGATTTACAGCTTTTTAAATCGCACTGATGTTATCTATAGTGGTCTTCCTCTGCCCCTCTTTGCTGCTGTCCTCCCTTCTGGAAGGACTCTTTGCAAGGCATTGTGATGATGGCCAATACCTCAGTTTTCTTCTCCAAATGTTCTTAAAGAGATCTTCTTTAGGCCTAGTTTGCCTCTGATTTCCTGGTTGGCAACTTCATCCATGGAATCTTAAGCATGTTTCTATAGTTCCACATCTCAAATTCACAAATGATCTATCATTTGTTTTGTTATAGTCCATGTTTATGATCCATACAGTAATGTTGACCAAACAAAACAGTGTAGAATTCTTACGCAGATCAGAGATACATTTTAGGGAATGTTCATTTAGCAATTGATATCCGTCTCTTGATTTCTACATCACAATTGCCATCTTTAGTGATTTCACAATCTTAATAGTTAAAACTTACAACTTGTTCTATTTTCTCGATCAGTCTTAATATTAACTAATAGTAATTGTTCGTCATTCTTACTGATAACCGTAGTCTTTGTTTGCTTTGCTTTAGTTTTCACTCCATTCCAGCTTTGCTAACTTGTTCTACAATAGTTTAGAGGTCCTCTTCATTTTCTGCCACAGTGGTTAACACCAACAAGTGCCTCTTTCAAGTTTCGATTAGTCAATTCTGTCAAAAGCTTTTCATAATCGATAAAACTTGCACACATTTTGTTTATGAAAACATCACATGACCATATAATCAGTGTCGTTATCATGGTGAGTTTTACAAAATGATGAGTGGTACAATTTAATGAGCTATCAAGATGTATTATTGTGAAACAGAAATTGCTTTAACACCAGAGCAACTTAACCGCAAGTTCATCCAACTCCGATTAAATCACTGAATGCATTTTTTTTTTTTTTTAACACTTTAAACTTGGTGCTGTTTCAAAATCTATGACAAACAGGCTTAAAACTGCAGGCTGTGTTATATTTGGATTTGTTGTGGACCAAAATGCTCATCCCAGTGGAGACAACAACTTCCCCAGACTATTGCTAATGTGTGAAAACAAGTGGACGCAAGAAGATTAATGTTTCACTGTGGAACAATTACATGTGCTGAATTTGAGCCAGTGTATTGTGCGTCCTGGCTGACAGTGTTGCAGTCATTTGTCTTATGTCAGTGGTAGCTGCGGTCTGGGACACAGAGCAGAGAAGGGGAGTTTGTGGTGGGACAGGCCCCTCACAGCTCGTCAACGTGAGCCCGTGTTAATGGAGGCTGGAAACGCCAGGCTTTGCAGGGGGGGCAGGAGCACCTCGTCTGGATTTGGGATATCAAGATGGGCCAAGTAAGTGTTCATTTATTTATGATCACATTATGGGTTATTAGTATGCAGTAATATTCCTTTGAAATAATTTTTTAAGTTTATTGTTGTTTATTTTATAATGCCAGATGTTTCCTTTTACAACATTTATAAGTGCTCTGAATGGGCTCAAAAAGTACCCTACACTGGATGAAGTATACTACCTAGAACCTAGAGGAATCCTCACCATGGTAATCCATAGTAACCAACATCCAGTTCCAGCGGCCATGTTCTAACTGTAAAACTCTTTACAAACGAATTAGTCCATGGACCAGACCCTCAAAGTTCACTAAAGGTGGCAATGGATATCAGTGATTTTTGAAAAGGTCCAAGCCTAAGCTTAGCTTTATATTTTGACATAAAAGACTTTTCTGAGTGTCAGCGGTATCACAGTTATCAGCCCTTGAAATGTAGAAACCCCATGTCGAAAAATGCACTTTTGACATGGGTCCATATTCTGGTTTAGGCCATGTGGTATCAGATAATGACTTAAATTATCGTGTTAGGGAGCTGTTTCTAAACTTTTTAATTACACATTTCTCCTAAATACTTTATAATAGGACCATACTTGTACCTTTTCTGTGTGGAGTTTGCATGTTCTCCTGAGTCTGTGATGTTTTCCTCCAGGTGTGCACCCTTCCACTAAAAACACATACAAAATAAAACCGGGGTTCCCCTGAAAATGAGATTTTCTATACAATATAATAATAACACCTGTTATTAAAAATATCACAAACCATTCAAAAGTGCCCCTTAGAGCTCTCAAATTCAGCACTGCCCTCTAGAGGACAAAAGCAAGCCCTACAATACAACAGCCGTACAGATTCACAGCTCTCCATCAAGCACACAGTACTGGAAATATCCCACAAACCAAGAAATTGATTTTTCATTCATACAGTATTTATTAAATATGTTCATTTTCATATTCCAGCATGTTTTAAGGAATGATAAAGAAAGCCATAATCTGATATTATTTAATATAAAACAATGATTATACACTGGTCTTCCATACAAAAGTATTACAATAAGGTGAATCACTCAGTGACTTTGAGTAAAATATACCCAGTATCTGATGTAAAAACACTATTTTATCATATTAATAAACATATAGATGTATATATACAGCATTCAAAAAAGGGCTACTCTAGTGTGAGTGTCCATAAACTATGTGACAATGTACAATGGTCAAAGTACTACTACTTTACACAAGGAATGGTGCTGGAGAAGAAATTAATATGAAAAATGAACTGGTCCAACTTTGGTAGAATTCTAAAAGTTAAACATGAAAAGTATCTTAATATGCACAGTTATTCAGGTTAAAAGTAGTATTATGACCTTGTAATATATATACATTCTTGGATTGCAAAGTGTACTGATTTAGAATAAAAAAAATTGGACAGAATGTACATGTTTTACAACAGAGCAGCAAGTCCATATATTTTTACAAGCCAAGTCTTAACTGGACGACACCACCATATCCAGCTCTTTGACCCCTTCCTGCCCTGAAATCAGCCCACAACTTCCCGACATGGCGCTCTCGGACATATGGCCTCCAGACTTGGCGGCTGTAGCTGGTGAGGGTGGCGCTTGGGCCAGTCCGGGCTTTTTCGGCGGGATCGGTGGCGGGTTGCCCCTCTCTACCCTGGGAATCGTTGGCGACCTTACCGCGCCCTGCTGCGAAACACCAGCCGCTCGCCCGATCACCGGGGACAAGGGCGTGGCCAGGTTTCGATAATCCGTCCCGAACGGCGAGGGATTGGGCGTGGTTAGCTTCGGCTGCGCACTGGTGAAGCGGGACAGGACTTGCGTCACGGTGCTGCGGGCTAACTGCTTCACCGGGCTGGCGTCTGGAGGACAGGAAGTGGATAGATTCTCTTTCGGCGGCGTGGAGAGGGGAGTTTCGGCTTCGGAGGTGGCTTGGAATTTGTGTCGGGCGGCGTGGAAGCGCTGGTGGATCCCGGCCTGGTACGGCGACTGGTAGGACGTGGGGCTGGTCGTAAGGTGCCGGGTGAGGTTTGGCGATGCGGACGGAGAAAGAGGAGGGAGAGTGACCGAAGCGGTTTGGGGTTCGCTTCCGTTCTGCTGGTGGAGCCCGTTGGTCTCGGCGGGGCAGTGGTGACCGTTGACCTTCACAGAGAGTTGCGGGTGGGTCCTGTCCTCCTCCAGATCTTCTAGCTTCATGTTGACCGCTTTAGTCGAGGGGACTTTAGTGGCCCACTCCTGCGCTTTGTCCTGCGCTGATGTTGTGCCGTCTGACGCTGCGGTGCTGGTGGCCTCCTCTAGCTTCCTCCTCAGCTCCTCCACCTGAAACGGAAACGATACGCTTAAATACATCGTACAAAAAAAACGTGCACCATTTTTTTCTATTCATGGGTTGTGACATGAGGACTTTTGACAATTCAGAAGATGCAATGTTTTGTTTTGAATTGTTCATTGATACTAGGGCAGAAACAAGTTAAAATATTCGTCAACTGACTCGTAATTGAATAATCGTTATCTAAACGAAGCACAGGCTACAAAACATGACATGTACAATAAAAAGAGGTTTTATGGCTCAGACAAAGCAAGATTTACATAAAAAAGGCAGGAATTTTGTGAAGATTCTCATATTCAGAAGCCTTTCGTGATCTTAACTACTAATCAATCAAGGCCAGATTAATCAAATTGTAAAATAATTGTTTAGTTTCAGCCATAACTGAAACTCTGAATGAATAACTGCCTAAGTTATGCCACATCACCATAATGTAGTATTTTATTATTATTATTTTAGATGACAGGATGATAAAACCTTTGTTAAAAAAAAAATCTAGACATTATCTAGCCAACTAACTATTTAGCAGGTAAAACTAAAAAAATAAAATAAGAATTAGTGATTTTTTTTCTTTTAAACAAATGATGAATGTTATTTAGTTGGATTTGGTCTTTGTGCAGAACAAAATTTTACACTTTCTATGGTAAAATACTTTCTCCTTTGACCCGTGAGAAGCATTCGAGTCTGGCAAAAGTGGTGGTGGTCCTGACCTGCAGTTGGAGCTGACAGCAGTGGGCCTCTTCTTTCTTGAGCCGCGACCTGAGCTGCTCCCTCTCTGTGTCAAACTCTGCCAGCTGCTCCTCGACCCGCGCCTCCATCCGCAGAGCCCTCCTGCGCTCTTCCTCCAGCTCCTTCTTCAGAGCGTGACAAGACTCGCGCTCCTGGATCACAATGAAATACTGTATGTGTTTAACAGGACAGTGGCTTGAGATGTAGTTGATGATGATAAGGTCAAGCTTACAGACATTAAGCGTCAAGCTATAAAGATTTAACTTCAATTGTGTATCTGCGGTCGCTGACTTAACATGATTTTTGTTTCAATTATGGATGCCATTTTGACAAATTTGACCATTCATTAGATATAATGTTATTTTGTTTTAAATAGTTAATTGCAGTGATGACATTTTATCAGTCTGAAAGCAATGACAAATGTTCAGGTACTTTTGCCAAGTGATAAAAACTAAATTATTATTATGACAATGATGAATACAATTTAATTAAACACATAATTTTAGTTTTTATATTTTGAATGCTATTGTGTGGAGCAAAAATCTTAACTTTAGAGATCAGTTTGAAACTTTGTAGTTCTCTACAAACTCTGTAGTTTACAAACATATATTGCATAAAAATGTAGTTTTTCATAATTTTATGTTTTCAAATAAAAAAAATTACAATTTCATTTGTTAAAAATGTCCCATATTTGGGACATTTATAAATGGACAGACCCAAGTTTAAATTTCTTGCCTCATTTTGTTGACAAAATAAATCCAAAAAAATGCAGATATCGTTTTAGATCGAGAGAACAATATTACTGTACAAAATCTAATTTTGTCTCATTTTTGTGTTCAAATTTGACTTAATCTAAATAAGCCTGCCTTTGAAGTTGTATGTCCATAATTAATCTATGGATACATCTTTTTAGATGCAAATTGTACAATGCTGTTTTCATAGATAGAAAGCTTTTATGTTCAGAAACTAAAACTAGACAAAAAAGTGTAGTAGTGTCTCGCCTTAACATGTTTACTACTAAACTAGTAAGAATCAGCCTGTGCAGTACCTTGTCCAGTTTGCGGCTGGTCTCCGAGAGTCTGTGGCCCTCCTCCAGAGCTCTGGCGCTGGCCCACTTACACTCTTTGGCCAGCGCACAGGAGAGCTGCTTATGCTGCGCCCGCTCCTCATCCAGCTGCTCTGTGAGGCGCCTCTGCTCCTTCTCCAGCCTCCTCACCTGGCTGCGCTCAAAGTCCAGCTGCACAGGACAGACAAGCAGACACTGTCAATCTGTGTGTACAGGACGGTACACTGGTGGTGCAGTACAGGTGGAGGCATATGGTAATAGTAATCAATTGTAATACATTTGAAAGTGGGGCTAAGTAGGGAAAATAGCACATTGGTCACATTATCAATGTTTTTCACATTTCTTTCACATTGTTATAACTTAACAAAGTTAATTTTGCACATTATAAGATACTACTACTACTACTACTGCTAATTCTTCTAAGATTTGACGCTTCATTGTGACTGCTTAAATCCACGTCATTCACTCATAGCAAGATTGAAACTGTCCTATGGAGAAATGGTGGGTAAGGAAAACGATATGTTGTGTTAAAAAAAAAAGTATTAAATCTCTCCAAATTCATTCATATATTGTCAAATCACCCGCCATTTCTTTTGAATCCATAAAATGACTAAATAATCCAAAAACAACAGATAAATGTAATAAAAGCTCATTTGTTCCATCAGGTTATTTCCACAAGTTTTTTGGCAAAGGGGTTTCATGGATAATATTCATTATTTTTTGCATTGAATCAATCCGTGCTCTATAACCTGTTGCTGTAGACGTTCTCTTTCCTTTTCTAAAATGTAGGTCACGTCGTCTCCTTCAGCTGTGTCCTCAGCGTGCCTCCTCTTCTCCTCCTCCAGATCTGCAATAACCTAGGACGAACACATGGGGGAAGCAGAGAGACGTGTAAGTTCAATCAAGCTATCACACAGGTCAAGCTAGTATGATTGCATGTGTTATGATAATTAGCAATTGACTTTTACAGCTGAAAAAAGGCACAAAACATTTACCTAAAGTTAGGACCAGAGCAGTACATAAAAATAACAACATTGTGTAGCTAGTTATGTCCATTACATGTTATATTTTGTTCATACTACAAAGAATCTATACTAATCGATAAAAGTAGATCAAAACTAGATATTCATTTAACCATATTAATACTACAATATAATATTAAATCAGGAAAAAATTGATCCATTCCAAGAAAATTACATTCTATCATCTAAAAAAGGTGTTTTGGTTTGTTTTTGTAAATTATAACTCATTCATTCATTCATTTTCTACCGCTTATTCCCGTTAGGGGTCGCGGGTGACTGGAGCCTATCCCAGTGACTTTGGGCCTTAGGCGGGATACACCCTGGACAGTGGCCAACTCGTCGCAGGGCTGACACAGAGAGACAGACAAGGACAGACAACCATTCACTCTCACGTTCATTCACTAGGGACAATTTAGAGTTGTCAATTAACCTACACAGTCATGTCTTTGGACGGTGGGAGGAAGCCGGAGAACCCGGAGAGAACCCACGGTAACACGGGGAGGACATGCAGACTCCACCCAGAGAGATCGTGTGATGTTGGGGTGGTTCTGAATTCGAAACCACGATGTTGGGGTGGTCTGGGATTCGAACCCACGATCTCCTTAATGAGAGGCAGAAGGTCTAGCCGCTCTGCCACCGTGCACCCCTTGTAAATTATAACTGAGGCATAAAAATCAATAGTGTGTGTATAGACATGTCGAGATTATTTGGCTAATCGCTAATTGTGATTATTTAGGTCAAAATATAATTGTAAAATGAATAATCGGGAACATATTAAAATAAACAATAAGTCATTTCACTTCAATATGGACTCCAAAAAAGTATAGTGCTATTTCTATCACAATAACTTCCCATTCAGAAACTTTGATTTCATTAAGCTGGTCACATACTAGACGATTGGTGATGTATTAGAATGAAAGAAAATTAAGGATTTCATTTTTGTTGAATCAATAACAATAATAGTAACACTAAAATCCAACATTGTAACATCCAAGTGAGTATCAAGCCTGTTTCTTTGTATCAGAGTCAAGTTGTTGTTGTCAAGTGTTGGTGCATGATGAAAACACTCTGTACCCACCCTCCTGTGCCTGCTCTCGGCCGCTGCTAGCTGGGCCAGCATCTTCTCCTGCATCCTCCTGCAGTGGCTCACCACCAGCTTGAGCACCACCAGAGGGTTGGAGGTGGACGAGGAGTAGCCCTGTTCCCTCTGCTCCTTCTGACCCCCCACTACCTCACTGTCCCGCTGCAGCGCAAGGAACGGGTCGCTGAGGTTGTACCTGCCGTAGCGCTCCTGAACAAAAAGATCCTTTCTCTGGGCCTAGGACAAGAAAAAAAAAAAAAACACAAAAAAATGTAGTTTATCTGACACCATAGACTGAAGACAGTGATGAAAGACAATGAGGCAAAAATACATTTATTCACACGCTATACATAAACTCGAGAAAATGCATAATGAAACCTATGGATTGGTACAACAAAGCTTGGAAATTTTCAATGGAAGAGTTAGGGTTAGCCTCCAAACATCGCAAACTATTAAAAACTAGGGCTGTTTTGGTGACTGACAACCACCCGACCACACGTGTGTTAGAAAACGTTAGAGTTTCAACTTTTGTATTAAACATTTCTTAAATCTAACGTTTTATGGACAACAATGCACCAAAAACGTAGCACAGTCACAACAGTTTGACAATTTTTTATATTTTTTTCACCAAGTACCACAAATTCTACAGTAATAAGTGAACTTGAGTAAGCGGAGCAGGAAGATATCGCTAGTTATTACTAGTTGGCAAATCTAATGACACAAAGAACCATTTGTCTGGGCTGTGTACAAATATTATTCTTTTTAAAATGTACTGCCTCTTTAAAATGAATGGGGTAGAATGTTTCCATAAGTACCAGGCTGTGTGCAGCTGTTCTAAACACAACACCTCTGGAAGGGTCGTTAGTATAAATATACTGAGTGCGTCTTTGTCACAGAGTTTAATAATTATCCTCAACTCTGTCATGTTTGGCCAGTCCCATGGTGATACAAAGCCAATTCACAGTCTCGAGCTCTTTTCTAGTTGTTAAAACTTCTGTGACTAATGGCTACAGTTTTATAAAGAAGCTTAAAACGTAATCTGATTTTGAAAAGTGCAAGTCTACATGCTTTCATCTAAGCAAACCAAACGGTTACTTCTGTTGAACATAATCAAGTCCAAAAGTAGATGAGCTGTGGATAAGGAATAGAAAAAAGGAAGAGGAAATGGACCAAATTAGATATCTGTAACAAGCAGAAAGAGCTACAGCTGCTCTGAGTTTGTCTGTATTTAGCCAAACAGCTGCTTTCAACTGGGCCTGGACAGACCTGCTCACTGTCTTCAACTGCTGATAATAGAGTGCAGTGAAAGGCAGTTGGTCAAGGGAGAGAGAAGGCAAGCCAGAGAATGAGAAAGCGAAAGAAAGAAAAAAAACAAACAGGGAGAGAAGGGCTGAGAAATCATTCAAAGATTTCGGATCCAATGGTCTCAAATCATCATAGAGTTCAGACTTTGGAGGAATACATTATCCTGTTCTTAGTTTTAAACTGCACTGATCTCATGCAAATTTAGAGACAGCTGCGTGTTTTTAATTCAATCAGTACAAGGGAAAACATGTTGTTTATGCCCTTGTTGTGAGGAAGAGAAAGATAAAAGGTGGTTCGGCAGAGAAATTAGGATTGAAAAGCCATTTGTGAAGAATAAATAATGAAAGAGGAGAGCGAGAAGTAGTGAGAGGAGGAGCAGGCGGCGTGTTTCAGGTGCAACAAAAGCGGATCAAGAGATTAAAGAGTGCAGTAACTTCAGTCAAGGCGAGGATGGCTCAAGGCTGATGCTCACATTACTCAACAAGTTAAAAGTGCAGCCCAGGAGTGGATTCACACAACATTATCGAGGATCCCTACCGAAAGTCAATCACGGCTCAAAAGAAAAAGTTGAGCACATCAAACAGCATACAAGATTAAAACTGAACGTAGAAAGCTGCACACTATTGAAAAGTCACGAATAATTATTTTAGTAGTCAGTGATTCTTTTTGTTGTATATTGAGACGTTTTGAATACAAATTCTGAAACGTTTTGGTCTTTTACCTTTTTGTGTTTTTGAGTCTGTAAAGTCCAGATAACAATTACTATTTTATAATCGACAAGTCATGATTAATCAATTGACCTTTGCAGCCCTAGTCGTAGGTACTTTTTGTTATTTTTCTGTACTATGATAAGATTTGACCTGTAGATAGTTGAATCAGTATGAGTCATTATTGATGCAAACAACTAAACTGTTTCTTTCTCCTATTTATTGAAGAATATCGTACAGTTTGAATAGTTTATTGCGTCAATGTCATAAATTCATCTCTACATTACAGTTTATCGCATATATTTTCATACATCGCACTTCAAATTTTTTGACGGTGACAGGCCTTATAGTAAATACGTTGTTACAGGCCTATAGTTTTGATTATAATTATACACGAAACTGCAATTTAGAAAAGCTTTTGAAGACATATAAGACAAATTTGACAAGGTTTTTAACTTCTGTTTGTTCTATGCCATCTGAAAGAAAATGAATAAAAGCTGAACTCCCATAAGGTTCATCAAAGCAGACAACGTTTACACTCAAAGCACGGACCAGCCGGTATGACAGCACATTATAATTGAGACGTATCTATTGAATCATAAATAATTAAAAAGCTGATGAAAACTTCAAATGGGTCTAACGGCAAATGACAGACTTTATCATTGTCATCCCGAGGCTAAGAGTGAGGAGGGCGTAGATGTGGATCTTGTTTGGGTTTTGATGTGGTCTGTGGGGAGCAGGGGCGTGAGTGAGATCAAACGGCGCTGCAGGAACATACAACGTGCTCAAGAGGATGCTCTCAAGTCTGATGGAGTCCCCCAGCCGGGTAAACAGTGCAACTGTGTCCCAACTAGGGCTGGGAGATATATGGAAAAATGGATAAATCGCAATTTCTGTTTTGGAGATTATCAAAATTAGATAATTCGGTATACTGTTTGTAATTAAAACTACAAAAATCAGCTCAAAATTTAAATTTAGTCTAATGTTCAACTCCAAAATAGGGAATTAAGTCATATTTTTGCACTTTAGTGGTTAATTTTATCGTTCATTCATGTACATGTTCATTTACAGGCACATTTTAGCACATAGCATTGCTTAAATGTCGAAGACCATAAGATAATGCCAAAAGATAACAAGATATTCATTTTTGTCAGATCGCCATTTCCACTGTATTGGCACTTGGAACTTAAGTGGCAACGAGTCCCTAAAATATTGTATAAAGTAGGTCGAGTTGTGTAAAATGTCCAATGTTGATACGCACCATAAATCAACAATGCATTGACTCTTTGAAACGGCCTAAAAACAATGATGTAATCTGTATATATAATTTATACATACATAATTTAGAGCTTCTGCCTCTCAATAAGGAGATCGTGGGTTCGAATCCCAGACCACCCTAACATCGTGGTTTCGAATTCCGAACCACCCTAACATCACACGATCTCTCTGGGTGGAGTCTGCATGTCCTCCCCGTGTTACTGTGGGTTCTCTCCGGGTTCTCCGGCTTCCTCCCACCGTCCAAAGACATGACTGTGTAGGTTAATTGACAACTCTAAATTGTCCGTAGTGAATGAATGTGAGAGTGAATGGTTGTCTGTCAATGTCTCTGTCTCTCTCTGTGTCAGCTGTGACGAGTTGGCCACTGTCCAGGGTGTACCCCGCCTAAGGCCCAAAGTCACTGGGATAGGCTCCAGTCACCCGCGACCCCTAACGGGAATAAGCGGTAGAAAATGAATGAATGAATGAATGAATGAATAATCAAAATAATAAAAAGACTGCATTGACCTTCATTTACATTTTCAAACTTGACACGTTACTTTTCAAGCACTGTTTCTGTTTTGAAAAGGTTTTGTCATGAAGCTGTGACTCACTATAAATCTGAATAAAGAGTACGGTTAATGGTAATTCAAAATGACAAACAAAAAAAATTAAGTCACAACTTTAGATCAAATGTAAAATTTTCACAACTATATTTAATGCCTGAAATTATATGACTAACATAATCAAAATAGTTATAGTAATAGTTATGGCTGGTAATGCGTTTATAAGGACATCAATCATCAACTTTCAACTTTAACTTCTCTAACTGTCCAACAAGAATTTCTATAGATTAGTGAATCATTTTTACGCAATATAAAATTAATATAAGAAAAAATGACATTACCGTTGATGATAAAATAATATTCATTCATCAGAATTCAAATCAAACAGTCTCATAATGTTTTCCTTTTTTTTTTCTTTTTACAGAAGCAAGTCATACTGTAATACAGCCATAATCAAGCCCATTCAGACGCAATACTCCTCACGTCAAAATGCATTTGGAACCCCACCTCATTCCATAGATTCCCGGTTTGTTGTCAGTGCCGTAAATCCCTCGTCAGCCTCTTGCAGTTCTAACACATTTCTATGGCAGGATAATTGGGCCTATTTTTTGGGACAGTGTCAGTCTGTCAATCCGCGCCTCCTTTCAGCCTCCTCCAGTTGCTTCTCAAACACAAAGGCGCTCTTTTTGCCTCCGCATCTATAGAAATTTTAAAAAGACAGGATTATGGGAAACAAATCTCTCCAAATCTGGCTAAATCTTTTTCATTACATCACACTGTACACGAACAAAGCGTGAATGGTAAACATGTATTACAGACTATGTCAATTATTCAGGTTTTTGTCTTTTGGCTTGAGCGCTTGGCAAAAAGCAGAGTGCTTTGCCTTTGGGGGTCCCTGTGTGCCAACGATACACTGGTTCACATTAAGTTTATCCCCTTCAAACACAAGCCTGTACTTTTTCAGATGGTTAACGTTGTGGGCTGAGGAATGGAGATTAAGACAATTGGGCATTTCAAGATTCTTATGGTGCTGAAATTTAGATAGAGAAGCGTAGAGTTTGGGGCAGGAATCAGGATGGCAATTTCTCTAAATCACTGTATACCAAGAGATAAAAAAAAAACAACAACTATATTTAGCATTTCTGCACCACACATTTTTTTCTGAAACAAACAGCAAAAGTTGATTTTTCACATGGGGATTAGTTTATGAATATTTATCCCTTGAGAGTAAAACTAGGAGTGGGCGATATGCCAAAACGAGCCATTTCACAATTTAGATTTGGCCACAATTCATGTTAACTTGAGGTAATTAAAGTCATCTTCTTCTTCTGAAAGTTCACACTTCATTGCAATTGGTTAAATCCTCCTGTTGCTCACTTGACGTATTGCTGAAGCTGTCTTGGTTTAAGAGTAGAGCTGCATTCAAGAGAAATTTTGTAATATATGGCGTTTTTACCAAAAAAGCAGGAACAGGAATGAGATCATGATTCGATTTTCCTCTTCTCACCCAGCCCTAAGTGAATACACCAGGCTAAAATCCACCTTGACAATGTTTTTATTTTAAATCACAGATAATTAATAAGTGTCTCTCTCTGCTGTTACACTTGTAAAACCCCACATAAGGTAAACTTGCCTAAATTACAGACTCATTTCTATATTTAAGTCCCTTTCAAGTAAAAAGCCTTGTGTTCTTTTCCCAAATGCAAAAAAGGGCCCTCTGGATCCGTGCTAGTCGTTTGGAGCCAAACAGAGGGGTTGCCAGAAAGTGCACTTCCTTTTCAAAGCCACAGCGTCAGGGAGAAGAGTGCAGCTGCAGAGTGACTCACAGGAGGGAAAAATGTGGCAGATAGTTGGGATGCCATTGATAGTGCTGTGGTGTAATTAAATAAAGGAGGCCGTATCATTAACCTCAGATTTTAAGCTTGTCGTCTGATAAAGAATAGGGCAGTGTGATACTAAAACATGCTGTTGAATACGGCAGTAGGCATATACTGAATGTACAAAAAGTCTTTTCACCCTTTATATGTACACATCTACAGCAGGGGTCGAGGGGTCGGAAAACCTTTTGGCTTCGGGTGCCATTTTGAGAAGCTGATGCCTCTGAGTGTGCCGCCACACTGTTTTTATATTGTACTTTAACAGAAGCTCATTCATTCTCAGTTCCATTTTTAATGTTGTCAAACAGCACACTAACTTTCCCTACTTGCTCTGTATTCAAATTAAGAAGGGAAGAAGGAACTGAAATAAATCTATGCATTCGGGTTGCTTTTTGGTGCTATTTTGCTTATATTTAATGTTCTAAGGAGCAGGCTTACTCCTCATAATATTTTCTTCATAATCTATTCCTAAAACATACGTAATTACTTCAGAATATAATTATTTGATTCCATTTCAGTTTAAAGTTACTATTATCAGAAGGCTCTTATGCTTAAGAGCACAGTGTGCCACATTAAACCTCAGCTCGTGGTTCTAGCGCACCGGGGGAAAGACCCCAAAGCTGCAGTCGGCACCAACTGAAAGGCTGAATGAACGCGGACAGTTACAGTGTCGCTCCAGAAGAAGCTTCTCTGAGCTGTGAGAGCGCAGCAGTTATTAACAACATGATGCGTCAATAAGAACATCCGGACACAATATTTCTTCTGACCATTTTGTTGTGGGTGCCACTCAAAGGGGCTGTAATCCTTTAGTCGTTTGGTCAATTAATCGGTCGATGGAGTCTTAGTCGACCAACATTTTTATTAGTCGACTAATCTTTTTTTTCTTTTTGATTACATGGATTTATATGAGCAAAAACAGGAAGATATGGAGTGAGTTAGCTAAAATATTTGAAGTCCAACATATAAATACTATGTTTCTTAGTACTTTTGTGTATAAATTGTTGTTTTTCCATGTTTTTTCTGTGCATTTTGGTCTTTAGTCAGATACATGGCGATACCGCAGAGTTTTGATATATTTTTGTCACATACTCTTTTAGTCGTTTAATTGGTCGACCATGAATTTCTTTAGTCGACTACAGCCCTACTCAAAACGCCTCTGTGTGCCCACCGTGTGACACGCGTCACAAGGTTTGCTGACTCCTGTTCTACAGTATTAGTGTACACTGTTCAATGTCTTGCCCAAGGACACAGCACACACACTTATCTTAAAGCTATACAAACTGAAGCCAGCTGCTTCCTCTAAGAGTTCTCATTTAACTGTGACTGGATAAACTCAGTATGATGGAGAGGATCGACAGAAGGAGTGAGTGATGAAAAATGGTGTTTGACCAAAGAACGCCCACTAATGAAAGGATGGAACACCTCCGTTTTATTCATTACAATGTAGAAGAGCTGCCATCTCTGTTCAACAACTATAAGAGTAAACATGGACTTTAGGATATTGTATATATTGACACAAAAAAGAATGCTACCGGTAACATTCTACAGTGATGCATAATAATCAGAATAATTAGTTTACATTTCTGGGCCAACGCTCTTTAAACAACATTCATTAAGACTCAGTTTTGACTAGGCGTATAATAGTTGTGCATAAAATACACACCATCTGCCAGGAAACATCTTAAAAGAGGGAAAAAATTTGTATTTTCTCCCACGCCATACCACGCCCCTTACTATGACGCATTGCCAACTGTGTCTAGAGCTGCATTAAACGGAGAAGCACTGAATAATGATAATAGCAGAGACGGATAAGATCATGATTCACTTTTTATCACCATTTTGCCCTGCCCAATTGTCCTCTCATATGCCTATACATTTTATTTCAACTGCAATAAAGTAATAGGACCAGAAAAATTTAAACCTATATATGCACGAGTAGGTAACATACCGATACATACAGTTAGAGAGGAACTGTAGAGTGGACGATCTGTTTTCATCTCCATGGTGACTGCGGTCTAAGTAATCTTTGCTCACCTGACACTGTGGTTTGTGACACATCAGCTTAGTCCAGTATAAGCAGAAGCAGTGTGACTCTTATTTTTGGGACTAAAATTACTGGCAGTTGTGCTGTAGAAGATAACGATCAGTGTGAGAAGGAGCACATTTTTGGTAAATTCCTTAACGGCACACAGGGAGTTTGTATAAGTATGTGTGTGTGTTTGTGTGTGTGTGTGTGTGTGTGTTTTTTTCAATCATGATTTTCTTTTTCCAGCTTAAGACACAACTGACTTCCTTCGCCTAACACGGAACTTAGCCCCAATAGATGCAGTCGGAATCCGAGGGAACGCCTGCTAACGGACCTCTGTGGGGGAAGCAATCCATTCATTTTAATGTGTCAGAGCCGCTTTTTCACCCACTGTTCAACAACTACAAGAGAAAATGCAGAATTGAGTAGATACATATATAGTGCCAAATACAGACACAAAGACACAGAGAAGAATAAAGTGGGTGAACGGTCAAATTTGTATAGTCGTCCACGAATGCAAGTGGGATGAATGCTACTGTGATGCTAGTGCTGCCTGCTGTATTTTAACATCTACAGAACACTCAGTTTACTTTTCTGGGATAATGCCATGTAAACAACCGCGATTAAGACTCAGTTGTGGCTCAACTTGAATTAGTTGTACTTAAAATAGACATAAGGCACCAGGAAACGTGTTAGAAGAGGGAAAAAGTTCAGTTATGGAGGACTATGCAACCTAATTTTCTTTCTTTCTTTCTTTCTTTCTTTCTTTCTTTCTTTCTTGAGTTTTCACCCAGCGGACGTTAACAAATAAATGAAAAGCAAAATAAATAAATAAAATAACACATATGAACAAAAAACACCAACAAAAATAACACAAAAATAAGAAACACGCACAAAAACCCCCCACAAAAGAGAGATGGGGAGGTGTTTCAACCCAAGACAATTCTATGAAGTATAACTGGCAAGACAAGGTTGGTGAATACAAACTTTTACATGAGTGTTTACAGATAGTTACATGTAAAACTAGTTTAAAATCATCGACAGCAATCGACAAATGTAATAACTTTGCTGCAGCGACATACAACTTTCTGACGCTTGAACTTTCCATTCAGCAATCTCCCTGTGGGTTTATTTTAGGAGCAAAGCCAGATGTTTGACACACTTATCATCGGTGACCCCAGCCCCGAAAGAGTTAAGCGTCTGCGCGCGCTGGGGAGGCATTAGCGACGCACGCGCACCCTGCCCTCAGCTCCACTTAAGGCCAATGTTTATTTGTTCGCTCAGCTCCGGCTCCCATTGAGTCATCAGGCGCCCGGTGTGCTGTAACTACTCTGGTCTTAGATGGTCATATCCCAGGAGAGATGGAGGAATGTGGCCTAGACACAACACTGCAACATTCAGCTGGAGACGAAAGGCTCAGTTAGGGATTGTAGACACACTCCGAGAGGCAGTGAAAGTGTACGTTCAGTCAGTATCAGTATTGGGATCGTGATTCGATTTGAGATTTATGTTTTAACAGTAGAATCCTGCTCAAAGTTCACATTTTGAAAACCGGGGAATTGACAAAAAGACTGAAATATAAACTGACAAACTAAAAAGTGTCTCAGAACCTTTTTTGTCATGTTTTATCTCATTTAGTGTCGCTTTTAGTCGCATTGTAAGTTGTTATTAGTCACATTTTTTGAAGCTCTGAGTGTTGTTTTTGCTGCTTTTTGTGACATATTTGTCACTTTTACTTTTTGTTGTTTTTAGTTACATTTTGTTCGCTTTTAGTTGGGTTTCTGTAGCCTTAAGTGTCTTTTTTTGTTGCTTTTAGTGGCATTGTCACTTTCAGTTGAATTTTTGTCACTTTTAGTCGCGTTTTTGTCACTTTTAGTCACGTTTTTGTTGGTTTTATGTTACATTTTTGTTTGTTGCTTGATTCAGATGTTTTAACAAATCTAAATTGTAGAGGAAATTCTAGCACTTCAAAAATAGCAGCCTTTGCGATTTGCTAATTGGGTCCATGCAAAATTGGATTTCGATTTGATTAATTGTGCAGCTCAAGCGGAGAGTTACTAAAACATCTTTTACAGTTCTGATACTGATAAGAAAACTTGGGTTTGAAGAACTTGCTCAAACATTCCATAAAAGCAAGTGAACATATCATCTAATTCAAACTTTGAAAGGAGAGTAGTAGGGGGTAGTTCAAAGTTACTCAATACTCATAACTAACTCTTAACTTTTTCAGACGGAAAATGGACAACCCTCGCATACCCAACAAGCTTTCATCCCAGAGCGTAACATAGCAACGGAATATACGATTTCTTCCAGGACTGAGACAGATAAAATGTTGAGATGCATGGTTAAAAACAATTCCCAACTCCACTAGAGCTGTAATCAACTAAAGCAATTCTTGGTCAACGAAAGACCTGCCTTCCCAATCAATTAATCGAAAAAGGGGGTGTGGCAAAAGCTCAAAAACTCTAAAGGCTGTATTTTGCCCCTGGCGGTGGCACGGTGCTGGCGTTAATTATGACGTTTTGCGCCAAATGGTGACGTCGTGGAATGTGGAGCTCTGATGTGATCAGGCCAAAGTATGAGCTGGAGTGAAGCAAATGTAGGGCCAGAATCGCAACTAATGAGCTTCAAAACTCATACAGTGAAAAACATAACACGGGAAACAATTCCTGGAGTCGTATTATATCCTCATATGGAAGATAATCCAAATAAAACAAGATTAATGGGCACGAATACCCAAAACGGTACATTACAGAATAATTAATATAGTCCAATTAAGACAGTCCGTCTGCCTTAAATAGCTTTAGCTGAGTTTTCATTGCCCTGTATCAATCTGCCTCAAATGACAAAAAAACATCACGTTAAGTCTGTTTGCATTAAATTATGAACTGATCGGCGTCAGACTAAAACACCTCAGTCCTGAGTCCCGCTCGTGTCCAGCAGAAACAGGGAATACACAGAGCAGAGGTGTGAGCACCTCGCGTTTGTGTGCGGTGTGTCCAACGACAAGTGCTAAACGCTTGGTGTTGCACGTTATTATAGGCGTATTCAAGTGACCCAAATGACGCTTTATTATATAGCACAGCTCATATCTGAGGATGCGTAACAAGTTTTTTTGTTTTTTTTGTACGTTATCGGCGATAACGTACAAAAAAACAAAAGAACAAAAAACGAAAACGCTGTTTTGATCACAACCGCTGCTAAACAGAGTATGCTTGCATCGAGGGGCTTTGGAGTTGTTTTATTGTTCCCGTATATGAGTTCCTCTCGTTCTTTGATTTGTTGTAGGAGAACAAGTGTCTCCTCCAGTGAAGCGCTGGCTTCTTTCTTTGCTTGAATATGCCATGGATGTAAACATCTCCTGCATTGATGGCCTTTAAAACACCACAGATGTCAGTCATTGGTTCAAACACGTTCACCACATATGGACTGTCACATCCCCCTCCAGCGGACAAGTACAGCCTCATTGCGCTAGTGCTACCGCCATGAAAATACCAAAACTGACTGAAATTGCACTCACAAGACTAAAAAGACACTCAAGTTCATGCAAAAACAGCAATGTATACAGAAAAAGGAAAATTAAACTCATGATCTGTCTCAAATCTTCAGCTAACTCACTCAGCATCCAAATTGTTATAATCTGAATAAAATAATAGGCTGACAAATGCGAGTTTTGGTCAACTAATACACAACCAACTGATTAATCGACTAAATGACTACAGACCTACAGCCCTAAACTACAGCCCAGGGTCTCCTCCATAGAGGCTTACACTTAAATTAAGGTGATTTTCAATGTCATCAAAATAGATACAAACCCCACAAGACGAGACAAGACACAAGATTTAGACATAATATAATAAATAAATGCTATGGTTCAGTTCACAATTTTAGCCTTTCCTTTGTTTAATGTTTTTGTTGTCAACTGCTATTTCGGAACAACAGCTTCTCAAAATGTGTAACTCACCAAGGTTTAACCATTCTTTTTTGTCCAAGCCAAGTGCAAATGCAAAAGATCTCATCCAATCCCTGTTGAATAATGCCCTGTCAAGTGGATTCGGCACTTAAACACAAAGGTAGCACTAAGTACATTCAACAACATTCAAAAGAGGATGATGCTTTTATAAACAATACTTATTTAGTCAAAACGACAGATCACAAAAGCTAGCAACTCAAACCAAACTGTGCATCTTTGCTGGCACGACCCCTAATTACAGGCCCCAGAGATATTTACACACTTGTTAAAACTGTTTTCATACCCAACTCAACCAATAATTAATCTTCCGTCCAGAAGCTGCCCCGGAGGCCTGCCTGTGGTTTTTCACGCCTTTCTCCAGCACTTTAAGGTTTACCTAAATTTGTTGGCCGTCAACTCTGACATGCCTCCCTGCTCTGAACACCTGACACTTGCGAGGGGCTTTGTAAATGACATAAGACAGGCCAGACCACAGCTGCTCTTTGACTCTAGCTAACACTTGCAGCTTTCATTTTCTTCTGCTCCGGAAATCACCCAAAGTTATAATCACGTCTCAGATGATGGTTTACCTTGAGGGCTTCGATGACCAGATCCCGGGCCTCCAGCTCTCCCTCCAGGACACTGAACAGCATCAGCAGCTCCGGCTTGCTCAGTCTCTCCATGTTTAGTTTGGACTGGGAAAAGAAAGTATAATATTAATTTAAAGTTCATATATAAAGGTGCTTCTTCAGGAAAATAAGCCTGCAGGTCTTTAGTGTAATCACATTCCCATAGATGTTTTAGGTAGATTTAAAGGTATTTTTCACTAACAGAGTTTCAGATGTTTTTTCTTTTCAGTTTTCAGTTTTAAAACCGCCAACAAAACACATGGAACAGAACAGAACAAGACCAGAGAGCAAACAAGAGACTAAAACAGAAACAGAAATAAATCAAAGCAGCAACAAAAGGCATCCTAAAAGTAATTGCTATATAGTCCCAAGTAAATGTCCCGTTTGATCAAGATATTTTTGAGCAATAAAATGTCATAACTGTATGTAGAATAGACATGTTTGATGCCATGCAGTGGAACATTCATGAAAATCTCCATGGAGACCAGCAAGACAGGTTAGAATTACCTTCAAACAACAAATAAATGTTTTTCACTCAAGTGCTATTTCACATCAAAACAGAAGACTCAATTCAGTCCTCCACAGTTTTAGTCTTCTCCATACTACTACCACAGGATTGGTGGATCTTAAAATAAAACCACTCTTAGCCAGTAATTGTAATCTGGGATTAATTCAACCTTGATTGGATTTATAAATGTGATTAAACGCACAGCCCCAGTTGTAGGCTGCTTTGAACCAGAGCACATATTCTTTAGCGAATGTCACAAAATGCTAAGATAATCCCAATATTGTGACACTTTTGCCATCACAAATAATGTTACAATGCTGCTAAATCAAAGTTTTTCAACCAGAATAGACCAATAGACAATGAACAATTATGCACAGTTTCTGTGCATTTCCCACACGCTCAATAATTTCATTATATTGCAGAAGAAAAGCCCGTCTTCTCCAGTAGCGCCCAAACCAAACATCCACACAGACTTGGGATCTCACTCAATAAGTCATCAGCTTTATGTGGATATTGGTGAGTTAAACCGGGGTTAGTGCGACTTTGGACTTTGGAGGATCAAGGCAGAACAGTTTATCTCTCATATTTGGAGAACAGAAATGTAAACTGAAGATGCTAAAGTAAAAATATAATATTAAAAGTAAATTTGGCATTTCATAATGACTGCATGGAACCAAGAACAATTAATAATAGCGAATAGCGGTTTTTGTACTTTATTTAATACTTGATACATTGACCTCACCTGATTCAGCGCTATGTAACACACAATAACATGTTTGTTAGGGCTGCACAAATTTATCCAAAATCGCACTTTGAATGGATGCATATCACAAAGGCTGCAATTTTTGTGGAATAATTTCCTCTACAACAAAATATCCTGTTTAATTGTGCATAAAACTGCTAGATTTGTGGTTTAGATTTGTTATACCATGTTCTGAAACAAAAGTTAAAAAATGTGACTAAAAAAAGAACAAAATTGCATCTTAAAGCACCAAAAAATGTGACTAACGGCAACAAAAATGTGACTAAAAGCCTCAAAAATGCCTAAAAAACACACCAAAAGTTACAAAAATGTGTCTGAAAGCGATAAAGATGCAACTAAAAGCGACAAACATATTTATCAGTTCATATTTTTTTGTCAATTTTCAATGTTTTGTTACCCATTGCAATTCGATATTTTTCCCAAATTGTGCAGTTTGTAACTCAAAAGTAAAAAGGAAACGATGATCTCATTCCTGTGACCAAAATTGACACATCGTGATTCAGTCATTTTTTCTTGAATGTGGTAAAATATGCCTGTAAATGTTTTTGAATCACTCAAAATATGAATTGACCACAAGAGTGCAAAAATATCACTTCATAATCTTGTTTAGGAGATTACACAATACATTTCTATCTCTTTTTGAACTCATTTGAAATAGTTTTTATTGTAGACGAGTGACAACATACTCAATATTCTAATTTTTCAGATCAGGCTCCAACAAAACAATGACATACATTTTCTTGGCATATCGCACATATCGAGATATATCTGTTAGAACATTGTGTAAAATAAAGTTCTACAACAACCTCGATTTCTCAGCTCAACTAAACTCCCTCTAAAAGTCTTTTCCTCAGTCATCTGACATGTCCTGCAGGCAGCCACAGATCAGATAACACAACACAGACAGCCCATCTTTAAAGTCCTGCGCTGGATTTGATTTCAAACATCTTCTCTTTGTTTACCCAGCACGTGCTCGTATCCTGGTGCATGTGATGGCAGTTGCTTTGTTTTGAAGTTGTGATGTGTCTCTGGCTATACAGCTGTTCGAGGTAGCACTGACAAGCCCTGTGGCGGCCAGCCACACCTCCACCGCCCGACCACACTCGGGACAAGCCAGCGTATGCGGGACCTGTCTCTTTGAAATAGGATCAAAGCAAGGCCTGTTATTACACCATGCATCCACGTTCTGAGGCAAAACATTGTGTATGATGGATGAAGTCTGCACTGGGCTAATAACAGAAATACAGCCGCTTCAAAAAGCTTTTACTGGGAGACAGTTGTGTGTAAAAATAGTCTTTGTAGCCTCATCCAGAGCTGAAGATGAAGGCAAAGGGAGCTTCAGGTTAAGGTTCAGTGGAGCCACAAGTCTCACAATTTTGTTTTTTTGCAAACAGATTCACACAAACAAGCTGGTGAGAGTGCAGTCTCTTCATTTCCTATTTTAAAATGGGAGAAAACTGGGAAGAATTTCAACATTTCAACTTAATGTGTTGTAGAGGCAAGTTTATTTGTAGAGCACAATTCGTACACAAGGCAATTCAAAGTGCTTTACATAAGTCAGTCGTATGCTCATCTAAACAAAACTGTTTTTAACATGGATTTAAACATTGTCAGAGTGGAGGCCTGTCTTACATCTTCAGGAAGATTGTTGCAGATTTTAGCTGCATAAAACTGACACGCTGATTCCCCATGTTTAGTCCTGACTCTGGGCAGGAGGCTCGTCCCTGAGGTCCTCAGAGTGTGAGATGGTTCATATGGCACTAACATGTCAGAGATGTACTTTGGTGTTTGGCCGTGGAGAGACTTGAACACAAGCAGAGCTGCTAACCCCCAAATTCCACATCATGCGTCTCCGCTCCGCTGCGTCACGCACTGTGCAGAACTTACGCAGCCATCGAAATGAATGAAGCCCGTGTAAGTGCTGCGCAGGTCTGCGCCTCGGCTCCGCCACTTCGCCGCTCTCCCAAAGAATTGCGGATGAAATCTATTTTCTTCCACACCAGAGTCCGACTGCCTCATGCCAGTAGTATACTGAACTACTGTAACTTTTTGTTATCCGGTAGGCAGATTTTTACAATCAATACCACCCGAAACATGTAAATGGTTGTAAATCTGTTAACTACAGTTTTAGGCTGTCATTTTATTAATGCTCTATTCATGTGCTATGTTGACACAATGAAATAAGTGATTGTAGTTTCACAAACGACAAACTTTCAGTGAATCTGCATTTGTTTTCTTTCCACTACATTTGGAGCGCTTTCTGATTGCACATTCTCGTGGATCCCGCACATGCCCACTTCCAGCTCCTCAGGACTTCGCGGCCCTGCACTGCGCGGACGGAGACAAATTGCATACAGTAGGCGAGGGTCTGCGCACTAAATCGGAGGTGGTCTGCGGTGCTGCGGAGCGGAGACGCATGATGTGGAATCCTCTGGTGAACCTGAAGCCAGTGCAGAGACCTGAGCACAGATTCTAGAACCTCCTGGTTCTAGTCAGGACCTGAGCAGCAGCGTTCTGGATGTACTGCAGCTGGTTTATCGCTCGTTTGGAGAGGCCAGGCCGTTACAGTAGTCTAACCTACTGGAGACAAATGCATGGATAAGTCTCTCCAAGACCGGTTTAGACAGTATATCTTTATTTTGGCAATGTTTTTTAGGTGGTAAGAGGCTGTTGATGTTATTGATTTGAATTGGCTGTCAAAGTTCAAGTCTGAGTCCATTATTTTTATTTGTATTTTTTTTTATTTTTTTTTATGAAGCAACAATGGCTCAGAGCAAGAGTGGCCATCTTACAGCCGGGAGCAATCCTTGCTCAGTCCATATTGTGTCCTTGTGCAAATATCTTAGTTGGCGAGGCCGCTGGAACAGGACTGGCAGCCACATCAATCATTCCCAGAGCAGCTGTGGCTAGGGCTGTGCAATTAATCATATACTTGATTGGGATTTCAATTCTTACTCTATTCAATTACAAAAAAAAAAATATCACAAATATAATTTGTTGTAGACTCAAAACCTAGAGCAAAGCCACTTTTCTAAAATATTATACAACACATTTTGTCTATACTTTCTCTACAGAATAATTTAGAAGTAACTGTTTGTAATAATCATGATTTAAATGATGTGCCAAATAAGCATGATTATAATGGCTTCATACAGTACCACAGTGAAAAAAAAACTGTTAACACATAACACATAATAATGATAGTTTCTTTGATAGTAATAAAATTACATTCTAAAACTGCATTAACATCAGATGTGGTGGTGGGTGAACAAATAATGCAAGTTATAGACCCTTGCAAATCCAAAAATGTTATATAAATCCTAATAATCCACTGCACATGTTAGTCATTCCCTTTTGTATTAAATGAAATAGTGAATATAACTAATAAAGCTATATTTCATTCATTTAGTAAATAAAGTCTTTGTCAATCAAAATTTGTATTAGTTGACAAATTATTTTATTACGAATCATGAGCTTATTCTGCCTTTTTACATACAGGACTGTTCTGTATGAGTGGTTGTTTTTGCATGAACTTCTTGTGCTTGTGGCCGCAAAAGCGTAGTTAGGGTCGAATTCATGGTCAGATCATACAGATACTGAAAGATTGTGAGAGCTTTTATGCCTCACCATTTCCCCTTTGGTCGATTGATCAATCGGCAGGGCCTGACCAAGACTTTCTTTACGACAACAGCCCTAATAACTAAGGAACTTCCATGCATAGACCTACAATTACTACTTCTGCTGCTGAAACAGTGTGAGAGTTTCAGCGACTGGGAAATGGGAGTGACATTTCATACGGAATCTTTACTGGACGTGCACAGTGGCGCTTTAGTCGATCTCACTTGGCCTCTTGTGAACTGTGCTTATGCCTCCTCCTAATCCCTACAGCAGCGTCTAAAGAAGGCGTGCAGTGTGCGAGCTGTGCCGTCCCCGTGGCCCTCTCACTCTGTGGCTAAACCGCAGGGCCAATATGCTAATTAAACTTCAACATTTACCTCCCTCACTTTTGCTTTACAGGCTCCATCGCTAATTTCACGCCTGGCTGTAATTGCAAGAAGAGTGAACGTCAACTTTTGTGCAACGTCTGGAAAGTGCAGAATGTGTTTAGGCTTTGTTTTGATATCTACAATCAAATAAAAACGGTTTCGAATACAAGCATTTACCGTGAGAAATTCAGATTTTCCCATGTGTCTTGTGCTTCCGAAAGCCTTGGCCCTTTAATCTTTTTAGTCCTGTTAGTTTTAAGCTGGTCGGCCAAGCGCTTTGTCTGTGTCACTCATTAAACACAGTAGTAGCCTCCACTGCAAAAACATATGCTTCGTTCAGGCATAAAAAAGGGCAGCTGGTTGGTTTGTGAGCGGCGACTTTATGCGCGCACACCATAAAGAGAAAATAAAGTCCGCCAGCCCACATCATATCAAGGGTCATTATAAAGCGCTTATTACGGGGCTGTGGGTAGTTTTGAAGTTAGCGGCTCATGGTGAGACAGTGATTGGACTAACAGCAGCAGGACGGATTACAGCGACAGAAAATAACCAATATGTAACACTTATTTTAACCTAACGTGATGTGGAAAAGATGTGAATGGACTTGAATGGCCTAGCAGGCAATAGGATGAGATTCAAAAAATGCTAAAACAATGACATTTATTTGGTTAGGTATTAGGAATTAGCATGTCCAATATCACTGCAAACAATGCAACTTGTGCATTTATACAGTGGGTACTGATTTACATTTACATGGTCAATTTAAATCACATAACTCAATAATTAGATCTTATTTTTCTGTGTATTTATATAACCCTAACCACTAACCCCTAACCCATAATGTACCAAAGAAATCTGAATAGACAACAATACCTGGCTATGTTTAGATGCACACAAAATCTGATTACTAACTGATTTCTGGGTCTTTATGATTATTTAAATGACATGCAAAATCTGATAAGAGGGATCGCAATGTTTTTACTGCTTACACTTTAAAAAAAAAATCAGATAATCAGTTAATACTCATCATTTAGAGTCTGCAGCCAGTGGAGTGTTGTTATATTTCAAAGCATAACATAAAAATGATTATTTCAATCTTTAACATCTTCTCTAGTATATTTGTCTTTGTCCACATTAATTTGTCTCTATTTTTTCCTTGTCAAAACCTGCACAGATGTGAAAAAGCAAAGAAAAACAATTCACCACATCTGTTTACGTGACATTTTAATAATCTGATAAGTAATAAAGTCAGATAATGATCATATATTTGATGTGCACGTAAACATATAGTTGCTGTGGTATGGTCTACTTAAAACAACATTAGATTTAGCAGAAGTATGTTTTCATTGGCAAGGCAAGACCAGACAGAAACGATGTAATGCAGTCTGTAATAGGCAACAACAACAACATAAAAAAAAACGTTACCTCCATTTCTGGGCCAGTAAGGTCTAAAGATTCTCCAGTGTTAATCGGGATGCCTGAGCAGCAGCATGACTGCAGACTAAATTGGATTTGCGGGCCAACCCATTTACGTAGGCCACAGTCACAGTCGACGTGCTCCCTTCCCGTATCTTTAAACAGGCCTATATGAGTCATTTATTACTAATTCAGGCATCGATCACACGCAAATATAACGGATGCAGTTCATGAAACCCCCGTTAGCTCAAAACAGCTGCAAAAGGAAGACCCTGCAACTCTGTAACTCCAGTTCCAAAAAAGTGAACCGGCTACTTTTATCGCCTTCCCCTTTTCTATAAACGTTGTGTTAATGTGCAAACAAAGCAGACTTGCCAACTTGTAAATGCATAATTGTGTGTTCTTGAATTCTAACATATCTCCCGTTTGGCCTGTAACCTCGACTTCTTAACCATCTTCTCTCTATTTGGGTCAAAAGTTGATCCAGACGCACAGCCGCGATCTCACGTGTGTCTTTGCGCTCTTTTTACGCGCGGACAAAGCGGTTTGGTTCAGTTTCTTACCTTCATGTGGCCGTCTGAAGTCTTGGAAAACTCCGGCATGAACTTTTCTCCTGTCACAAGATTAGTTTGAGTTGATTTGGGTCCCAGATCCCGACACAGCGGACGCACGGCCAAGAAGTTTTTGTCCGGCAGCGAGATTAGCCAATGGACGATGTGGAGCACTGCGCAATGACCAATGCGAGCGCTTCTGGGCTGGAGTGGGCAGAAATGTCCCGCCTCCTCGATTCTAGCTGGATTTCTTTGTTTAGTATCTGTGAAAGTTTGCCTCTTCTTGAAGATTCTCCAGCGTTTCATTGGAAAACTTGAGAGAAGTGCAATAATAGTCAATGTGAGTATAAAAAACACCATGTGCGTCACATTTTACGCACAAGCCTATTAACGCTGCAGACTCAAGCACTTGTTTTAAAGCCAGTTATAGTGTCAGAGCCATGTTAGGTGAATTAAATTAGAAATGTTGATTCGATCTTTTTTTGAAAATACACAGAACACGTACACATTTTTTCTTCTTGTAATATGGCCACAATCATGGTTTCTAATTGTAACAACTAGAAAATCGCAATCAATTTTTTATGGGCCCAATTCAACACTGAGTAATGATATAATTGTGAGTGACATAACTTTGAATCAGGCCAACTAGTCACAAAATTATAAACTGAACAAAGGCAGACGTCAATGCACCGCAGTATATAATAGCTGCCAGTAGAGGGCACTACTCTCATAACTTGAGTGCACACCGCAGGCAAAGCGTGAATAGCAGTTTTATCACATGCAGACTAGTCTAGTCGACACTTTTCTTTTGATGAATTGATTAGTTGTCTACAAATTGTGAACGGCCGGTAAATATGAGGGTTTTTTCCCCACAAAATTTGATTGAGATGAAGCTGAAATGCAGCTTGCAACTTGAGAACATCCTCATTTCATTAAAAACACTAAATTAACATGTCTCTTGTGTCATTTTGGGGAAAGACTGCTCTGTCTGAGTCATAAAACCTCTTCGCTCAGCACATGGCATATTTTGAAGTCTGTGTATAGTTCAGAAAACGATGATTCAATTATTAAATTAGCTTTGTGTGAGTTTGTGTGATCACTGTAGTGTGAGTCACTATTTTCTGATTATGGCATGTATATGCTCAAAACAGATGCTTATAAGACATTTTAAATTAATTGGATGCCGCTATTGTTGAAGATTGACAAAGAGAGGAGATATAGCAAGTTGGAGAAGCAGCAGGGATAAGCCACTAATGTCAATAATAGATTAGGTTAAATCACAAAAATAATGCAAAAGAAATATGTTACAATTAAAAAACAATTAAAAAATATACACGTATAAACAAAATGTCTTGTCTTGTTCTTGTGGTCCAATGTTGAGTTTTTCGCTGGTATTATGGCTCATCCAACCCCTAATTATTATTATTAAGTGGGAAATTCAATACATTTTAACCACTTCTGGTCATTATTCAGTGCTTTATTTGATGTGCCAAAATAGAAACTGTCTTGGTATCTAATAAAATGAGAATCTCTTTTAGTCCTCTATGGGACCAGCTAATAAAACTCTTTCCCCTCTTTTCCTTTGGGCGCTGTAACCAGTCTTCAGTTTCTACTGGGAATCGAGTCAGATCCAGTCGACTCAGCACAAGTTGCTTTTTAATCTTTTGTACTTTTTCGCTCCTGTCTGATCTGGGTGGACATAAACGCTGACTGGACCTTTTCATCCAGTCGATAGCTCATTTTTGGGAGATGCCATGACTTTCGATGTTCTTTCAGTTGGACCTAAACAGAGCATTGACATTTCACGAACCGTGAGATGGAAAAAGAACACTTTGACTTTCTCAAATGAGCTAAAGAAATTCTCCTGAAACTCAAATCAGGTACACGCCGCAGAGTCGCAAAGTTCAATCAAATATTTGAAACGTTTCTTGAGGCTTGAAATATACAGCTTCAAAGATTATTCAGAGGTGTTTTTTGATTTACATTTTGGGCACCACTTACAATAACTACACTTTTAATATATAAAGCCTTAATTCATAATGTAAAAAAACAACAACAGTGTATTAACAATGATTCAGGTTAAGTAATTACTTATTTAAGGCTGTTAAAGTTGGAAGTTATACTATAAATTAAGTAGTTACCAAAGCCTGAATCATTCTTAAAGGTGCTATATCCAATTTTTTGCATGTCATTCATTCAATCACTTTCTACCGATTTTTCCTGTTAGGGGTTGCGGGGGACTGGAGCCTATCCTGGTGACTTTGGGCCTTAGGTGGGGTACACCCTGGACAGGGTAGACTCTGGACCGGGGCCACCTCGTCGCAGGGCCACCACAGAGACACAGACATGGACAAACCACATTCACTCTCACATTCAATGTAGATTTACCAATTGCCCTAACGTGTTCATGTGTTTGGATGGTGGGAGGACATGCAAATGATCTAACCTCTCTGCCACCATGAATTGTGTGCATGTAATAAAGTAAAAAAAAAAAAGAGACCACAGCGCTTTCTCTGCATCTAAACATCTTCACCGTGACAGATTGTAGAAAGTGCATTTCAACTCATGGCGGTGAATTTAGGATGTTGTAACTGCGCTAGAAAAGTGAGCGATACATATGACTGCAGTAAAGAGTTTAAAATGAGCTACTTCTGTTTTTCATGTCAATGTCTTCATTATGAAATAAGACTATTAAAAGGGTAGATATTATAAACTGTTGCCTTATTTTGCATTGATCATCCTTATTTTTACTCAACTGAGTCTAATTTAATATCCTAATATTGGAAAAAAAAACATAAATAATACATCAACATATTTTAAAAACATGCAACATTTATCAGTGACTGAAAGTAACAAACATACAAAAGTTAAAGTACTGTACTACAATGAACCTTTTCAGTCCTTTGGATACTTTTACTTCACTACATCCTTTCTACTGAACATCATTTCTGAACTGGACTGAAAAGTAGAAAGTACTTTTCATGGTTTGAGGGCGCATTTTAAGCACATTTATGACGACATGAGGTTTGGGTTCAAGTCCCAGTTTTGAGAAAGCAACAACATAACATTCTAAAAATTGATTCAAATTGCCACTGTTGACCAAAAATCAGCACAATCCATTCTCAAAATTACCACATTTAACAAAATCTGAGTGAAATACTTTTTACTCTTAAATAGGTACTTCCACACTTTTGACATGACGAGATTTAGTGATATTTTTTACTTGTCCAAACTTGAGTACTTCTTGCACCACTGACATTGGCTCAAACCATTTGGTCAAATTAGACCAATAAAGATGAAAAAGTCAGTTGGATTAAACTTGCCATTATTGAATCAGTTCATCATTTGTTCTTTTTACACTGGACTTGTCTGGTTGGTGGTATAAACAGGCTGTCTTCTTGGTCGTCTCTGCATGTTAAGATGATTTTCTGTCGCCGGAGCATCCTCTTAACGTCAGGCGGCTGTCGTCTGCAGAGCTTCTGGGCGCACCATGCTGTCCAACGTATCATTTGCATTTCCACTTGAAATTACAGCTTCACGGCAAAAAATAGCGTTTTGTTTTCGGCGAGAGATTGTGACCAAAATGTCCCTTGTCCAGTCGTCCCCTGTTGTGATTTGAGATTAGGCTTCTCAGCAGGTCACATCCGCGCTCTTGGAGTTTGTACTTTAAAATGGTTTGGTTGGAGAAGGTCAGACGGTCGACGGAATAATGTCTCTTGAGCATTTGAATTGTTTGTTTCAGTCGGCACAGAATGATATGGAAGATTGTGTCATACTGTCACTATATCATGAAGCTAGTATGAAATCATTTGTAAGATAAAGACAACAGACCATATATTTAAACAGCTGTAGTTGCGTGTGTGTTTTTCATAGTCAAAAAATTCAAATGCCCTCATATTCAGCAGTCTAGAGTCAGAGCTAAAACACTGTGTGAAAATTTAACAGATCAAAAGTGAGTGAATCTGGAAATTAAACATTCCGAATTCAAACTGTTAAATAGAAAGGGTTTATGCTGTGAACATTTAAAAAGATACACACACACATTTGCCAGTATTTAACATTCAAAATCAGCTGAAACAAATGATCTTCCATATAGTAGCACTATTAAGCAAAACTGGGTCATTTTTGTTGTCTGAATAAATAAAAACATACTGCATAGTACTTCTGTGACAATGTTCAAATCTTGGCTCTGTCCTTGTTTAAGGATTTTAAATTGTACTGTGATTTTATGCATTTGTATTGTGCAATTTTTAATGTCTGTTAAGCACTTTGAATTGCATTTAGTACAAATTGTGCTCTATAAATATATTTTTATCGACAATAGTGGGGGTGTTATGGCTTTAGCTGACTAAGGAAATTCTTGGTTGACTAAAAGGTGTGGCAAAAGCGCTCAAAACAATAAAGTATTTCCATGTCTTTGCTCCTAAATGCTCTCACAGGAATTCATGTAGAAAAGTAGTAGAAAGATTTTAGATTTATATGTTAGATAAATTAGATTAAACTCTTGATTAGTTTCAAAATGATTATCTAAATAAAATAAATATTCCAAAAATAAAAAAATGTTGGTCGACTAACAACATTAACCGAATAATCAAGTAAACGATTACAGTCCTATTGGTTGTAGAATAAATTTACGGAGCCCGAGAGTTGAAAGATGAGGCTGGATAAGGTTATTTCGATCAGTACGTAACCTGGAGACATGAACCCTAAGACATTGCCATTGTGTGCATTCCAGTCCAATCCAGTCCTTTCCTGTTTGGCTGTGCTTCCGTTGCAGGGAGTTTTATACCTCTGATGACATACAGGCCAAAATAACAAAAGCTAAACTGTAAATTTGACGAATATATTAACCAGAAAATGCATCTCTGACACAACAATATCAGAATACATTCATTTTTTATACCAGGTTCCGTCACTAAAGTTAATTTACGATAAAGATTCTCGAAAACACGGGCTTTTTCATTTGCATTTCGCCCAATACTCCAACCTTTTTTTCATTCGCAAACCCCTCTGTTGCACCTTACTCCAGTAAAATCTAACATCTGCTGTGCCATCAATCTGACACACCGAGCGCCTAACTTTGCTCCGCCTCTTGTTTCCGACTAAAGTGAAAGCGTTTTGTTCAGTATTTCATTGCTTCACACCTGGCTCTGTCACAGCGGTCTGTTGTAATGGGGGGGATAAATGGCACCGTCGAAACAAGGCACTGACAGAAAGACCGAAATATCCTGTCTGTGGAGGGAGCTGCCGACAATCCAGCCTAATCTGATTTGGTGATCTTCATCTGTTGCCTGGCACCGTTTCTGCGGGGGGCTTTGGTTATTCATCCATTGCTCCATATCTTTCTATCTCATTTGCTGGATGCGTTCACAGAGGAGTGAAGATGCCACCTCTCATGCTTAAGAGTCTATCCGGCAGTAATGCGTCCATCTGCTGCACCTGATTACACGTGGAGGGGTGAGAAAAAGTCGAAATTGATTTGTTACGCATGGGTCTGGTTACATTTAAACAGTGCGACGGCCTAACCTTGGATCAGAGATGATTAATAATTTGCATCTTCCGAGCGATAACGCGTCCTCAGGCAGCGGCTCGTGCGACGGCGGCTGAATGCAAAATATTCAGAAAGGCCGTGTAAACAAGGCTGTGGCGTCAAAAAAGACAAAGCAGAAGGTGAAACGTGCAATTTGTGGTATTTATTCTGCAGGAGCGTATACTACTACAACTCTGCAGTAGTCAGCCTTGATTAAACGGAGTAAACAAATACACATCTTGTCACAGTCATCCAAGCAAAAATATAACGTTTTTATTTGATGAATTATGGAATAACATTGACAAGTTTATTTGGTATCAAGTTGTTGGTTGGTTGTATCAGTTTTTTGTGTCAAGCCTCAAAGGCTTACACTTACATAAAAACATTTTATCATATTTAGCTTGCCTCAATTCGTTCGTTTTAATAAAACTGAAGTTGCACATATGAATTGTCTGTTCCAGGCATGTTCAAACCATTGCCCAGGAGCTAAACGCAGCTCTAAGACTATTTTTGTTGGCTTTCTGGCTGAATAAGTATGTTAAGTTTAATAATCATCTATCATAACACCAATAAAAATATCTAGGTCTGAGAAAATCCAACATTAAAGGAGACATATTGTACAAGCATGTAGCTGAGGCTCGAGTGCTCAGTGAATTCCTATTTTCACCTACCCCCTATCCCCGCCCACATCCCTGTACTCAGTGGTGATAATTTGAAAAACTAGGGCTCCAAGATACAAGTTGGGTTCTAAAATGTCACAACTAAATTGAGTCAAAAATAAAAACCTGTAAAAGACAATCTGCTGCTTATCAGTTCTGTGGTTTTGAATAAGTCGTTGGACCTGCTTCTAATATTAAACAGTTTTAGATCAATGTTGCGGTTTACAGTGATGTAAAATGACGATCTACACAGTACTTATGTTATAGTTTAATTTTAAGAACCTGAAACAGCATATAATGTCTCCTTCATGGTTCAACCCTAAAAAAATGTATGATGTCACAGTTAAACTTCTCCTAAAGGCAAACATTGCAGTGATTTACAACACTGACTGCTAATCTTTCAGTTGCGTTCGAAATGTGGTTCTTGATGAAAAAAGTTGGGTTTATTCATTTATATTAAACTTTGTTTTGTTTTCTTCCTATGTACTAAACTTTGTTGTGCCAAAGGAGAAATAATTGAGCAGCAGGTATGCAGACAAAACAGATACAATATTGGCAAACTCATTTAAAAGCACAGTCATCCTATTTGAATTTCCCAGAAACAAAACGAAATTGAGTAAATATTTGAACAGCACAATACGCCGTGGTCAGGTTGGTCTTTGCTGTTTGTCTGAAGGCGAGTCAATATGTCTAGCTCAGAGTTCCTTACTTTTAGTTATTTGCCTTGGGACACCTTAAATGAGAAGTTTACGGCAAGACTCTGAAGACAAAACTCATTCTTTTCAATTTTTTGTTTCTTGTTCAGTTTGCTCTTTCGACATAGGCTTTCATGAGGAAACAACAAACTTCAGTCTGCTCCTAAAAACATTTTATTACTTCGTTTATTCCACTTCATCCATATAGATTTATAGACATTGTAATTTCAATTGTAAGTTCTTTCTTAAAATGCATTTTTTCTGAAAGTGAAAGTGCTCTCCCACAAAGACATACAGATTAGCCTTTTAAGTCGCTCCTACAAACACCAAACTTTACAAGTTTGTACTTAACAAGATTTTGATGGAGCGTATAGAAGGATTTTTTTAAAATCTAATTCTAAACCTGCTTTTAAAAATCAGGCTAAATTAGAGCGTTTAGGCCAAGTTTACTCAAAAACTAAATAAGCTATCCTAAGTCCCCTCTGTAAAGTTTTTTGTAACTAATATTACACAAAATGAACCAAATAATTTAAACCCGGTTCTGTCAATTTTCAGATTTAAATGTCCCAAATATGTACAATTTTGGCAGATTTTACACATAAAATGTCTTATTTTTACATGAAGAAAAACTTGTTTTTCTTACATCTATGTGAGTAAACTACAGGAGAAGTTTCAAATTGATATCTTTAAAGTTAAGATGTTTTCCTAACTGAGCGTAACTGTTACTGACTATGCCACTGTCATTTGATTATAGTCATCTGCAAAGAAGGTTCTTTCATCATTTAGACGGCAACAACAATCCAAAAGTAGTTATATATCATGTATATAACTAACATCCAACATCACATGAATTCCTTAAATTCAAATATTATGTAAGAGAAAAGGACTGAAGAATGACTTTTAAAAGCCACATTTCAGACAGCTCTATAAACTCCAGCACTGTCAGCGTGGTGCTTAACACTTCCATATCCTCTGTGACTGCTGCCTCCAGAGGATTATCCAAAAAACACACACAACACACCAACTATTTGATTTATTGCTGCAAAAACAAGACACCGTTGGACCAATTCAGGTAGGACCGAGAGCTGCTGAGGGACGAGGGGATTTGAAGTTGTTGAGGGTTGAACTCTGGAAACAGTTGGAAGAGTTTGTTGTGAGAAAAGGGGTCATTTCGACTGGCAGTGTATGAACGCAAAGATTGTTCACATTGTTAGCATAAAATGTTTTGAAACGTTTGTTTTTTAATAAACTTTTTTAAAATAAACTAATTAGGTGGTGGACAGGTGGTGATGTTTTGTTTTACTTCATCAGCGTCTGTCAATGCTTCTGTCTATATTAAGAATGTGTTAAAGTCTATATGGCAGCTTCTCATGTTTTTCTAATTATGACTTAGTTTGGTGGTAAATAGTTATCATCATTTTGCATTTGTTAAGTTGCAGTTTGTTAAGAAAATTTGAAAAATAAAAGTTTTAAAATTCATATTTAAAATCTATGGTTTTGTTACTAAATAGAGAGAAACGGGCTTAATTGTGTTTTCACTTTACACTTTCACATTATACTTTTTCTCCCCATCAGTGTTGGTTTGTTGTTTTCTATTCTTACCATTGTTTGTATATCTTCTTGGTTGAAACCTAAACTAATGTCAGCTGTATCTTATACCGTGACTTACAGAATGGTAAACTTATTATCTCCGGCCATCAAAAGAGTTGAATTTAATTCTAAGTTTTTTATGTAGTATAGTGTTGTTATTGTTGTATTTGTTGTACTAAATTAAAAGGAAGCTAAAATTTGATTTATTCTTTAACTTAAGACAGGGGTGGGGTTTTTCTTCTTTCGATTTCTTTTCCAGCTCAATTTAGGTATACACATTTCTTGCTGAATGTGCCTATAGCATTTGTTTTGGAGACATGTTATACTTACACCTTTTTCTTTATTCATTGACTTGCTCGAAATAAATAAATGAAATAAATAAAAGACAGAGAGTAGTGCGAGTTCTAAAACAGAATCCCACTGTGATGTCATCAGAAGGCAACATACCATTGAAAATACAGAGACAATTTACAGCAACTAACAGATTATTCTGACAGCTAAATGATCATTTGACAAAATAAAGGTGTTATCAGTTATTATTTAATGTCAAATCATAACTGTTGTGTAATTTATATGTATTTTGGCCCTTGTTTACGGTATGGTTGCAAGGGAACAGTTGTCTACCTATGTCATATTTACTGCTCATGATCGACCAGAAAGTAACATTATAAACTTAAAGGGGCTGTTCCTGATTTTTGCTGTTTTGAAATGTGAAAAACAGAACAGAAGGTCATGCCCCAGTACAGATATAATGCAAAATACTTGTGAAAAGTGCTTATAAACTCTTAAATTGTGGTGAATATAGGATACTGGGACTGCATTAGGAAAACTGCTGTAAGAGTTTGAAATGAACAAAGCCAATGTATTATTTTTTTGAGCTATGTTCGGCCATCAAAAACATACCTGGAGTTGCATTTAGCTGCATTCACACTTTGAGGAATGTTTGTTTGAAAATCCTCTCCACTCTGAGCATCAAAAGCACTCCCTGCTGAACTCCCTCGGCCTGAGATTTTTTTTTTCTTCAGATCTCATACGAGAATCTTCTGCTGTTTGAAGACACTAAATAATCCAGACTCGTTCTGAGCATTTCTGCTGTCTAAACACGATCACTGCTACTGCTAAACTGATCATAGCATCTTAAAGCATTAGGCGCCATGTACTATCTGCACACACTCAGTAAGTACGCAGGCAAACATGTTCATTTTGTGCATAATTTAAAAAAAAATGTTTCAAAATATAAGATGGCGAATTTAAGCATGTTTAAATGCTAATAACACAATGAAAAATGCATTATATTTTTCCTTTAAATATAATCATGTTCACTATAGCTTTAATTAAATGTGCCATATGCACTTTGTCAGTATTTCCTAAAAGTATATTATTGCTATGTTACTATTACTATGTCACAAAAAACCCATACTGATGAGCAAATAGAGTAATGTGTAGAAGTATTTGAGTAGAAGTAGTTGTTGTGGTACCCGTAGTGGTGCACTATGGGTATCATCCTGCTGAAGCCTGCAGGGGCTTTATTTCTTGCAGGTGTTCAGTTTGTCAGTGACTTCTGCAGTACATCATCCAAACACATGTGTACAAGACAAACAGACTTGCCCTGGGGCTAACTTGAATCATGTTTCCACAGCATGGAGTGGGACCCCGTTTGAGTGGTCCGAAGGGGGCCGCGAAAGATACTAGCTCCCAGAGGGTGCTGGCTCGCTTTAGCGCGGACCGGTTTATGATTGGACGAGAGAAAACAAAAGAGAACTCTGACTCACAAAATGGCAACAAGCAGATATAAAGACAAAATAATCATTCCTCACCAAATGGTATATTCCCAAAGCCGATAACTTTGTTTTTTTGTGTTAGCAAAACATACATTAGCATCAGCTGTTTCCTGTTTACACTCTTTCCTGTTTTCACTCTCATCTAATATATTTTCAGTGCAAAAAGCAGCCAGCTCTATCCAAACCTAATGTTAAAACGTGGCATAGAGGCGCAGAAAAGTGAAATAAAAGCAGAAAAAGCTGACGAAAAAATGGAAGTGGTGTCTTGTTTAGGCAACCTTTATCCACGTCTTGCAGCGCCAAACATATTTTTATGAATGGGCGAGATCAACCACTTAGATAAAACGTGTAATTCGTGCAATGGGTGACGTCCTTACGTAGCGGGCCCCCGCGAGCCTGGACCTCTTCACAGAAATGCAGTCTGCCATTAACAGAAGCGGGCTGAGCCAGCCCCAAGTGACCCGGTCCCATGTGACCCGGTCTGGGGGATCAGGTCTAGTCTCAACACGGCTTTGGTAAAAGAAGCTTCAAGTGGATCATATTTCTAGAAGCACTTAAGGCATATCCCAAAACCCATCCTAAAGATTTTTTTTCAGGTGAGTTTACTTTACTTTTACCTGTAAGTGAAGCGGGATTCTCTGGGAACTACTGGGTTCTCATTAACTGCATTTCCATCCATACGAAATGTGCATATTTCCAAATTCGCATCAGAAAAGCAAATAACAAAAGTAAATTTAGTTTTGTTTCCATCTATGTGCATGTCTAAGTGTTATGGTTTCGGGAGCTGTCTGTCAGCTCTGTGTCATGACAGCACTAATCCTGCAGAGGGCGCACTGTGCAGAACCTGTTTGTCAAGAGACCACTTTCTGTCATTTAGCTGTTAGGCATACTTTTGTGTCTTGTCCAAACTTATGCAGGTTGTTATCAATTATGCTATGGGTTTTACCACCAAGAAAAGAGCTGCTGCCACCATCTTTGCCAAAGTACTACACTGAAGTTGATAAGAAGTCCTCTGCAACACTTTTAACGCAGGACCATGGCGCTGGAAAAGCATAACTTTCCCCACGTTACTTTACTAATGGAGATTAGACAGCACACGTGTTTCAGAACTCTTTATTAAATGGCCCACATGTTTGTTTTTTTTCAAGCATTTTGTGGTGCAACAATACTTTATGGGTAGCTCTGTTCCTCTGATTTTGGGAAAACATCTAGGAAATTCCACTTGTCTAGCGCCACCTGCTGCAGGTATAGTCCGATGGTCATGTGTGAGTTTTATTCATCGCTTCATGAGTTTAAACGGCTAAATGCGTTTCCACCTTTTAAAATATACATTAACTGCTATGTGCATAAATGAAAATCCACCTGAAGCAACTGCATAAACTTGCGAAAAAAGGGTTCTAAATGTGATATTTGGTATTTCCACCTCCTGTTACATATTGGGATACCTCAATATGTGCATTATTAAATAAGGGGATGGAAACACAGTTGATGGGTTACTACGGGCTAGAATCTTAAAAAAAAAAAAAAAAAGTAATCATAGTCGTTCTGGTCTGGTAACAGAACTTTTAATCTCATCATAAAAAGTAGGAGTAGCAGTAGTGGGAATAGTACCAGCTTGCATCAAGTAGTTGCATCAATTGGTTGTAGTAGTAGTAGTACTAGTAGTTGTTTTAAGTTGTACTAATAGTAGTCCTTATAGTCCTAGTGTAGCTTTTGTATCTCACTTTGTCAGGATAAAAAAGCAGTAGCAGTGGTTTTGTTCAGCTCAGTGTCTCAGTTACCTTTTTGTAACCCTTGCTTGATCACTGACTTCATTTCCCCCTTGTCAACAGTGCAAATGTAGATTCCCATTAACGTAATGTCTGTAAACAGCCTCAACATTAGCACCAGTGCCATATCAGCGCCCTCCTCCCTGCCAAATCAATGTGTAAAAACCACTATTTGAATAACTAATGGGACAATACAGAGCACACATGTCTCATTAGGAGAATGAGCCTGTTTATCCAGGCAAGCATCCAGGCTAAAAGCAGCAGATAGCAAAATTATGAATGGTAATTTAATCACATAATGGCCCCTGTGCTCTCCAAATGTCTAAATCCTTGGTCTGCTCCTCTGTAACAAGTGTGCAGTGTGAATGTTAATGTCGACTGCTGAGCACAATTGTTTTTATTCCATTTCCAGACAGTTGATGGAGGATGATATTCCACTGATGTAGCGTTATAGCTCAAAGGAGAGGCTGCAGCCGCGGCGATATGCATGTCTGATATCCAAACCTTTATAAAAGCCGATTAGATTAGCCAGTTCATAAAAAGCCACGAGGACCATGAAGCCTCTCATCACAGCCCTGGATCTGACGAGAAGCGCTCCATTCACGCAGACGGCACATCAGATTTGGGGACTATTTTACATAAGTGTGTTATTAAGCCGTATGGGATGGATGGGAGATGTGGTTTGAAGTGACTTTCTGTGAGTGTTGCCGCGGTAACAGTTGGGCACAGGGGCCAGCATTTGTTGGTGGTTTAAGTTGTATTATGGAGCTATCTTGGAGGATAATCTACTTGCTACATAGAAATTCAATTAGCCATTTGTCAACATTATTTTGTACTCTGTTATGACTGAGATTAGTGTCTTTGGGTCCATGTCTTGCCATGTAGAATTCTTAAAACACAAATTTCTTAAACTAAAAAAAAATACTTTTTACTGTCTTAAAGTATATAAATAAAGTATACAAATATATTATCTGCTGCAGTGACGTTTTTGAGCTTTAAACCATGTTCTAATAATGATCTGTCATCAAAAACATACCTGGAGTAGCATTCAGTTGCATCCACGCTGTTCTGAGGAATGTTTATCAGAAAATCCTCCCCCCTCCGAGCGTCAGACACACTTCCTGCGAACTCCTTCTTTCCGGGACATATTTTCGGCTCATCTACATCACTTATCCAAGATTATTCCACTGTTTGAGCAAATCCGCGTCATGGCTTCTTTTCAGCTCTAACTTCACTAGATTGTATATGGTGCTGGTGCCATCTGCTGGCTGGATGCACAGAAAGTGTAATTTCATTGTGACCGATAACACAAGTCATAGAACTAATAAGAATCTTTTTTTTTTGTTCTAAAACATGAGATTTAAGGCAGTTACTTTGACATTTCATGTTTTAGAACTAAAATTTAATCAATAACTTTAACTAACTTCGGAGAGGATTTTCTAACCAGCATATGTGAATGCAACTCCAGGTATGTTAGGGTTAGGGTTTGATGACAGAATATTGTTAGAACATGGTTAAAAGCTCAAAAAAGTCACAATATAATGCGTGTCCTTTAAAAAATGTGAAAACTGTCTTTGCAGCGGTTCACATGTAAAGCTCACTTACCAAATGCAATTCGAGCATCCTAATTATTCATCGCAATAAGTTTATAATCACAACTTTCAAAAACTAGACTGCGTTTCTCCATCTCGGTAAATCTAACAACAACTAGCAGGCTAACAGCGCACTTCCTGCAAAACGCTGTATAATTAGATGCAAAGAGCAAACAACAGATTCATTTTCACCAGAATAGATGCTTTTGCAAATTATCTGTGCAACTAACATGTTACTTTACTACATGAACAAAAGAAACACACACACACACACACACACACACAAAAATCAGGTACAACCCCTTTAATGTGCTTCCAGTGCATTCACATTTGCACACAGGACATCAAAACTGTGAGCAAACCTGGAACTGAACCTGGACCAGAGCTAAAATAAATATAAATGTGCATAATTATGAATCATTTTAAATTCACTCATTCATTGTAATTTGATAATTTCACAGCTGGACAACAGCAGCTGTCACATTTTATGACCCATGCTTGTGAAACATGCTGGTTAGACTTAATACATGTGTTAGAAAATGACTGGGGAGGTTATTCAGGAGTATAGGTGGGCAAAATGATGAATAAATTTCTGTTTTCCTTTGGCAAAAGAGGGACACTGTAGCGATTTATTAAAACAAAATAATACTTTACAAGGACACATTGCAAGAATAGCTGTAAACATGACAAGTGACAGTACTGTTCTATTGATGGTTAGTAGAAAAATAAATTAAACTCTAGCAATAAAGACAATCCAGCAACAACGTCCTTTGAAACATCGCCCCCTGAAGTCACAGATTTTGGTAAGTCATAATTTTCGGTGTAGCGCTGGCATTAACCCCGTCTCACACGTCCATTAAAATATGAAGATTTCGTGTTGTTTTGTGCATCCCTTTGCCTCATCTCACAATGATCCAACTTGGATTCTGAAAACTCGATAATCATAACGGTTATAACAGATTTTATTTGATGTCGCCTTTCATGATTACCAAGGCCAATCTACAATAAAAGCAATTAAAAACAACAGGCACACAAACAGAGACACATGCAGGAACATAATTACTGTGAACAGGCAGATTTGAAAGTTTCCAAACCAACTGACGCATGTGGATGGGTGTGTGCTTAGGTCAAAATCTTTTTATTTGACCATTTATGACCATTTATCCACGTTTCGATTGCTGAGTTTTGGATACACTGCCTGATAGATTCTCTCCTACTATGGAATGAATGATGTTGTAGTGAATAAATGCTTGCTGATTTGTGTCTCTGTCTCAGCCTTGCATTTAAAACACACAAGCTCCACCACTGAATGGAAGAACGCAAAGGCAGATAGATTTTCTCTTTATTCGAGCCTGAGAATAAATGTGCATATGAGGTTATTCTTCAAGCTTGGTACTTTTGACCAAGACACAAATCTGGAGAAACGTCCCCCAGGCTCCACAACGCAGTCATAGCGGCACGGAATTTTACGCCAAACTTTCTCCCGTCGTTCCTGAGATCAGGACAGAGCATTTTGGACCACTGTAGAGCACAATGATCTGCTGCTGATATCTCTCATTCCAATGGGCATTAGGGAGGACGAGTGTACATTTAAAATGATACCTTGTGTATGGGGCCTTGGTAATTCTACTCTTTCTGACTTTATATTTATATTACAATATTTATACTATTTTTAAAGTAATTTCATGAAGGAAAGAAGTATTTAGTTTTAATTACTTATATCTGGAAATTGACTTCTTAAATGGATGTAGTGCACAAAAGGATGTCAAACTTGTTTTCCCATTTTTGTGGAAAAGAACTTTTGGGCAAAACAACTGAATTATTATTATTATTATTTTTACTTGTATTAAAATGTTTATTCCTGCAGTACTTTGAACCATGCATGTGTTTTAACAGCACACAAGTGATCAGAGAAGCCCTCACTGCACCTCTGTCTGTCTGTCCTCTGTCTTGTGTTACTGAGGATTCCGACTCCGTTCTTGGTTTCATCTCAGAAACACAGGCTTGTGTTGGTGGAAGCACTTGACCAGACCTCTAGTTGGGTGGAACGATTCTCTTCTCAGTCACAGCTTAGAGATGGTGAGAGTCTGGCCTCGCTGATCAACCCAACCACTGAGGCTGTGGGGTGAACTGTCTCTCCCCATAACACACTTCCAGTTTACAACGCTAGCAGACCTCCATCCACCGACCTACTGATTGCTGCAACGATGACTAATAAACTATAGAAAATAATTGACTATAATAACTGATGATCATAATCATTAACTGGACTATATAGACTCTAAAACACAGGCCAAAACACCTTTTTATAACAATAAAACAGACATCATTAAATCAAAATGTCTAAAAAACTATCAGTATTTTTTTGTTTGTATAGATTTCTCTCTGTGCTTTTTACCTCCCAAATACTCAGGTGGCTGGACATGAAAGTCCTCCGTATAGCCTCTTATAACTGCTGTATTAAGATCCAGTTTCCCAAGAGCCTTATATGAATGAGCTATCCAGCTGTTGCGTATCGTTGATCGCCTGTTGTGACATGAATAAATCAACTGCAAAAAGGAGTCGATATCTTTTGTTAATATGATGCCCGCTTTCCCGTCAACACAAATCCAGTGGCTCCCTTGCCTCTCCGCTCTCTGATTTCTGATCAATGCGGAGGGAAGATTGCTTTGAGCAGGTGGAAGTGTCCCACAGGATGGAGCTGAACAGGGCACGTTTGAACCAGCCTGGGCCTGAAAGCGAGGCGCTTCTCACTGTTATTTGGAAATAGTGGCGGTATCGACCCAGAGACACAAACGCAGAGGGCTTTCAGACAGCTGTTCTATACCTCCCTCTGAAACACACGTCTCTTTGAGGGCAAGAAGACTCAGAGTATGGGTAACAACATGAATATCAGCAGGGTGTTGTTTAAGGATGCTACTGTTTTGTTTTTAAGATAAGTTGCTCTGTTTGAGTACAATGGATAGGTAGAACAATGGATAGAATTTGAGCATGACTACCCAGGGAGGAAAATTTGATTCCATTTTCTTGCTTTTAGAGGACTCAAACACTCGGTTACTTTGTCTGTTCTACGAAAAAAAAGGGTGGTGCTATAACAAGCCAGCCTGTGTTGCAAACTGCAGAATGTTCATGGATGTGCCAGGTGGATTGGCTCCACCGTGTATGTGAGCTATGTTCGAGCTGTAATGCCCGATTTCAGGTTTGTCGTCAAAGCGTAACCTACTGTAGACTTAACCTGGTCAAAACACTAATCCATCTTTTTATCAGATGCTTCTGAGCTGTTCCCAGAGGTGTCATTGCTACCTTTGCCTTTGGTTACCTTTGATTGCCTTGTTTGCCACCATAAAGCCTTCAACCATGCAACTCTTTAACAAACTATACATTTTTTTTCAATCTAACTTGTATAAATACATGCTATCACGCGACAACTTAAACCTCTGTCTACTCAACTTCGAACCTGCGTGCCTCTTTTTAATTGTTCCTGGGTGTCGTTTGGCTATTTGTGACAATTAGTTGAAGCTAAATGTTAAAAATAACTACCACACCAACGACTCTGCTACACATATGCTGTGGATATGACAAACGAATGCTCCATCTTCACCAACAGAAACAAAATAATAGTCTCTAAACCTATGTAATTTTGCCTTAAGAAACTGGCTGAGTCTGCAGTACACCAGGTTGTTGGGGAAAATTGAGGAGTTTGGATTAGACCGGCGAGAAACCAAGAAGTGCTGTATAGCCGATCCTTTTTTTTTTTTTTTCCATTTCCACAAAAACATCGAGAACAACACCAGGGCAAGACTTGGGTCCAATCAGTGTCGTCTGTGAGCGAGCAGAGAAACACATTTATCTGACGGCAGGTTAGGGGACGTGTGACAGCTCATGATGTGTGCTGTTTACCTCTGCCATCATCAGCCAGCAGACGCATTGATTCAAGGGCCCAATCAAACGACTCAAGGAGATTGTTTGTGTGACGCCTTTCTTCCTCGAATCAAAATAGGGCTCATTTTTTTTAAGTGGGCACGGATCTGAATAATAATCGCCGTATCCTTCAGAGACCTGGCGTGCACCGAGAGAAAATTTAATTTGACTTGAGTCTTCTTTACAAATATCAAGTACCGGGGTGCTATAACACATGCAAAATGTCATTCTTTTTATTTCATTTCAGAACGTGTTATGGCATGTGCTCTGTAGAACGCAACAGAATTTGTTCCATGTTACTGTGTAAACCTTTAAAATGGGGTTGCTTTGTTTCAGCAAGGAAAAGACCCAAAGGCAGAGTCCAGTAACTAATATATAATGCAGTTGTTTTTAGTTTAGTTTTAGTTAGTTTGTTTTAAAACTTAAAATGCGGACATTTTATAATAACTTGGCGGTTTATAAAGTTTCCGAAACAGATTTTAAATTAAGGTGTGACACTACAGGCGAATAGGAAAAAATCTTAAATTTAAAGATATCCATTTGAAACTTCTCCTGTATTTTGTTTTCTTGTAGAAATAAGGCATTTTATGTGTAAAAAAAATGCCAAAAATACACACAAATGGACAGAACCAAGTTTAAAAATCTTGGCTAATTTTGTACACATATTAGTTGCAAAAAAATTTACAGAGGGGGTTATTTAGTTTTTAAGTAAAGTAGATTGGACTGAAAATGGTCCTAAAAATTGAAATTTTGCCTTTCTTTCTTTTTTTTTTTTTTTTAACTTAAAACTTAATCGATATAAAAAATCCTTCTGTACGTTTCATCAAAATCTTGCTGAATCCAAGATTGCAAAGTTTGGTTTGTGCGTGATCTACTTTAAGTGGTGATCCTTACGTCCCTAGGAGAGAAAAATGCATTTTAAGAAAATGGCCTTTGAAGTTACAATGTCCCATAGAACTCCATGAAGGAAGAGGATTTATAAAAAAATAAATAAAAATAATTTTTTAAAGAGGAGATTGGACAAGTCTGTTGTTTCCACATGAAAGCTGATACGTTGAGAGAGCAAACTGACCCAAAAAACAAAAAAATGTGTTTTGCCTATAGTGTCTCTAGCTGATTATCCTTGATAATTGTACCCACATGTGAAAGTCCATTAAGTGTCCATGTTTCTCAAGTAAATACAAGTAAACAGTAGATTTAACAAGTAACCAGATTTAAAGCAATAAACTTATGTAAGTACGTCATCTCATTTGCATGCACATTTGCATGTTCTCCCTGTGTCTGTGTGAGTTTTCTGGTTTCCCCCATCAACTCAAAACATGCACAGACTAGTTCAAGATACAATAAAGTGTGTACCTTAACATGATCTTACCTTTAACCCGTTCAGAGTGATCGATGAGGTCAGTGAATCCAGGCACAGAATGGCAGCCACATCTCTGAGAGTCTGCCTCAGGACACTTTTGATGCAGAAGTGGCTCATTATCTCATTAAAAGTATCGGGTAAAGTGCTACCACCAACTGACACCTGTATTTGTGAGAGTAAACCCTAGCTCTAACAAGTAGGACATCTATCTATATAGCTGTATATAAAAGCTAAATATAGAAGTTACATAGTGCACCTTTAAATAACAGCAGTGTTATATATGATTGTTTGTAATATAATAGTAACAAAAGGAGCATGTAAAACATCAATAAGGCCTCTGTTATCCCCATTTGTTTGATCAACATTCACAATGGCTTTTAACTAACATTGATTATTGGTGGTGCATGTAGGTTTTTTTTTTTTTTTTTTTTTGCAACTGTGTATTTTATGACATATATTTTACATATTTAACACTAATTATACAGGTATCTTAATGAAATAAAATGTCCGCGTTCATTTTAAGCTAGTATACTGTATATCTAGGATCAGACAGAACCTCTAAAAGCTGCTAAGACAAAAATCTGAACATTAAAAGAGTTAAATGTGTAATATGTGTGGATGTTATGATGGCATCCCCATATCATTCTGGCCGTAAAGGAAATTGGAGAAAACACAGTTTGTACCCCACATAGTCCTGCTCATACCTCACTCGGGTCTAATTGAGTTGGAAATTAAAAACTCCAAATATGGTTAGTGACAGAGCGCTTATAAATGAGGTGTAATAATAGCAGCAGAATCGCATGTAATGAAATTCCCAGGGTCGTTTTAGGATTTTAGTATTTGGTGTCAGGCAAGATTGAATGTAAAGAGAGGACACGTCAAAGCAAAATGATCTGGTGAAATTATATTGACGTACAGTTACTCATTTTACCCATTCTGATCATAACGATTGTGATACTTTATTACATACATTCCTTTTTGTACTGAATAAAGTCATGACTATAGGAGTATTTGCCTAAAAATTAACAAAAACCATTTATATTTTTATCAAATTATTTGAAATGGACTGAAAAGTAAAAAGTACTTTTCTTTATAGCTTTTGAAACAGCAAAAATTCAGTAATCAATGCAGTTGTTTCTATTCTGATCACTACTTTAATAGTTCTACTCTATTTACTACAACTCTTTAATTGGCCAAGTTCTCAAATCTTCTCAAAGTCTGCGTGAAATATTTTACTTTTTTCTACATATTTAAACAAGTGCTATAAAATGTAAAAGTAATATAAATTGGATGTTCCACTTAAGGATGAACTTACTTTTTCCACATTTTTTTTTTTAAATTATTGTTATTTTATTTTTATTGATTCTATTTTTATTTTTGTGGGCTTCTCTTGCTGAAAAACTGCTAAATATTTAAACTGCTTTCCACCTGTGGCCCATGGAGGCAACGGTTGTAGTGATTTTGGGCGCTGCAAAAATAAATTCAATCAAACTGAATTAAAACGTTTACTCAAGGAGATGGTTTTAGGCCATACTTTCACTTTCGCTTGAGTTTTATTTTTTGCTCCTGTAAATTTACCCAAATAAGAAAAATGAGTACTGCTTCCAGCTCTGGTTTTAGCTGATGTAACTGGATTTACCCCAACAGACAGTAGCGTGGAGATTTGGCAGCTATAACACTGAACAAATCCTTCCATGCTGCACACAACCCCAATATGGAAAAAAAAGAACCGGTCACCCTATTGCTCATTTTACAACTACTCCGGAGCATCTAAAAAAACTTGTTTGCTCTGACTTTTGAGCTGGTAAACTTCAAAGCACACACAATTTCATCAAAAAATCTCGTCCTGTGTGAAAATACCATCAAAATGTCATGTGCCCATATGCGTACCTGTGTTTGTGCGCGTCTACTAACCCAGAACACATCAGCCTCGCCCCCAGCGCCTTTGAATCCCACTCTTTCATGTCTCCTTCCCCATTTACTTTGCACCCACTTTCAATCCTGAACTTTTGTTGACCGACACAATACCGCCATTGTATCTCCGCCCGGGTAATGAATTTTCCTGAGCGAGTACTGCGCTCCCAAATCCAAATACATTTCAATAACCGCGCACAAAAACAAGCTATTTTGTGCTTTGAAAAAGTCTGCATTGTAATTAGTTTGCTCTGTAATATTTCATCCTGCAACTAATCACACTGGCGTTAAATAATGAATGCATATAGTCAATTTCCTCAAACTTGTTTCCTCTAATGGCTGCCTTCTTAGTGCTTTGCTGTGCTGCTTTGATGTGAGTGAATAAGCGAATTGCAAGATAATGATGCAAACTGTAATGCAGTAACTAGGTCAAGACACACAAAAAAGCATAGAGTTCAATGCCCTACTGCCATTTCTCTGTCGTGGTTCCTGAATGTAGAGGGGAAATGTGTTTTTCAGCCGCATATAGGTAAAGTAAAAATCTCCCCAGGCTGATGGTTTGGTCTCCTATTTATATAATTGGAAATATCATCTTCATCATCACAGTATGCAGTTTATAACTTTGTCATGAATTACAACTTGTGTGTCCACTATAAATTTAAAGAACACATATTATGCATTATTTGTAGTTATCTGACTTTAAACCTGCTCTTGAGTGTCTTCAGTTTGACATCTCATGTTTTAGAACAAAAATGAAATGCTTTTACAAAGAAAAACATAACTTTATCACTGTGTTGGGAGATGACATTTTGACTTAGCTGTGGCTCCATCTACTGGCTGTAGAGGCAATTACACACATGTAAATATATACCCACAATGCTTTGCAATAATCTGGAAAAAATGTAATTATTGTTATTGTATTATTCGACAGAGGAAATGTTCAGAGCGAGTCTGGCGACGATTTAAGGACTTAAAACAGCAAAATATTCTGAGATAAGTGACATCAGCATCATCTACGTCAGACATCGAAGGAGTTTAGAACATGGAGAGAGAGGATTTTCAAACAAACAAACGTGAATCAAGCTAAATGCTCCTCCAGGTATGTTTTTGATGACAAAACTATTTTAGACCATGGCTAAAAGCTCAACAAAGTCAATTTTGCATAATATTTGCCCTCTAATTAAACATTTTTTTGCTGATAGACAGTGACATTCCCACTTAGTTATATTTTACTATTCATTTATTTATTTAATGTATGGAGCTCCAGCATCCATGTAACTAAACTGTCATGTTAGCAGGGGAATATAACGGTTTAATGAATGGGTACGAGCCTTGCTTTATTTATTTTTGAAGCCATAATACACTTTAAAAATGAATCAGATCAAACATTAACAAGCCTTCTGTGGAACGGGAATGCTTTTAGAGAGAATAGATTGCGTAGATTATGCTCTAAATCTGCAAAATCTGATTCACTTTCCACCTGTCTCATCAAAAAATGTCTCTGGAGATGCTTGTAAGAAATATACTTTACTATGACTATGATGCGATCTTGATAAAATAGTGAAAATCTGTTGTGCTCTGACTGTAACAAATCAAGTCTGCGTTCAGTGAGGAATTATTTCTGTTGATATCTGCTTTTCTGCGTCCTGTCTTGTCAAATCATCAGGTATTTACAACCAAAAACACTTCCCGTCTTTACGTCATCTCTATGATAAGTATAAAGTGTTTTGCTAAGTTACGAGGCTCATGTAGCCAAAAAATAGCGCTTCTCTTGTCAATCTGGAGCTTTGTAAATTCATCATGAGACTCGAGCATTTGTACATTGTGGTGCACAGAAATACCCCACAACCTCCGGAACCTTTGATAAAGTTTAATTTGATCATTTTGGCCGACGCTTTTAGTTTCTATGGTAATTCTTCGTCGCTATCCCTGCCGTCAGAGTTTGGTTTAGTGGTGCATGCTGGGATTATGTGACGACATGTGCCTGTTGCTGTATGGAAATCATTGATATACCGTACTCAACACTCCAAGGTGACTTGTTAGAGACTCTCATTGTAAAATCACAATAGAAAATGCATTTTCTTTGTTCTCGCTGCATATTGTGTACAACAGTAGATTGTATATGCCCTTAAGAACGAATGTATGGGTAAGTTTAGGAATGTGTAAAGCGTTATTGTGGAATTACCATTTTCTGTTTACATGAGGCTGGTCCTTCAATCTCCACAAATGTTTACCAAAGGATCAGAAAGTCTCTACTACCTGTAAAATCCTTAGAGACAGACAACATTGCTCTGCATGTACAGCCTTTCACAAACACTGCCAAACCAACACACACACCTTTTCACACAGTCAATACGTCTGAGGTGTGTTGCCCAAGGACACACTGGACACATCCTCAACGTGATATTTTTGAAATGACATTTGTTGCTGTTTTGTAGTCATAACACACACAGCTAGAACGATCACTTTACTAGTTGTGATTTGTCAAGGTTTGCCACAGCTGTCTGATCTTCAAAGAAAACATCCTAGATCTGAAAAAAGGAAATAAAGTACTTTGGGAATGACACACACACGAAAAAAAGATTTTCTGGCAAATTAAGTTGATTTTTGACCAAATAAAGATGTTCTCCTACTATTTCTTTCCTTTGATCAGGGACTCAGAGAGATGTGAAGACATTTTTAAAAATCAGTTTATGCATACATGAATAATTAGTTCATTATCAGAAAGCTACCGCATTTGCTTATCACTTTCTCTTGTTTGGGAGTTGACATCGACACATGATATACTTTTTTGTTTTGGTAGTTAATTGGAGAACATTAGCCATGTCTGTGAGGGAAATGGACTGCATAATGAGCATGACTGTCTTTCATCTGCGCTCCGTTATCCACACTTGTTTTTAAGCATCTTCTTAAAGGTACGCGCTTGTCCCGTACTTTTATTCCAGCCGTCGGAGTAACCTTTTGGTCATTATCGCACCAGTCTCAGCACCGGCTCCTCTTGGTGTTTGTTCTTTGTCTTCATTTTCACTTGGCATATAATGTTTTACTCATCACATTAGAGATTTTTTAGCATGTAGAAAAAGCACAGGGTTAGAAGTATTAGTGATTATAATAGGGGGGAAATATGGTGCGGCTGATTTGAACAATACCGTTTTCAAACAAAGAACTCATTAAAAACCTTTGACTCACCCAGGACTTTAAAGGCTCAAAGGTACTCGAACAGGTTCCAGTCAAGCTTATCAGAAATAAACAGAATGGGAATGAGAGATAGAAAATGATGATGAATAAATTATAGTTTTATCAGTGCCACATTTGCACTGCACTCCTCATTAACCATAGCAAACAGGGTCTATGCAGTTTATGTTGTATGTATGTTTAAAGTATACGACAGGTTAGACTATACATTTCACTAAAACATAGTGATCATGATCAAACAGAAACAAAGATTTCACTAAATCCTTTGTTTATTTTTCCCCAGTTTAACAAGTTTAAAGTGTTACATCCTGGTTGGACGTGGGCAGAAGATCAGACATAAGAAGGGGACATTTTATAATGGTTACCTAGCAGTCATAATGTAAACAATCTATTCACCTTATTCTGCCCCGCCCACTTTTTGTCAGATACGGACTTTTGTTGTAAACGCACTTCCGTTTGACGAGAACTCCGTCAAAGCTAATGACGAACGAGGGAAAAGTCTCACCGCTAAAATGTTACATAAAGTAGATTGATTTGTGTAAAATGTTTAATCAACACGAGCAACAACAAGTCAACAACGCACCGATTTCCTGGGCGGCCTGAAAATGGCTTTTATGACAAATTATGATACCTGGTAACACCTTTATTTTGTTAAATTATTGTTTAAACAGTCAGAAAATGTGTCAGTTGCATACAAATTGTTCTGGCATTTTGGATGGAATGTCGCTTATTGATGACATAGATCAGTGGTCTTCAACCAGTAGCTTGGGAGCTGCCAGTAGCTCCTCATCCACCTCCAGGTAACTCTCCGAAGAATTGTACATAATATGCTTCATTATTCAAATTTGATTGGAATGTGCTAGGGCTAAATTGGTGCATGCTGGGTAACATTTTTTAGGCATCAATCAATCATCTTTCAAAAACTAGCTGCTGTTATATTTACTCAATTTCCTGTGACCAGTAATGGGAGAGGCTCTCTGCCATTTAGTCTTGTAAAAGTAGTTCTCGTGAGGAAAAAGGTTTAATACTCAACTTATTCAAATCAACCAAGTAGCTATCATAAATTAATAAATTATCCCCATTTTTAAAAATTGATTTTGTTTTTTGGCACCAGATGTGACGGAGTGGAGCACCACTCAACAGCCAACGGCGCAAACCTCCACTCCATGCAGCGGCTGCAGCTGCAGTCTCTTGACGTTGGAGAGCTGGAGACCCCTGACATAAATAGAGGGATTCTGTTTTAAAACTCAGCACTACTTCCTGTAAGTTTCAACTTTTATTTTCAACTTTTCCTCCCAATCTGCAATTTGACTGATGTAAAACTAAAATGAATGTTTACCACAGGTTTTATCCAACCAAACTATTAATTACAAAACATGAGAACCAGTTATATACTCTTTAAAAATATAACTTCTCTGCCCCTGGGCACCCGAAATTTGGAAATTCTAGAATGGCCCCTGCCTGATGGCGTCACCTGCTTGTCTGCATGAAGATAAAGCCTAATGTTTAAGCATCTCAATGGAGACACGCAGGGGGTGAATCCTCCACCAGAAAAGTTACATATTACACCTTTAAGTATTTATTTGAATCATCTTCTTGGGTTATTTTGTATTTTTTATAAAACCTGACTGTTGCAGATACACAGCATCTGTGTTTTCTTTACTTACCTCTGTAACCATCTGATCTCAAACAACAACTTGCTTTACACCTATTGAGAAATTCTGCCTGTAAACTGTTGGAAACTGATAAGGGAGAGCCACATAAATATGTATGCATCTGCTTGTGCTGCATTGCACCCGCTTTTGACTTCAAGAGCTGTTGGAGATGTTGGCTGACACACATTACAACAGCAGAAATAGAAGTATTTATCAGTGATAGAGAATGAGCCCTGCAGGTCACAAAAATAATAAACATGTGGCCATAAGATAATATCTTGAAGGAAGTACATATTATCTTGAGGGAACTTTGCTCACTGGACACTTCAATTTGCATTGATCATCCAGACGAGGCACAGCTTAACGCCTAGGGTACACTGAGTCCAGTCCGGTTGCGGTCCAGGACCCGTGCGGGTCACTTGCAGATTGCCTGTCACACCAGCTCCGGTTAACTGCGGTCCGTTTTTGACGAAAACCACGTAGATTCACGTGGTTTCGCGCGAGAACACTCGTCAAATGACATGACTTTCCGCAGACCCGCGCGGCTGCCGGACCCGCGGCCGCAGTGCTCTGAGGTCGGTGTGACAGCAAGCATTGATTTTAAGCACTTTCTAAGTCTTGCGGGACCGACCCGCACAGGTCCCGACCGGAGCCGGACCGGAGTCAGTGTGCATCAGGCGTAACTCAAACACGCCTGCTAGAGGGAACTAGTTAATCAATCATCTTGAGAGAACGAATTATTATCTTGATGAAATGAGATAATTATCTTCAGGGAACATGATTGGAGCAACAGATAACTGTTATAGTCAAAGGTTCAAAGATCAGGCCCCAAAACGTCACTAACGGGCCCCAAGAAAATTATGACTTATGATTATGCTTAGTTTCATGGTGAGCTGTTTACGTGTTTCTTAAGTTGTTCCTCAGATTTGTCCTTTTTAAGAACCACTTCACTTACGGTTAATGATTCTACACTCAACTAATGTTCAATAATAGTTCAATAGTTCTCATTTATTTTCTTCATAGAATAATAATATTGCATCTTTATAACCATGAAGCTAAGTCCTTTTCAGACTTTTTTTTTCATTCTGATATACAGCATTCATCCAGATCTTCATTCAAAACTGCAAATGCTCAACTATTGATATCCACTCCCTTGAACCAAATTTTAACTCTGACATTGACATTTTGCAAAGAAAAATCAGACCAAATATTTGCTAAGCTCAAAATACAGCCCATCTTTTCTTCTAAACTGACAGTATGGGCCTGGCGTTGAGTGTTTGAGGCACTCTTCTGCAGACACAGTTTAGAACAAGCCATAATGTGAGTCGCTGTTGTCTTTCCATCAGCTCAAACCACTGTGGAGTCAACAAGACATTTCAGCCCAAAGAGGGGCCGCTCACTCGCACCAGTCTCTGTAAATACGAGAGATTGTGAGATTGTTGAAAACCCCAATCCAAGCACTGTGTATAATAGTGTGGACAAATGGCAGGAGGATTTTATGGCGGCATAGCAAGAAGGTTGTGGGTTAGACTCGCAGATGGGTCCTCTGACGCTGCACCCCCACAGCTCCTGACACGGCATTGAAGGATGGGTCGCATGCAGAAGACAAATTTCCCTGCGGACATTTTCAACCAGTGTGCCGGGGAACATGGACGGATGGATACATAGGGATTTTATTGAAAAATTGACCATTTTGGAGCGTCTTAAACATACTTATATACCATAAAAGAGAGCAAAATTATCACCATTGCCTTGAATAAAATCATATAGTGGCATAATTTACCACAATATACTGTATACATATTTAATAGGTTGTGTGCCGTGGTATCTTAACAACAAAACATGTGTGCAATGACTCAAAAAAGGTTGAAAAACACTACTTTGATAACCTTATAAAAAAATAATAAAAAAATAGACATGTTACTCTTTCCAGTAATGAATTTTTGCTTCAATACATACTTACCAATTCGCTTGCCCCTTGAGACTTTTGATGACCAGTAGAGGGTACCAGCACACCCCCTACTCTGACACACAAGATGTCTGTCGGATTTGCATACATACAGCAGGTCTGTACAGGTTTTTTTTTTTAATAAAATGATGAATGCACACATTAAATCACAGACTAGCCTAGGAGATTCCAAAAACTAAAGTTTGATTAAGTGTCTTGCACAAGTTGTTCTGCATACTCCTGGAGGTACCATTTGGGAACCTCTCTACTAACTTAGTCTTGATACTTTTATTATTATTGAGATATTTTTCAAACTTAATATTTTTTTGTATTCAAATCCTCAGTATTTTGTCAGTCAAATCAACCCAGAATGGTGATTAAAGTGCTCGTAACAGGTTTTTATGATTTTCTAATATTGACTTTATTTGGTGTATTAATATCTGTTGTAGATATAAATTATAGTTTTAAACCAATCAGGTACCTGTTTGTGGAGAAAAATTGAAAAATCAGTTTGAAAACAAGGAAACAGATTGATGACATCACACTAGGAAGACACTAGTTGTAGCAGCATTTACAAAAAATAAACTACTTTTTAGGGCAATTTAAACAATAATTCAACAAAATCAAAACATTCACATATATTTTTATTTATCAAGTTAAAAAAAAATTGTCACATTAGAGTTTTGGCCCAGTGCACATTGTGGTTGCTTCTTGGTTTCCTTGTGTGATGTCATAATTTACAACCAGGAAGTAAAATTGAAACATAATAAAACATTGTTAAACTGGGACACAATTTGTAATTTAAAAAAATGTCAGTAAAGTTTGAAATACATTTATCTTAAGTGCATTTTAGTTCAATGAGTAGCCCAACCTGTCTAGCAGCTTTAAGCTAATTTGATTTTAGGTGAGATTTGACCTGGCAACCCTCCGGCTCCTAAATTATTTGAAAGCACTGCACCACTGTCACCCCCAAGAAAGCAATTAATAATACAAAAAAATACAAACAATGCAAGATAGCTTTTATAAAACTTCTCGATGGGAACGAACAAAGTATGTGTTGTTCCGATTTGATGCATCAGGTTGAATAAAGTTGCTTTCAGGGCGATGATTCATAAAACTGGCCTTTTTCCAGAGAGCAAACAGCGGCAGGTGCAGGACAGCAGAACTGAGTTACGCCTTTAAATCACAGCTGTTGCTATGGATAACCAAAATTGGATGATGTTCCATTAGTAAAATTATTGCAATTACAGCGACAAATTTACATACTTGCAGAAATAGTGATCGATTATACCTGCTCTCTTAAATACCAAGTGCTCATTTGTGATTCATTTAGGGCGGCAACTGAACTGACTTACGTGGCCTTTTCAATACATTAGAAGACCAAATGATGATAAATGTGTGTTTTGCTGTGGCCGTATTTAAGCTACATTTAAAAAAGGCCTGTACAGAGCAATAAAACCTATTACTCTTGACACTTGATTTTCTATTTTAAATCATCATTCATCAATCATAATAATCCCTCTGAAAGTTGGGTTTGACAAAATCGGGTTGATATTCAGGCGCTGAGCTGGACAGAACACTGTCATTTTAAAAGCACATATCTAAATTCATTAAAACTTTCACATTTAACTTGGCTTAGTTTAAATTTATTCAACACCAAATGAGTACAGATGCAGATAAGCTTTTTATGCATTCAATGATACTTTCACATTTTACTTATTGCATTAAAAGTTGGTCACTGACAGCAAGCTCGGCAATGCAGCTTCTTCAGAGCTTACAAACAAGCACTCAAGACATTAGATAATAATAATGTCACATCATTAGTAATGTTGTCAACAAATATTTTAACTTTTGAAACCATTGTCCTGTCAGCGAGCAATAGTACTGTATAAGATTTTTCACAACCTGGCACCCCCACCTCTAAAAGTCTTTGTGAGATGGTGTGACGAGGCAGGACAACCAGAGCCTCCTCCAGAGCAGACCGCGCTGTGAATTTTAGGTTCACCACATTTGGACAAAACTGCTTCTCTGTGAAAGCAGCAGGAGCTTGGAACGCCTTACCTTTATTTGTGAGGGAGTGTGGCACTCTGGGACATTTTAAATTCACGCTGAAGAAGTGGCTGAAAGATTATCAGGCATGTAATCGTTATTAGTGATCTAATGTTTGTGGGAGTAATGTAAATTTTGTAAATATTTGTATTGGATTACTGTTGATGTGCTCGCTCTGCTGGTGATTGGATGTTGTTGTGTCTGTAGTTTAGCTGTATTTGAAATGTTCAAATGGCCTTTTATGGTTTACCTGCACACTGTTAACCTGCTGTTAAATGCCTCTGCCCAGGGACTACAGACATGAGTAATGTCCTTGTCAAATGAACAAATAAATGAATTACATTGTTAAGTTTAGAAATTCAATAACAACAATTATTAGCATGTTTTGTTTTTTTTCAAAGTACTTTTTTGCACTTTCATTTTCACATTTAAATGGCTCCATTGCCAGTGTTTATAGTACAACGAGCTGTAAAATGTGTCAGTGAGGAACCTTCAGAAAAGTTATCTGCAAACTAATGTGTCGTCCATGGGAGTGGATCTCTCCTTCACTGTAGTTCTTTTCAAGGTTTATCTTTTTCAGCTCACTGTTTTGGAGTTTTTCTTTTCCGAGAAGTAGGGACTATTGACAGTTATTCATTTTCTGGGACAGTTGTCCTTGCTTATTATTCCCTGTGAATGTTGGTTGATAATGTGCTTCATTGACCAATGACTTTTACATTGCATAAATTGAACCGAATTGATCCATCCAACAGACAGATAATATCTCATTAACAAGTGTGAGAAACAAGTACAATATAATGAAAGTAAACTGCAGCCTAAAGACAACAGTCATTGTTTCACATGCTCATTTATTTTTATATGTATATATTTAATAATATATATAAGTTGATTGAGTTCTTCATCCATTTAGTCTCAGTCGTCTGTGGTATTTTTTGTTTCTTTTTCTCACATTGTTTGCTTTCTAAACTAAAGAAAAGTCTTCCTTCTAAAATAATATATAAAGTAGGTTGATTTGTGCAAAATGTTAAATGTTTATGTGCGCTAACAAATCAACAATGTCCCTTTTCTCTGGGAGGCTTGAAAACACCTGTATAGAACTTATTTGCTGTCGAAATAGGGAGCCTTATGCAAAATGATACCACCGGAAGGAGGGATGTGATTGATGACAGCGCCTGTGACCAATCCTGGAACAAAGTGAATAAAAAACAAAACAAAAAAGCTCTGTCTTTGCTGAATGTAAAAACTTGTTTCCTTAAAGTTACTGATTCATTTAGTTAATAATATACATGTGCATGCTATGGCTGCAGCTAAAGATTCTTTTGCACAGTTATTTTTTCGATTAATTGATTAGTTGTTTTGATTGTGAAAAGCTCCTCAGTATGAGATTTTTTTGTAAATTTGAAGATTAAGCCACAGCGATGCTGCTTGAGAATTTCCTGAAGTAAAAAAAATAGGCACTACTACTACTACTACTACAACACTAACTGTACATGTGGTTTTGATGTTATTGCTGTTTCGAGTCATAAAAACTTCTCTCTCAGCACATGGCACGTTTTGGAGTCTGCAAATAGTGGACGTTTCGAAACGAGTTGACGGTCATCTCAATAACCAAGTACTTGTGATGAATTAATGAACTCGTCTGTGCTCTATGTTCTTTTGTAATCTTGTTCACATGTAAGCTATCCCAACTGCCAAGGGTTTTACTGTCAATCTCTATGTCTTACCATTGCGAGATGGGGCCACAGTCTAGCCACGAGGTATCATGCAAAAATATTTTATGTTACAACATTCTTTATCCTCATGCATGCAATTTAAAAGTCTACAGCTACTGTACCGTCAGTGCAATGTTGCATTGTTGTCTTGTTTCTACCATCAATCATGTTTTGTGCTGCTGCTCTACTTCTACTGCTAAACCCTATGGATCAACTATCACCTTTCCCCTCTTTCCAGGCACTATGCTTATAATATTTTTCACTGAAACACCCCACAGCCCTGCGGGACTATATTGATTCAACCAAAAGCGCTGCCCTGTTGAGAAAACTGTGCAAACTTCAAAACAGTTTGGCCTTCATTCATGAATATTTTACATGATGTGCCAAAAACTTCATGCACACATCTGATTGAACTGTGGCCCATCAATAGGCAGCCTGTCTCTACACACAAGGCCACTCTTTGAAAGCCGTGGCTGCTGATGCGGTGGTCCCTAGATAGGATTGTGTGTGCAGGGATATAAGGGCTGAGGGAAAAGCCAGTGGTGCTCCAGTCGTGTGCTCTTTCTGATAATGAGAGTTCTGCCTTTTCTTTTCTCAAGGCAAAGTAAGGCAGAAAAAAGTGCACGCGTTTTGCATTTGGTTTAGAGTCAAACTTGAAGCGCTTGGATTTGTGAATGTATATTATTATGAAGAGGTGTGTAGAGGATCCAAATATTGTGTTCGAGTAGTGCCTATGACAGGTTGGACTACTCATTTAACTCAAATGCAGTTAAGACAAATATATTTCAAATTCTGCTAAAATCTTTATAAATTTACAACAGTTTAGCTATTTTTCTTTTCACGGTTTTAATTAAACGAAATATATACTTCCTGGTTGAAAATGATCAATCATGCATAACCTTTGTCTCCCTAGTGTGACGTCATCGATTTAGGACGAGACACTACAGGCAAAACTCTTTTTTTCTATTTTTGGTTTTTGGTCAGTTTGCTCTCTCAACATATCGGCTTTCATGAGAAAACAACAAACTTGTCCAATCTGGACAATATTTTATTCAATTCAATCAATCATATGGATTTCTTGTAATGTACATAAAGACATTCATTAAAGGTCCCATATTCTGCTATTTTGCTCTTTACACAGTCTATTCTAAGGGCTTTGTTGATACAATTTTGCGTTGTGCAATATCCATAACATAACAGTTTCCAAAAAACACCCATTTCTTGGACTGGCCCCCCTCCTTGCAAAAGCAAACGGCTCACTCTGAGATCCGACCCCCCCGAACAGAAAGCAGTCTGCCTCCGCCGCCCAACCCGCGCGGCTCCCCCTCCAGCGGAGCTGGTGCGCATGCGCCGTGTGCTCCGGTAAACAGCGATACACAAACACGGGAATAAACATTTTATCCGTCCTGACGGTGCGTCGTGCTGAGTCCTACGTCCTGGATCTGACCTGGAGTTTGACGCACACGCAGTGCCTCAACGACGGACGTTGCCGTTTGGTAAATAACAAGCTAACTCTTCTATCTATTGTATCCATCGTGTAATTACTATGTAGCATTAGCATTAGCTGTTTTTATTCTTGCGGCTGCACGCTTCCTGGAGGCGTGGCTTGAGCGCCGTGTCATCCTTGGGAAGCGCGTCATCCTTGTGAGGAGCCCCCGTCTGCTGCTCAGCCGAGGGGGACGGAAAAGAGTTCTCTAGCGAAAACATGCGGGAATCAATCAAAAAACCACTTTGGGCACACATACGAGGCCCAAATAGCACTGTAGGAAGGTTAAAACCTCTGAAAAGTCGATTTTGCATGTTATGGGACCTCTAAATATAACAAGAAAAAGAAAGAAAAAAGAAAACATGTTTTAAATGAACAAATAAAAATCTGCTTCTAAAAATGTTGTATTCTTCCACTTCATCCGTAGAGTTCTATGGGACATTGTAAATTCAAAGGCCGTTTTCTTAAAATGCATTTTTCTCCTCTAGAGATGTAAGGCTCACCACTTGATCCCACACATACCAAACTTTACAATCTTGGACTTGACGAAATGTACAGAGGGATCTAATCTAATTCTAATCTAATTCTAAAACTGATTTATTGAAGTTTTAAGTAAAAAAAATGTTTCAGTCCAATCTAGTTTACTTAAAAACTAAATAAGAATTCCCCTCTGTAATTTTTTTGTAACTAATATGTGTAAAAAATGGTTCTGTCCATTTTTCAGTTTTATATGTCCCAAATATATGTATTTTGGCCATTTTTACACATAAAATGCCTTATTTCTACATGAAAACATGACATGATGAAAAATTTAATAATATATATAATATGTAATATTTTTTTTTCCTTACAGTTATGTGAGTAAACTACAGGAGAAGTTTCAAATCGATATCTTTAAATTTAAGATTTTTCCCTATTCACCTCCAGCGTCTCCCCTTGAACATATTTTTCAACATCGAAACTATCTTTGCTTTTTGCAGCGAAGAACAGTTTCCTCAAGGCAGCCTGGTTCAAAGTTCACGGGTTACACCTGGTTATGTTCGTAATTCAACAGGGAAATTGAAAAGCTCGTGTTTCCTTTGTCTTTTATTTCCGACCTAAAATGACAGAAAACGACGATGGGAAAAAAGAAGACTAGACAAATGACTAATTGTCTTCCATGTGGTAGTGTAGTAGCGTAATGACTGTCGAGGCAGACGGCACAGGGAGGGCGCGTGTGAGAGCTGGAGAGAAAGAGAGAGGCGCACGTTGGACTGGTGTGCCTGTTCTCCGCCGCAGCTCAAACACGCTGTAGCTTCGACGCACGGAGAGGACACGATGTAGGATCCGTCGAGAGGCGCGGACGCTTTTACGCTCTCCAGTCCTTTCTTCGGCGACTCACGGGGGGGGCATTTACGCACGTTCAGCCTTTCTTTTGGCGGCTTTACTATTTTCTGGAGACTGTGTTGGAGCGACGTGACTTAAAGCCGTCTCTTCTTCTGGATGGGTCTTTGGTTTTCCGCGCTCTCCTAAACTGACAGATTCTACACACTTTGGTACTGAGGAATAGGAGTTTGTTTGCCAAGTGTTTATGGGTAAGTTTGTGGGTTTGGGTTCGTGAGATTTGTTACAAACCGGGTGTTTTGTGTTGAAACAGATTATATTAAATGCTGGAGTTGGATTTTGTACTTTTGAAGAACAGGCAGGTAGTTCAGATACATAAAAACAACTTCATGTCATTTCGATTTTACTTGCTTTATTTCATCTTATTTTAGCCTTTTGCTGTACATGTTCATATCCCTGCATATTTTGGAAGAGTTTAATTTCACTTCACAAATTGGGCAAGAATCCATACTTTTGATGAAAATGAACCAAACTATGATCTTTTATACATCACTAATTTACACTACAGTAAACATATTTTTTTCTTTCAGATGTCACATTGACTTGAGCTGATCTGGCTTTGAGTTGGTGAGGAGGACCAGTTCACCATGGCAACGGGAGCAGCGGCGTGGTTCCCTTTTGCCCGGGCGGCTGCTATTGGCTGGATGCCCGTGGCCAGTTGCCCCATGCCTTTAGCCCCAAGAGACAACAGCAAGAAACAGGATGAGCTAATCATGCTAAACGTTAGCGGACGCCGATTTCAGACCTGGAGAACCACTCTGGACCGATACCCTGACACGCTTCTGGGCAGCTCCGAAAAGGACTTTTTTTACAACGAAGAAACCAAGGAGTATTTCTTTGACCGTGACCCCGATGTCTTTCGAAGCATTCTAAACTTCTACCGCACCGGCAAACTGCATTATCCGCGCCACGAGTGCATCTCCTCCTACGACGAAGAGCTCACCTTCTTCGGTATCATTCCAGAAATCATCGGCGACTGCTGCTATGAAGAGTACAAGGATCGGAAACGGGAGAACTTGGAGAGGCTTCAGGACGACCAAGAGGAGAACAAAGATGCAAAGCTGCCTAACATGAACATCCGTCAGACCATGTGGCGGGCCTTCGAATACCCACATACCTCCACCATGGCTCTCGTCTTTTACTACGTCACTGGATTCTTCATCGCCGTATCGGTCATCACTAATGTCGTCGAGACTGTCCCCTGCGGTTCCAGTCCCCACCGGAAAGATATGCCGTGCGGCGAGAGATACACCGTAGCGTTTTTTTGCATGGACACGGCTTGCGTAATGATTTTCACCGTTGAATACCTGTTGCGCTTGTTCGCCGCGCCGAGCCGATACCGTTTCATGCGCTCTGTCATGAGCATCATCGACGTGGTGGCCATCTTGCCGTACTACATCGGCCTGGTGATGACCAACAACGAGGACGTGAGCGGCGCCTTCGTGACGTTGAGAGTGTTTCGCGTTTTCAGAATCTTCAAGTTTTCGCGGCACTCGCAAGGTCTAAGGATCTTGGGGTATACGCTCAAAAGTTGCGCGTCCGAGTTGGGCTTCCTCCTCTTTTCGCTGACCATGGCCATCATCATCTTCGCCACCGTGATGTTCTACGCGGAGAAAGGATCCAGCTCAACCAAGTTCACCAGCATCCCAGCGTCCTTCTGGTACACCATTGTAACGATGACGACATTGGGGTGAGTAGAACGTCAAGCGAGGGTTCAGAATCAAAATAATGTCTGTCCGTGTTCCAAGTAGACCACTGAGATTAACAAAACTCGTGATCTGAAAAACTAGAGGGGACCGGGTTTTCGCTGTAGTAGGTCCCAGACTCCAGAGCAGTCTTCCTCTTGGCGTTAGAACAGCCCAATCTCTGAATATTTCTAAATTTAGTAGAAAACCCAATGCACTTGTTCAGGCTTTTGACACAAGCTGAAAAGAACGTCTGTATATCATTATTTTTAGCTTGTTTTTGTGTGCCTTGTATGTTTTATCTTATTGCACTGTATGATGCCTTTGTACAGCATTTACAATAAATTTGACTTGACTATGTACCAAGAACTTTACATGCAGTGAAAAAAATGATTCACACTTACAATTGATGGCTCTTGAAAAAATCTTTTCTTGAAAGGTACATTTTTACTGACAGATGACAAACCATTTCAACAGCAGTTTTACAGCTGATGACTTATGTTTGTACTAGACAGTTCATTCCTTCAGCATATATTACCCAAAGCGTCAATTACATCCCTCAAAAATGATTTCTCGGGAAGTAAGCCGCAATCCAAGTATCATTTCTAGTTAATTGCAATTTACAAGCTGCTACTTGGTTTGTTTATGATGTACAATTAGACGTTACATTGTGACCACGGACTGAGGCAAAGTGATTTAACACAGATTGTCTCTTCACTGTGGGACCTGTTTCTGGCAGGGTAAATAACAGAAGGCAAGTGAAGACTTCTTCCTCAAAATTGTTGTGGTAGAGAGAGGAAATAGGAGGGAGATATGCGTTTAACATGGTCTGAATAGTGATGACTAGACGGCTGGATCAGAGCATCTCCATCATGACGGCATGCTCCTGATCCAGTGTGGTTTGTTATGTTTTAATTCTCTGTTGTGTAAGTAATGAATTCAGTATGATTTTCTGGTGGATTTACACAGTGAATACTTTAAACTGAAGTTCATAGTATACTAGAAATACTGTGGTCGGTGTAATCCATAGACAGTAAAAAAAATCACTGGATATCTGGAGCCCGCTAGCCGCCGCGTTCTAAACAGGAAGTATCCATGGAGGCGGTCCTGGCTCCATAAAGCTGAGCTGCCATTCACTTTCTATTGGGACACTGGTGCTCTTCATTCTGTAACTGCCTCTGTCAAACTCACCATCTTGGAATTAAAATGTCAGTTTTGACACACTCTACATGATCCTGGTGTTTTTTTCTCATATGGTTGTTAAATCAAGTTATTAGCAATAATAACTGACCAATCACGTGCTTCCTTTTCAAGAGGCTGGTTTTCGCTCGTGTTAGCAACAGGTTTGATTGCCAGCTAGCACTGCACGTTGCCGCCATGGATGTATTAAATGAACTGGATAAGGTACGCCCCCTCTGACTGTGGTCCCAGATTGATTTGTGGCCGTGCGAGGTACTGCAGCCTCTTAGAACCAGCCTTTTTCTAAAATGTCACATTATAATCACAGACAGGACTGAATTATTATCAGTATTTAAATAAAATAGAAGGAAATGTTCTTTTCTACCGTTTCTAAAATCACAGAAATTACCGTTTTTATATGAAGTGGGGGATTGTCGTCACGTGGCGCCCTAAAACAAAGATGGCAGCCATCGTTTCAGGAAGTAAAACAAAGATGGCAGCCTTCAAATCAGGAAGTAAAACAAAGATGTCAGCCTTCGTATCAGGAAGTAAATGCGGAAGAAACTTTTTTGGGGTCATGCGCCAATAAGCACTCTCCATAGGGATAAACAGGACGGCCATCTTGGATTCATCTTCCAGGTTTTATTATAGTTCTATGGTTGCCGCTGTCTCCTCCCACCGAGGGGCGGAAACCATTAACAACCTCGTTCCTGATAGGGCCGTGTGGTTGCTATGATATGGGCACTCGAATGTCCAAATATGGAGTCTGGCTCCACTTTAGCTGCTATAACTGCTAGCCACGATTGGCTTCATTTGGCTGGAGCCAAACGCCATGGGCGACGTCACACTCCGGATGTTCAGTGATTTTTATACGGTCTATGGTGTAATTCCACATTTGATGGGAGTGACTACATCTTAAACCTTTTCTACCCTATACCATAAATACTATATTATAGGAAAACTTGCCTTAAACCAGTTGTGATTCGGGCGTCCCGTTGGATTTTTAAATTCATTTATTACTTTTTATTCACCGTGTTATAAAAGGAAACTATCAAGCTGCTGGACATGTTCAAAATTAAAAGAAAGCTGCAACCCACTTATTTTCAATGAAATCAAACATTCTGCAATGAATTAGGGTCAGTTTCTACTCCAAAAGCACAAATAAAAAATTACACCAAAATTCTGAAAAAAATGTATAGGCCTTTTATATGGATTCTTTGGATACTTTATTTAACTCCCTAAAACATTTTTTTTTTTTTTTTTAATTAAATTTGCTTCAGTTTTGTTAGAGGAATTGTCAAAACCCAACAAAAGCCAAAAGTTTTCAAAAACAGCTTCAGTTTGAATTGGGAAACACAGGTCCGATTCAGATGGGGTTAATGGGGTACTTAATTTTCAAACAAATAAGGACATAGGTATTTACATTTTTCTAACTCATTGCTAGCCCTCACAAACCCTTTGACACATCACTAGTATTCACACACATGGCGTTTTGAGTCACTTGCACAGCTTTAGGACAGTTTTTTCACAGAAGTGAACCAGGGGTATTATCCCTACATACCCTATCTGCTCTCATCTGAAAGCGTCATACGGTGACTCACATGGCTCTTCATTACGTTAAGTTAGAAAAGATAAAATGTTAAATAATTAGATGAAGACAGTGTGTAGACGTCTGCTTTTACAGTATACTTTCTGGTGAGGAAAACAAAATGTACTAATTATGAGAAAAAAAGAAAAGTTTGTTACTCCAGCTTTTATGCTCATAAATCACAACTTGTTTGAGGCTGCCAACATGAGTTATATAGACTCTCAAATAATAATTATCTAGTCTCCAGAATGAAGAAGGTGGAAACAAAAATAATGCACCAACATTGGATATGTATAGGCCTTGAACGGCTACTGCATCACACTAACAGACATTTTTTTGAGAGCTGTTTCTTTCAAATTGCAACAACATCGAAGAGCATAAAATTGAGTACTATAGTGAAACTGTAATGGGATTTCTACGAATCCAAAGGTCGGCTGTTCAAACCACGTTCAGAGCAGTGCATACTCTCCGTGTCCTTGGGCAACTCACTTCATTCACTTTGCCTCTGTAAGAATGAGAGCCAGTTGGTACCTTCACTTCCAACAGCCTCCGGTTACAGTAGTTAACCACCTCATGAAATAGGGCGAATGAATAATGCACAAAATTGTTAAGCGGTTTTAGTGCTATAAGATTAATGCGTTATTATTAGCAAGGTGATTGGTGGATTTTAAATTGCCACTAAAGTTATATGTATATGGAAACAAATGGAATAATTCAAAGTGTACCCTGTAGTTGCTTCCATATCCAAACGTCATATGTAATGTTTTAAGTGTATGAAATGCGGCTTTGAAGGTAGCGATCCACTGCTCTTATAGTAAAGTGCATATATTTAAAGGCAGATTCAGGGCTTCTTGCTGGGGGCAGGTGTCTCCGGAGTCATCCTCTGTCACCTGTATTATGATTCCGCTCGCCTCTTAATCTTACAGCGTGGCCCTTTCTGCGATGCTGCTGTGAATGGCAGGGTGAACTTGAAAGTGTTTCTGAAGTTTGGCACACTAAAGTTCTCCATTATTGAGGTGGACGGGAATTATTATGGCTTCCTGCCACTTTTCACTCTGTACCCTTAGATGGATGGTGCCGTATCGTTCATTACAAAAAGTAGGTGACAAAAAGGCAATTCAGGGGGTTTTATTCTCGTTTCATTGTGCTGTCTGAACAACGGCAAAAGATTGAAATGACTTCTTAAATTGTATGGCAGTAAAGTATTAACCACTACATGTTCCCATATTGGTAAATTTAAATGGCTTTCAATACTCATTTCCTGATAAACAATACAGACTTTTAATCATAGTCAAAGCAGTCAAATTTCTTCCTCCAACGCTGAACTCTGCTCCAAAACACATGCTTTTACCGACATGATTGGCTGTAGATTTCTTGATTAAAAAGACCCAAGCTGATCATTGACAATTAGAAATGAATCTCGGTCATGATTAAAATTTGATGAATTGCACACTACAAAATTATCAATACACAATGGGTGCAGACGGTTGTTTCTGGATGAGACTGGAGCCTCAAAAGGTTTGTGCAACAATCCAAGTTAAACGAAACACATGGATCTTTTCTTCTTGTGCTTGAAGGAAAGACAACATCTGAAGGTCCTATGCTACACTGACCTTGTTGAGACTTTAGCCACAATAAAAGGATGCTAGTTACAACCTCATCAACATTTGCATGAAGTTTTGTTTCATCCATACATGTTTGCGGAGTCCCTATAGCCTATAGACCAGGGGTGTCCAAACTTTTTCTACTGAGGGCCACATACTGAAATTTAGACCAAGCGGAGGGCCACAATTAAATCGTGAAACGTTCAAAAAAGTTGCATTAATCTGATTTTTAAAGTGACACCACACCTAAATTCAGTCTCAGTGCTTTAATATCAGGTCTGTCTCACTCCAAAATGTTAGTTATTTAGGTTATAATAGTAGAAAATCTGAAATTTGCCGCAGAAAATATGTCTTAGGACAATGTGGGTCCAATCACCAGGAAGCTTGAGGGCCAAGAAAAATTGATCTGTGGGCCGCTTTTGGCCCCCGGACCTTAGTTTGGACATGCCTGCTATAGACACTTAAAAACATTTGTAAAAAAAAACATTCTAAATTCAAAATGGAGGCAAAAGCGGCATAATGTGATTTCACTGAAGAAACTGGGATTAACCTCAGAATATCACAAAATATGAAAAATTTTGATGATTTTGGATTTTTGGATTTATTTGATTTTTGATTATATGTATTTATTATTCATTAGATTCTTCTGTAGCTAAAATACAATTTTAACACTAGAAAATTGTATTTTGTCCATTGTTTTGTTATAGACAAGCAAACTAATTGACCTTTCTACCCTGGAAGGTCAAATGTGTTGCTTTTTTCCAACACAAACACTTAAAACCAGTAGAATTTAGATCTGTGATCTGTGAGCAAGTCATTGAAATTTTACAGTCAACTTCATTTTGCCTCCAATCGTCTCCATTACTGAATTTTGATGATATCACATTTTAAAGGGTCTCCTCCCTGTTCTGCTCTGTTCCACCTTGTGATGTCATTATCCAGGATGTGCTTCTGTGTTTAAAGTCCCTGTCACCCTGTCATTGTGGTGCTCTAAGTTATAGACATTCATAGACGCAAAATTTCTCTGCCTGTTGCTCAAGTTTGACCACTTGACTAGCCAATGTTGAGCCTAGTTACGTCAAATAGAACTTTCCTTCATATACAGTACACCCCATATGTAAGAATATAAAATGTTTATTTCTTGATATTTAAGTCATGTATGTGTTCTCCTCACCAGAAACATGTAGAAGAGTTTGTTTAGTGGTCATGAGATTCTTAGCAGAAGCATACAAGTTCAGAAATCTTGCTCAGATGCAGGTTTTACACGCTAATTATCATCTAAAATAAAATACCAAACTGTTTACACACTCAGTAATAACTTTTAAAGCTTTGACCTCACCTAAAAGTGTGTCGACGGGTTGGTGTCAGCTGACAGTTTTTGCTGGATAATGAAAAAATACACGAGACTGGCTCTGGAATCCCTCAAGTTACCAGACTAGTCGAGTTGCTAAGTGATTGTTATAGCAGCACGGAACGGCGCGTCTACTCATTTACAAATCTATGCTCAGATTGACTTTCCTGACATGCAACTCAGCTTTGAAGCTCGCAGCCATAGCACAATCTTAACTTCTTTGCCCATCGGTGTGCCAGGAAAGGTAAGCCGTTGCGTCCTCTGCTAGCAGCCCAGGGTGTTTTTATGTGCTCGTCTCCTGTCGCCTTTATCATTGATTTTAAACCAGTGTGCCGGGGAACGCTGTCGTGCCTTGAGGTGTTGTCAGGTGTGCCTCGCAAAAAAATCCATTCTGAAGTAGTTGAGAAAGAAAAACAATCATCATTGCCAAATAGAAAGAACTAGACACCGTAGCAGGGAAATATTTACAAAATTGTACTGTTTTAGTGGTTGATGTGCAGTGGAATGTTTTTAATCCAAAAAGTATGCCGCAATTCAAGTAATGGTTGAAAAACACTTAATTACCAACATAGGAAATGATTAAACAGGCTATTCTCTTGACGTTTCTTCAAGGTTTCTGGAAATGCACGTAACATTTTCATTTTTTTTTCTTTCTCATTTTGGTAGTGCTTTGATAATGATCTGCTTTTAAATATTATGGGAGTGAACAGCTGCTCGCTCTGTACCTCATTTGACCCTCAGAGAGACGGTAATGGTGTGAGCCGGACTCTTCGAGATATTTACCCCACCCCACTGAGAGAAGCTCTGCACGATGAAGCTCACAATTAAACTTTCAACAAATTGTGTTTATGCAAGTAAGAAAATGCATATATAGACCATCTAAATGTGAAGAAATTATGAAGAATAACCACAATAGAGACAATTTCAATGATCACAAATGGCAAATTACAGAAAGTGCAATTGATTTTGGTATAAACTGTCCAGTGCTAGTCTGAATAGTTGAGTGTAACAATAGTGTAATTGTTTAAAATTGTTAAGCCCTGAGATGAAACCCGTTTTTCTTAGCTTGAAAAAACTGTACAATCATCTTTCAAGAATGTTGTCCCACTTGTGATCGAAAGTTAAAATAAACATACAACAGATGTCCATTTAATGTGACATACTTCGAGGTGACGCACAGGTTTGAGTTTTACATTTTGTGAGAAAATAAATGCATGGTAGAGTTACAATTTCTATTGAAAAGAGAACACCGTATAGATTATTTTGTGCAGTATGTGTCTCCCTGACCTGATCTCACCCGTTGCAGTGTTGAATGAACTTTTATGTTTACTGCAAGTGTTATGTCTCATTTGGAGCACACACACTGACAAAATGAGTCAGAAATACTAACGTAGAAAAAGGAATGTCATGAATGGTGAACTGTAAACAATGAGCTTTGAGTGTAGAGGCTGTTCCGCTGGACACAATAGACAGCAGCCCTCAGAGTCTATCCATGGCCCCGACAAAAGAGACGCACGCTCAGTGTCAGCTAAGGACACTCTGCGGCCTTGCATCTGTTGCTCCTCTCAACAAAACTCACATTGCCCTGCCATTTTATCCAGACAGAAAAAAACAATTTTAAAATGGTTCGTCCAGCCGCATTAATCCACTGTTTGATCAAAACAATTTCATTATATTCCAACAAGTTGATTATAGTTAATGACGTTACAATTTGTCATACAGCCTCATTTGTCCTTTAATGTCATATGCTTCCTGCCATTAATGTGCCACAGGTTGTGTTCACATAATATCAATATATCAGTATGGAAAATGTTTCGAAACGTACTGATTGTTATTTTAAAAAATCAATACTGTTATCAATAAATGTAATATACTGTGTCTATTTTAGTTGAAATACATATGTGTAGGTTGGTTGAAACTGGGATGGAGTGAAAATAATCTTGGCCTCTGTACGCCAAGTCGAGTTTTCATGTATTTTACAAATGTAAATACACTTTCTTGCCAAAAAAAGTCACCAAATATTTGGCTGGACCTCCTTTAGCTCTGATGACAGCACACGTTCTCTGTGGCATTGATTCAATAAGTGTCTGCAATACAAAAGATGAATTTCCACATATTGCTTTAATTTTTCAACAAGATCTTGTATTGATGATGGAGAGTATGACCACTGCACAAAGCCTTCACCAGCACATCCCAAAGACTCTCAGTGGGGTTAAGATGTGGAACAGGGAAAACCTGGACTCATCAGACCACATCACCATCTTCCATTGCTTTAGTGTGCAATCTTTACGCTCCCAAGCCAACTGAAGCATATTTGCTGTTAGCCTCACTGAATATTGGTTTTCTTACAGCCGCACAGCTTTTCAGTCCCAGTCCCTTGAGTTCTCTTGCAATGTTCTTGTGCAACTGCTCTAACTTTCACTATTAAACCTAACTCTGAGTTGTACAGTTATTCAGTTGTTGATTTTGTAAAACATTTAAGTGATGGCTGATCACGATCATTCAGGATTTTTTCCCACTACAGTTCTGACTCTAAATCGACGATTCCCTATCCTTCCTATTTTTTAATAATGTGTCGGCGTACCAGTAGTTTCTGCAGTCTCAGATGTTTTCTCTGCTTGATGTCAATGAGGACCACAGGGTTTTCGGGGATATGTCTTTCCACATGGTTGTTAGAGAAATGAGAAGCTACTCGCTGCATCAGTTGGGTTCAAATACTGTGTTGCAACTGAAAGACAATCACCCATGCAGCAGTTATCCAATAGAAGACTATTTGCTTAGTTGAATCCATTTGGTGACTTTTTTAGTTTAGCTCTGTAACTAATATTTTTATTCAGTTATTTATTTACCAGGTGACAAACCATTGAGATTGAGACAGCTTTTTGAAGGGTAATCTGGGGCAAACAGTATATTAACCTGGTCGGCCAGATGAATAATTGCGATGTTTGTGAGTTCACTAACTCTTAAGAATTCATCTGGCCGGGCTCCAGCAGTTAGCTTTTCTCTCACTCTGAATGTAACAAAAGTTTTGTTTCTCAACTTGTTCTGATGCCGTGACGCTTTGTCCAATCAGTTTCAAATATTTGCCATGACGTTCCACCTGTCCCGACTGCTTTCAGCAAGAGCCTTTCCGCATTGATAAATGTGTAGAACTGAAGTCAGAGTGCAACACATATCACTACACAGCAAAACATAGGCTAGTTTACAATTTTAGAGTAACTTGCCCAACACACTGATTACTTGGTATCAGACAAACACAAGAATCCCTGGTACTGGCCATCACTACTTTCTCGTGAACTACTTGACTCTCCAATTAGTCCTGGCATTTTTACCCAAAGTAAAAAGCAAACAAAACAAAAACCTTACATTATATCTTATTTTGAGTTTGGCAAGGTTGAGTATCACAATTTAACATCAACAAAGCTGAATTTACAAAGCTGAATAGAAAAGTTAAGTTCAAATTAGAGTTAGCTAACTTTAAACAACCCAGCGCTCCAAATAAACATACCCTGAAAGGCTGAGTTACATCAGAGCTTGTTAAGTCAGGCAATAGATTGAAATAGACAGTCTCACAGGTCCATACACTAAGGGTGCATACACCTGGTTTGAACCCAGTTTAGTGTAGACTTGGTTTGGTCCTGCTTCACTTCTGGTCCAGTCTAGGTTTAGTCCTAGTTTAGTTCACGTTTTGAGGTAGTGTGAGTGCAAGTGTGAATACAAATTTAGATATTTTTTTGTTCTTCCATAATTAACCCATGTCAAGTTTTAAATATTCATCAGATGGGGAGTAGACAAGGGGACAAAGGGGTCAGTTGTCCCAGGCCCCAGAATTGGACCCTCTTAGTATAATTTGTATTAGAGGGGGGCTTACATACAAACAGACTTTAGCTAGACAATGACCATTTTTTGCCACCATACCATGTGCATGTCGACCTTACGGTACCCCAAATATTGCGCAGTTTATCTGGAGGAAACTTGACCAAAACTATTAACTTTCCTAAACCTAACCCAACGTGATTGTGATACATCTGCAAGCATAGCCACCCCTAATGCGAAAAAGCAAAACAAAACAAAACAGAAAAAATCTCCCCAGTGCCCGGATAAAATGCCAAACATTTAAATCCCCGACTTTACAAACTGAAACCAACTCAAATCAAATCGACAGAGAGAGTGAAAAGTAAAATATTCAGATTGTGCCTCACCTGAATACTATGTGCCAAATACGGTGATTTTGTTCTTTTGTTGTCTGATTGAAAATGCAGTGGACGTCTACCGTGGAAGGTGCTTTGAGGTCCCCTGTCCCCACAGCTGTGATTCGGTCCCTCACAGCAGGGCTAATGGTGCGGGGCAGGCTGGGGACCAAAGCTTGTATAATCACTTCACTGTCAGAGAGTGCTGGTGGTAAATCAACCTCACACAGCCCATTAAAGAATAGGCATCGCCAGCACTGAGCGCAGGTGAAAGACAAAGAACTTTAGCATTTATATGTGCTATGTATTTTAAGTGTTTCTGCACAACTTTATCTGTTTTTTTTTTTTTTTGTGTTGAAAGCACTTAATTCCAAAGGGAAATAGAGGTTAATGAAAAAAAAAGCTGGAAAAAAAGAGGAATGCTTTTGGTAATAAGTGTATCTTTTAAAAGACAGTTTTGAATTATTACGCATTGAAATTCAGGTTATCCAACCACCAGCAGAGGAAAAATGGATGACAGCGCTGTGGGTGATAAACTACGGAATGAATTTAAGTCTGTAGAGGGTGAATGGATCTTGAAAACACAGTGTAGCCTCGTGTTGGAAACGATGTCGAGTTAAGCCCTATTCACACCGGATTTCCCTTGGGATGTTTGTAAAATTGGAATTACACCACTACTTCGGTGTTTTGTTGTGAGCAATCGCACGGGATCAGCAATGTCAGTATTTCGCTAGTTTTTACGGACTTAATCTGGATGATGAAATGGGCCGATAAACACATTTAAATATAACAAGAACCTTTTCATTCATCCTTTTTATTTGTATTGTATTTGTATTGTATTTTAGGTTTGTTTTTAGCGTTGTGTGGTGTTACCTGTCCTATACGGTGAGACATCGTTCTTTTTATCGCCGTGATCAGATTTCACACAGTCCTTTGATCCAAACTTTGCATCAAAAGCACCCAAACAATCCTTAAAGCGCTTTATTTTAAAATGATTCTGTATGTCTTTTTGTGTTTTGTGATTTTAATGCACCTTTTTCTGTTATGTAAAGCACTTTGAATTGCCTTGTGTACGAATTGTGCTCTACAAATAAACTTGCCTTGCCTTGCCTAATTTTTATGGCCCTGACTAATATCAGAATCAAGTGTTTGTGAACAAACTCCTAAATGACTCATTTTCCATATCAAAAGGGAATATGGGCCAAAATTCGTTTTTGAGTAGGAACTGTGTGTAGTTTGAAAAGGAGGGGTTTCTCCCATAGACTCCCATTCTAGCTCAATTACTTTTTTTTGATCAATCTGAAATGACAAAGTCGGGATTTCCTACTAACCTGTGCTTTTCCCTTTTCATAGTTCATACTGAAATGTCCCTTGTAAACAGAGAGACATTATGTGCCAGTGTTTAGACAGGAGTGTGTGTTTGTGTTCATGAGGCTCCTGGGGGCGTGTCCTCACCTGGGGCAGAGGGCGGGTGTAAGGGGCAACGTGTTTGTGTGTGTTTGTGTTTGTGCATGTAATGGTGTGATGGAGGCCTTTTTAAATACAGCTCAACTTGTACGTACTACACTACTGTAAAACAAGCATTTTCAAGATTCACTCACATACTCCCCGACACCCCCTGGTGTCCCCCACACACCTGCACCCCGCCCCAGGTAAGGACACGTCCCCTGGAGAGGAACCTCTTAGATACAAATGCACAGCCCACATAACCCCACAGAAAAGCCAGGGAAACTGTCTCCGTTTAAAGACGTCTGTTTCAAAGGTAAATCGAGTCATTTCAGAAAAAAAAAAAACTATAAAAATCACATATTCTCTTTTCTGAAAAGATCAGGAAATCCCATGGTGTGGTTATAATCAAAGTGAATGGGGGGGAAGAGATCTATCAGAACAAGTGGGAGAAAAAACAAAAACCCACCAATGTTTTACTCATTTTTGACATGTACACGTCTGTAAGAAAAGGTGAAAACTCATTTTGCCTATATTCATATTTTATGTGAAAAACTGGCTATTTTCTGTGATGTTTTCAGCTCCCCTGTTAATCTGCTTTTTCATATGATCAAAAAATAATACAATCTTGGGATATATACTGTCACTTCTGTACAAGCATCCTTTTTATTCACAGCAATGGATTTATAAGATTAACTGTAACTCTCATAAAGCAATTTAGCGTTACAGTAAAGCTAACAGCAGCTAGTACGCTAATGCCATCATAGAGCTGCTTTACAATATATTTGTAGTGGGACAAAACAGATTTTACTTAAATGTATGAAAAAATGTTAGTAATCAGCTGTGCCTTGGACCTAGAACTAAACCAAGACAGGTTTTCACTCATGGTTCCCAATTAGGTACAGAACCTTTAATGGCATTATAAATGTCAAAACACACAACAAAAAATAAAGCACATGTTAAGATGAAGAAAATGGTTTTATCTCATTTATATATTAGGTGAAATATTCCACAGTTTGTTTGTTTTTTAGGATGAATAGTACTTTTAGATTATGCCTATATTGTAGATTAAAAATCTATAAATTCTTCTTTTCTTGGTGTCATAATTCAGTACAACATTTAATTTAGTTTGAGCATTTTTATTTTTTGAGAAATAATTCCTCCAACAAATGCACAGTAGATAAGTCATCCACTGCTCATTTGTCAGGTCAAAGTGTGGAAGCTCCTCAGGCCCAGTGCTTCCTGTTGTTCTTTTTCCTGCTGTTGGCCTCACAGCTCCAGTCTCTGCCCTCCCATCGGATGTTCTTCACATTGGCTCTGGCCTTTCCCTTTTGCAGATACTGAGCCCCGTAGTCATGGAAGTAGTCGTTGTCTTCCTCTGGTTGGTCATCGTAATGGTTCTGCTTATTTCTCTTCTTTTTCTTTGCCTTTCTGGCGATTTTGGTGGCAGGAGCTGCAGTGTCCTGGTTCACCTCTTCAGACTGAACCCTGTGGACAGGGGAAGCTTCTGAAGGGTCCTGGGGGACAGTGGCTGCTTCCATCTCAGTATAAACAGAGCTGGTGAACCAGTCATCAGGTTCATCTTCAGCTTCTGTCAGTGTTGGCTTCAGGTCAGTCTCCTGAAGGACAACGACAAGTTCTTCCTGAGTATAAACAGAGGAGGTGAACCAATCGTCTGGCACATCTTCAGCCACTGACGTTGGTTCGAAGCCTTCTTCGAGCCCTGCTTTGGCCTCCTCAGCCTCGGCCTGTGTCGCTGGTTCCTCGGGCTCTGGTGAAATGAGGTCTATGGCCTCAGAAACCCCCTGAGGTTCCTGGACCTCACACATTTCAACAGCTGGTGTGTCCTCCACCGTCTGAGAAGAGGCGTTTAAAACCTCCTCTACTGCTGGGGACTTCTCCACTGTGAGCGTGACAACACAGTGGTAGGTATTGTCTCCAGGTCTGACACAGTCAGCTGGAGAGCCCAGTGTGATTTGAGTCACCTGCTCGTTCAGGTGTGTTGTTTGAGGATCTGGGATTGAGACATCACACATTTCCTGGATGTCAACACAAATACGAGGTCTTTGTGACTCTCTGAGCAGTTTTAGCAGGAGTTGCTCCCTGGACCTCCACTCCTGAGTGGCCCTAGCAAACTCCTGCTGCTGCAGCTCATATTTAAGTTTCCAGGACATTTCTTGCTCCAGGAAGCTTGTCCTCTCATGTTTTTGCCTCAGCTGTTCAGGCTGAACAAGCTGTTGAACCTGCTCCATTGTTTTTATTATTTGGAGTGATTTGTTCAAGGTAAAAACTGCTTTTCCAACTTTTAAAAGCAAACGCTTACGAGCTCAAAATACTGTCTTCTCTTCGACGATCAAGTGTAAAATGATGAACTGAACAGATGCTGCGTATATATACAGTCTCTGCCAGTGATGTCACAAAGCTTTAGAATGTTTGACCTCAGTAGAATGTTGACGGTTGCCAGGTTACAAGGTACATGCCTGGGCATGTCCTCAAGTCCCCACCCTATGGTCTGAACTATGGCAGGCAGAGTAGTGGGCGGGGCTTAGGTTTAACTTTGTTGTTTGTCACATATTGGGGTTTGTTTACATTTGTTACAATAGGTGAATACATATACATACATTGTGTTTTTCTAAATTAAGTTACCCTGAGTTATATTTACTCAAGAATTTGAAATGTATCTTGCTTTAGTATTGCTTAAGTTTCATGTTTGACTAGAGCATGTTAAGAAGTAGAAATAAAGGACTCTTATTATGCAAAATATACTTTTTGGAGTTGTTAAGCATGTTTAACCATGGACTGATGGTCTGAGGATGGATGCAACTGCACAACACATCAAAAATCAATAAAATACGATAACAGCTCAAATTGAAGTATTGAAATTGCTTTTTTTTCTTTGATCAACTTCTGGTCTATTGGACAACGTGGTGTTGACAAAAATAGTTATTGTGTGTCAAAAGAAGAGAACCACCCGAGGATATATCTTTCTACAACCTGAAGCAAGATGACCACTATTCCCTGAATGTTATGTCACGTTACCATCAGACAACAGGTGACCATTGCCCTGGGCCCCCAAACAGAAGTGCCATTTGCCACAAAACCCAACAGAGGAAGATTAAACAGGACAGACAAGCTTTCCTTCTTTCAAATTTTGTGGGCTAAGAATAAATAAAGTATCGTTTTTACGCCACTGTTTTAGACAGCTGTAAAATATATATTCTTTTGTAGAAAATATAGTGTTTTATAAAGATATGTGTAATAAAACAGCTGCAGTACATCCAGAACGCTGCTGCTCGAGTCCTGACTAGAACCAGGAAGTCTGTGCTCAGGTCTCTGCACTGGCTTCAGGCTCAGAGAATAGATTTTAAAGCAGCTCTGCTTGTGTTCAAGTCTCTCCACAACCAAGCACCAAAGTACATCTCTGATGTCTCTCTCTATGTTAGAGCCGTATGAACCATCTCGTACTCTGAGGACCTCAGGGACCGGCCTCTTGCTGGTGCCCAGAGTCAGGACTAAACATGGGGAATCAGCATTTTAATTTTTTGCAGCTAAAAACTTGAACAGTCTCCCTGAAGATGTGAGACAGGCCTCCACTCCGACAATGTTTAAATCCAGGCTAAAAACAGTTCTGTTTAGCTGTGCATATTTATTTATTTATTTTATTTATTTAAGGAAAAGGGGGAACAATGCATATTAATGAATATTTACACAAATGTAAATATGCCACATTAGAGCCCAAGGCTAATTTCCATCTGCAGACCCCCTGGCAGGTTAACAGAAAGATAAGGACATACATACTTCACTTCAGTTGGACAGAGACAGGAAAACAAGGTTTTGTCATGTTAGTACAACTACATGACTGAAAGATACTATGTGCTCTCTTCTATTTTAAACTGCCTCCATTTTCCTATTTTACTTCCGGGGTCACGTCTTTACCACAGTTTGTTTTGTGTTATTACTTTTTAATGTTAAAAAAATGGATTGGGAAGGTTCCATGGCGAGTAAACAATATTAATCTAGTTCAAATTCTGACATAAAAATGGACACATTTTGAATCGATTTAAGCTTCAACGCACAGACTAACAACAGTCCAAACACAGACGTGAGCAATAGCACGGGACTAAAATCACCCGAGAAAACTTTGACTTCACTGAAACGCAGGTAAAATTGGGGGACATTTTTATGGATATCTTCACAGACATGGATGATTCATGGGACATGTGACATGGACGACGTTTGTAATTATTACAATTTACCTGAGATTAAATTAATCTGTCTGAACAGGGCTTTACGCCGGTGGGGGAAAAGGTCTGGGGAGATGAAGAGGAAGACGGACCAAACACGTAGGATTATTCAAAGATGCGTGAAGGAAACAAAACACAAGGGATGTCAAAAAGTCTCTGAAAGCCAGCCTTGCCAAATGCGTTTTTCGTTGTTTGTTAAATTTCCTGGACCTCGAAAAAACACCTTTTGACATAACCTTCAAATGCTGCACTTTTTATTTCTGAACAACAGGTGATGTTTCATTAAATAGCAGCAGCGCTCCCCAGTCTCTCATACCTCCGTCTAAAAACACGACTAACCCGATAATAAAAGAAGTATTAATGAGGTGTGCATTGGAATCTGACTCTGCGGGTATAATTAGAGTGGCGCTCCCAGTTGTGGAGTCCTGGTCTTGGACGGAGGCTTCTCCGGCAGCAGAGCGTAGAGGAGTGTTGTTATGCATGTAGGTCACGGTCCCATATCTGCCTTAATCAGAGGCTATATATACTGCGCTCCTTTCCTCACAGCTTCCCTTCAATCTTTTCCATCATGTTTCTATTAGACAGAGTGGACTGCGGGTGGAGTGGGGCTTCGTGGTGATGCAGCGGTAAGACTCTACTCAGAAGGTGAGAAGGTCCGGGGTTTGTTGGACTTCATGGCTTTTGTGTGGAGTTTTTATACGCTCCCTATTGTGCATCTTGATTTTCTTTTACAGGACTTTATTTCGGGGGGAAGTAAATAGTTATTGGCACCACTTTATGATAACTATGCCTTGATTTGCCGTAATTTATTAAGCATGATTCAGGGTCATAATACTTAATTAAGGTTAGGAATTTGGGTTAGAGTGTTTGTTAAGGCAAGACACTACAGGCAAAACTTTTTTTTTTTTTTTTTTGTCAGTTTGCTCTCTGAGATGTTGTAACTTCAAAGGCCGGTTTCTTGAAAAGCTTTTTTCTCTCCTAGAAACACAATATGAGTAACAACTTCAAACATCAAACTTTACAATCCTGGACTGAAAACACAATGCTCAGAAGAATTTGTTTTAATATCTAATACTAAAACTGATTTATTAACGTTTTAAGTCAAACATTTTCAGTCAGCTCTAGTTTACTCAAAAAAACTTAAAAAGATATCCAAAATCCCATGTAAACTTGGTTCTGTCCATTTTTTAGATTTATATATTAACAAGTATGTGTAATTTTTGGATTTTTTTTACACATATAATGCCTTATTTTTATATGAAAACATTACATAATGAAAAATAAAACATTTTTTCTTACATTTACAGTATGTGAGTACACAGCAGGAGAAGTTTCAAATTTATATCTTTAAGTTGACCTGTAGTGTCTCTACAGCAGTTAATACACCTGAATCATTCTTAATAAAATATTTGTTCATTATAAAATAAGTTGTTGTTTATGCCTTACTAAGTCAGGAATAAGGTAATAAGGTGGTAATTGTAATGTGTTACCGAGGAATTCATATGAAAAGGAGTGGTTTAAATTTTTGGTAGTATCAGTTCAGGTTACTTTCACTTTCACATAGATTTATATATTATTACTATATCCCATCATTGTTACACTCCTATAGTCAAATAAAGCTATTTTTTGTGTCAAAACATGTTTGCTTGTTCCATGTAATAAATAAAGAACTTTTATTGATCACGAGTTCCATTCCACATGCCATGGTCCCCGTGTCAGTCTCTCTTCTAAATCATAAGAAACTGTCTTGAATTTACTGTGTGGATTATTGATGGATTTCTGTGAAACAGTGTAATCAGTTTGTGTTTTCTGGATCGTGCTATATGTGTTTTGAATTGCACTTGAAATCGGATGGTAATTGAGACTGTCAAGTTCACATGGTAACTGTCACCAGTGGGGCTTTGATGGACCTGGTTGTGTGAATGCGATGATTGGACTGTCTTTTGTCGGTCCTGTTTGTTTTTTGTGCCCATTGTCTGTCCAGCATCTAACCTATCTAACCTAATCTGATCTAATTTAATCTAATCTAACCCAAACAGAGTGCCTCGGAACCTTTTGACTGCTTTTTTACATTTGCCAAAGTTTTAAACATTTGTAATATTATTATTTCAGGCATAACAACTTTCATTGTTCTGTTCTCTGATGTTTAAGTTTGCTTTGGTCAATTAGATTTAAGCATACACAGTTTTAATTCACTTTTCAATAAGTAGCAGAACTGAAACCATAAAGTGCTCCTGAGTGTTTGAAAGTCAATACAATTACTCTTTTATTCCCTTCTCAAATACACTTCTGAATAATGGCGTTTTAAACTATTTTACCCAGATTTACCTTCTGTGTAAAATCCAGTTAAAGTCTAGCTTGAGGTAAAAGTACAAATTTAGTGTTATTTCGCAACAACTCGCCTTTCACACCATTACAGTAGAAGGTCCTTTGACATAATTATCACATCGGCTAGCCAAAGGTCACACCATTAGCGAGCTGAGACCACGACTGTTAGGCCGAGGTGCAAAAACGCTTTTCTGAAGATTTCTGCTGTATTGAAAGCTGTTTTTACAACGTTAAAATACGGTTCTATTATTATGATTATTCCTCTGGCATTTCTTGCATTATGTTCGCAGTCAATAATGGCTTATTTGTTACTGGGGCGAATGCTTTTGGATGCGGTTTGTTGCGGTAAATGCCAATTAATTCTGAACTGACATATATTGTTTGGTTAATAATTGAAGAGCCGTGAGCCGAGTTTCCGCCACACAAATCATCAGACGTAGCGTTGTGGTGCTTTACTGTGCTTTCAAGTAAAATGAATGGGGTGGTTGGGTTGCCATACTGGACTCCAGGGATTTGGCACAAGTACAGCGAGTTGAGAATTGAACATATTCCAAGGTTTTACAAAAATGTGAAAAATATATCAATAAAAAAGCATAGTTTTGGTTGGACTTTATTTGTGTCTTGACATTATTTTTGCAGTTGGTTTCATAACAGTTAGGCTTGAAACGAAACATGTTTTTTCGATTACAGTAATTGCATGTTAATTTGAAGCATTCATTTAAGTCTGAAACAGGTCAAGTTATCAAGAAATATCAAATAAATCAATGCAAGCAAGTCAGAACTATTGAAATATTGTCTGAATTTAAGTCATTTCAACGCATGTAGATCATTTTGCACTAAAGTCAGCAAGCTGCGGACCCAATTCCCAGTATAGGGTTCTTTAATGGAAAGCTTCCTAATGATAGTGCTGCAATTTAATTTAGCTCTGACGCAGGTTCATTTAACACCTTGACTCATTTAAAAAGGAATTAAAGTTGCAGAGGATGGGAAGCTTAACGACCTCCACACACTGTTGTCTGTTCCTTCTTTTGACTGAAAGGACCAGGCCTTTATCCAAGCGCAGCAGCTGTTAGCTAAGTGTCTATCTTACCGAGCACATGTCACCCCGCTTTAGAATGTAAGTAAAGGAGAAGCTTGAGGCTGCAGGGCATAATTTCAGACTTGTCTCGGATGAAATAAAGCATATTGTGCATTGTCATGACTTTTCAAAATGCCTCTGGATATATTAGCATTTATTTTTGTTTTGTTTTTTTGAACTTAAATTAGCCGATGCGTAAATGACTTACGTTAATGTTTATGTCATAATGGTGTTCTGTCTTCATTAGCTTAGTCTAATGTGGAACAGCAGTAGCTCAGATGGATGAGCGCACGCTTTCTGATCTGAAGGTTGGCAGTTCAAATCCTCCTTCAGGTATAAACGCCCTGGTTGAATTGTTAGATCCAGTGCCCCACAGGTTGGCAGTTTGGTCGCAGGTACCACAGGAGAAGACAAGAAGACACTTTGCGTGAGTGAATGGGTGAGAGGTTCCTTAAAGGTCCCATAACATGCAAAATCGACTTTTCAGAGGTTTTAACCTTCCTACAGTGCTATTTGGGCCTCGTATGTGTGCCCAAAGTGTTTTTTTGATTGATTCCCGCATGCTTTCGCTAGAGAACTGTCTTTTCCGTCCCCCTCGGCTGAGCAGGCAGACAGGGGCTCCTCACTAAGATGACGCGGCTTCACTAGGATGACGTGTAGCTCAAGCCACGCCTCCAGGAAGCGTGCAGCCGCAGAATAAAAACAGCTAATGCTAATGCTACACAGTAATTACACGATGGATATGATAGATAGAAGAGTTAGCTTGTTATTTACCAAACGGCAACGTCCGTCGTTGAGGTACTGCGTGCACGTCAAACTCCAGGTCAGATCCAGGACGTAGGACTCAGCACGACGCACCGTCAGGACGGATAAAATGTTTATTCCAGTGTTTGTGTATCGCTGTTTACCGGAGCACACGGCGCATGTGCACCATCTCCACTCTAGGCTTCGACACGAGTTGGGCAGGGGAGGCGTGCGAGTTGGGCGGGGAAGGCACGCGGGTTGGGCGGGGAAGGCAGCCTGCTCTCTGTTCGGGTGGGTCGGATCTCAGAGTGAGCCGTTTGCTTTTGCAAGGAGGGGGGCCAGTCCAAGAAATGGGTGTTTTTTGGAAACTGTTATGTTATGGATATTGCACAACGCAAAAAATTATCAACAAAGCCCTTAGAATAGACTGTGTAAAGGGGAAAATAGCAGAATATGGGACCTTTAATGTAAAATTTTTTTTAAACATATCTCGATCCTGCGTTTGTGGTTTGAATGCTCAAACCCATACGGCAAACTGCGCTGTCAAATAAAGCTTTCAGGACAAAAAATTTAAATAAAAAATGAAATGCTTGCAATGATCATGGTGACTGCATTAATTTAGGATTTAATATCAGTATAGAACCAGGTGCACTGATGCTCATGCCCCTGTGTATGTGACACTTTTATTTGTCACATATCAGGAGTAGACACTGCACGTGCCTCAAACCAAAGTTGCAGCGGTTTCCTCCCCCTCAGAGTTAAGCACAGCCATTAGAGTTTATGTGTTAAATCACTCACTTCACACAGAAGAGATAAAAGTGCTTTGTGGGACTCAAAAAATAAAAATGAGGGACAATTTGGAAACTCTCTGCAGGTACTTTGGCAGATGAAGTATTTTGTAGAAGACACAGTTTATTACAATGGATGTGCAGCATTGTAGACTCCAAACTTCACTTTACTTTGATTGTCTGTGCTGGATGTTGTGTTGCAGGAAACACATAGAATAATACGCCTAATCCAACATGCTACAATGGTTTATTGGCTTATTGATTATATTCTCTCTGTGTTTATGTATCACAGTTCAATTGGTGAACGCACTGCAGTTGCCTCGCAGCAGCAACACAAAAACGTGTGAGAAAAAGTGAAATCTGGAGCCCACTGCCATGGACGGACAGGCAGTAGATGTGTGCAGGATTGATGTGAATCCATTTACAGCTAGAACCAGTCAAGACATAGGGTGGCTCATCCAGGATAAGGTCAGGGGTCATCA
>CM033627.1:26983250-27140811 GCA_019453435.1 Rhinogobius similis | reverse complement strand
ATTTTTGAAAAGAGGGGCTTTCAAATCCGAATTTCTCTTTTAGGACCGCAAACAGATACTGCCATTCGACACGGTCGTAAAGCCTTCTCCGCATCTAAAAGAAATAATTATTTCAGATTTTTCTGTCAGTATTGTTGGCATATATAAAATATTGAGCAAACGGCGCATGTTGAAGAATGATTGTCTACCTTGAGGTATATAAATCCGGCTTCTGGTCAGCATCAATAATCTTTCGGTGAAAGTGTGGTATCAATTCTATTGGCTAAAATTTTTGGGTAAGAATTTTGTAGTCGCAGTGATTCAGAAGACTCACTGGTCTATAAGAGCTGCATTGTAAAGAGATCCCAATTACCCTTTTGTGCAGCACAGAGATATTATAGCTTCGCTTCAAGTGGTATATGGTAATATCTCAAGAGTAAATGCTTCTTGGTATACAGCTTTGGGAAGTACTGGTGCAAAACAAAGTACATCCACAAATGTTTTATATAGTTCAATGGGGAACCCGCCGGGTCCCGGGCCTTATTACTTTGTGCATTGCTTTTAATTGCCTGTATTATTTCACTTGTTGTTTATCTCTCCTATCAATTTGGGTTCTATCTTTCTGGAGTTATATGTGGAATAGGTAAACTGTCGAGAAATTTGGCATGACTATTTTCATCAAAGCAGATTCTGAGGAGTGTAGAGAGATTGGAGTAAAAACATTTTTAAACTTGGTTATTAATAGTCTCAGGATCTGCTGTCTCTTTCCCTGGAAGTTTTGTAAATTTCAGAGATCGTATCTAAGCAAGCTGGTAGATTGTTTGATTTGGTGGGCAAGAAGTTTCCCAGCCTTTTCCCATGTTCATAAAAATGTTTGCCTTGATTTTGACGGAAAAGAGATCGCTCAGTTTGTTGAATTGTCAGATTCTCATATTCTGTATTTAACAATAATTTTCTTTATAGAGGTCGGGTGTAGGAGCTTCCGCATATAAGCGATCAATCTCCTTGATGTTGTCAGACAATTCAGTCAGTTGTTGTTTGTAATTTTTCTCCGTTGAAACGCTGTATATGATATAATCTGACCTCTGAGATAAGCCTTCAGTGCCTCCCATACAACAGTCGCTTTCATCCCTGGTGTTTGATTTATTTCCATAAAATATTGAATCTTTTCGGAAATCATTTTTTTAAATGGATCTTTGGACATGAGCTGAGGGTCGAGCCGCCAGGTGTTCCTAGGTCTGGGGTGCTGAGAAAAGCTAATATCTAATTGCACCGACTGTGGTCCGAGATGACAATAGCCTTGTATTGACAGTCCACCACATTAGGAATGAATTTAGCATCTAAAACAAAAATATCTATCCTGGTATATGAGCGTTGCTCAGGTGAGAAAAAAGAAAATTGTTTAGAGGTCGGATTCTTATTTCTCCAGGGGTCAAAAAGTGCATAGGATTCCATAAAGTTTTGAATGACAGTGCCTGATTTTGAGATTTTACTATTGAGTTTTGGGTTAGATTTGTCAAGTTGGGGGTGGAGTACGCAATTAAAGTCCCCTGCTAAAATCAACTGACATTCGGTTAGGTCTGGTAGATTCTCCAAAAAAGAGGAATAAAAACTGGGGTCATCCCAGTTTGGCCCATATACATTTGCCAAGGTGACATGCCTCCCGTATAAACTGCCTTGTACAACAACGTATCTCCCCCTGCTATCAGCAGTGGTAGATAGTGGTAAAAATGGAATCCCTTTTCTGATTAGAATCGCAGCACCCCGTGTTCTATCTTCATGTTTAGAACTAAATATTTGCTATCCATGGTTTCTTGAGTTTAACCTGTTGCTGGATCGGAGATGCGTTTCCTGCAAGTATATCACATCAGGACTTAAGGACTTTAAGTGTGTGAAAACCCTGGTACGTTTAATCGGATTATTAATACCTTTAACATTCCAGCTTATAAAACGAAGACAACTGTTGTTTTGCACAACTGCCATTTGCACAGTAAGTTACCCATGTGAAAAAAGAATTCCTGACAAAATCCCAGGAAAAAGAAAAGAGAGAAAAAAAAAAAAGAAAAAAAAAGAGCCTGGAAAAAAGAAAAAAACCACCCAAAGAACCCCATGCTGATCTACTAACTCCCTTGAGATCGCATCCCTCAATTCTAGTATAGCGCAGTAACTAAACATACATTAAACTGCCTAAAAGCCCCCCAACCGGGCAAAAAAAAATATATAAATGTATATATACATACATGTACACACATATATACATACATACACACATATGCACATACACACATGCATCACATACCTACATATACCATTTGAATAATTTGAATCAACCCCAAAACTATAATTTGTATTGTATAATTGGTAATTTGAAGTAGAATATGTAAATCCTAGAACTATATCTGAAATAGAATATTTCACAACGAAGAACACTCAAGGTACAAACCAAAAAGGCAAAAGTCTGTGAAGATTATAATGTAAACAGTGATACCTTTTGGTCCATTGCTGTTACGTGAGGACGAAATGATCACGCAACGTCACCTGTACGTCGACGCAACATAGTCCCTCTCAAACAACGCCTGCTAGATATGGAACAGTCAACGGTGAAAAATCAAACATCTCTCTTCGCACATGCGTGAGCTTTTAAGGTCGCAGGTCGCTTTTTGATAAAGTCCATTGCTGCCCGACGGATCCGCGGAACCGCTTGTCTTGCCCCGAAGCTAAAGTAATGCGAAGCACGGCAGGGAACAGAATCCCAAACCTGACGCCAACGCAGCCCCTGAGCAAACTTTTAGCCTCTTTGAAGGCAGCCCGTCTCCTCGCCACCTCTGCGGTATAATCAGGGAAAATACTTATATTCTTCCCCTGTAATAGAAGCGGCGATAAGCTGGCAGCTTTTCGGAACACTTCTTCCTTCTCTTGAAAGTAATGAAACTTTACCAGGATCACCCGCGGGGAGTTCCCGTACTGCACCTGGCAACGGTGGGCTCGGTCCAGCGTCGGGGTGAACTCGAGCTTCAGCACATCCTTCAACATTGTGGCAATGACGCGGTACAGGCTTACCGGTCTTCTCAAAGCCTTCAGTCACCCCGACAATGCGGCGTTACATCGGCGCTGTCGCCCCTCTAGGTCATCCAACTTGCTAGTTAGCTTAGCAACGTCTGCCTTAAGTTTGCCAACATCGCTCTCCAGTTCCACTGTCCGGTCAGAGTAGACATTCAATCCAGACTCAACATCTTGCAAACGGGTTTCTTGCTTTGCCAGGTCCCCTCTGATAGTGTCTATTTTATCGGTCAAATCCCGCTGCTTGAGTCAATACGCTCCAGCATCTTCTTTCTGAGCTAGCAATAGCCTTCATAATCTCGCTTAACATCCGAGGCGCCGCCAGCAGCACCTGGTCTTCAGCGGGTCCGAGGCTTTGCGGCCTGGTCCCCTGCCCGATCTGGTCTTGCTCATAATTTGTCAAATGCGGCCACGGAGGTACGAAAAAGGTGTGTCAACGTGGTTCTTCGATGTGTTATTGCAACCTTAAGCAGTTTTAAAAGTTTTGGGGTGATCTTAAAGAAAAAATCTTAGCCCTGCTGAGGAGCTCCGCAAAACACGTCTTCACATGGCTACGCTCACCAGCGCCCCCCCTGCTGGCCCTTGTTTTCGCCCCAGCACATATTTATGGTAAAAACAGCTATATGTTTCATAATGAGTATGGACTCATTTTGAAACAAATAGATGCTTTTATAATAAAATGAATATGTGCTCTTCTAATTATAGAGCGTATTATTCTCCACGAAGCAGGAAGTGTGCTGTTAGCATGCCAGTTGTTGTTAGTTTTATGGTGTCGGCTAAAAACTTGTTCTGGGCTCTTTTTAAGTTGTGAAAAGTGCTCATAAACTCATCTAGGTGAATATTTATGATGTCCAGAAGGCATCAGGTCAGTGAGTGATACATAATTACAGTCAGAACTGTGGGACCGCCCACTTTTGGACCTCTGTGTAGGAAAACCATTCATTTCAATGTGTCAGAGCTGCTCTTTCAGTCTCTCTTAAACAACTTTAAGAGCAAACACCAGTGCCAAACACAGGCGCAAAGACAGTGACAAGAATAAAGTAAGAAGAAAGTGCTCAAACTGACCAAATTTGTCTAGTTATCCAAGAAAGATGCGAGCTTAATGCTACCGCGATGCCAGCGCCACCTGCTGTGTTTTAACATCTTCAGAACAATTAATTTAGTCGTTTGTTGTTGTTTTGTTGAGGAAACAGCAGGTCAGCAACTTCTGTTAAGACCCAGTTATGACTTGGTGAATTGGTTGTGTTTAAAATAGAAATAATTTGCCAGGAAATCTATTAGAAGACGGAAAAAGTTGCTACTCCTTTTGAATCAGTTTACTCTGAGCGTCCCCCATAGCAAACTGGACCCCCGACCCCGACTGGATCAATGGGGACCCCTGCAAAGGGTTTAAATATCATGTACTGCTCCTTTAAGTCACTGATAGCTTGCTGTTTGCCTTGTATTGCATCATACCCAATAGTTGATGACGATCATGAGACCTTCGACAAACGATCCAGGACTGGAATCAAACCATGATGCCAAAGTGGTGCCCTTATACACTGTGGCAAGCACGGAAAAGGTAAAGTTTCCTTCTGTAACATGTATTATCTTGTAGTATATATTTTGTGACTAGAGCAGAATTGACGGTGTGTCTCGATGCTCCCTCAGCAAAACAAACTGTTCCATCCCACAAGAGTCGCGTGGACACATGTCTCTTATAGTCACCAATTACAGTAGACCCACTCTTGCTGGACTCCGGGACCCGTCTGCCTTATTTTTCCTCACACCAGCGTCATTGCCTTACCTGTTTTATTGTAGTCCATGACTGACACAATTGGAGACATTAAAGACAGCTTTGCTTCACGTTGGAAAATTGTTCAAAAGCATTTGCCGCAGGCTCGGTTTTTTCAGCAGTCTGGCGCAGAGCTGTGGGTGAGAAGAGAGCGCGTTCAGTGTTGTTTCTGAAAACAACTCTGCTCATTTGGATTGCGGATGAATCCTGCTAAATGTACTGTTAATCTGGCACCATATTTATAGATTCATGTTAAATAAAGTTGTGTTTCATTGTGAATAGACGTATAAGACGCACTTTTTGTAGACGTACAGTATTATGCTTTTTAGATTGGAGTACATAGACAAGGACTGTGTGTTGCTTTTAGTTTTGACACTGGACCAACAGGGCACATTGTGGTTTGGGCAGTAGTCAAAGGTGAGGCATCCAAACTAAAAAATATTCCAAGCTGAGAATTAATCTTTCTGGCCATTCTACACCATAGCCCCAACAGAACTGTATGTCACACATTTAATTCATTACTTAATCTGTCTACTACAAACATTTTTAATGCTGAATGAGCCGGAATCCTTTTTATATATGAGACTATTTTAGTTACTCGACAGCTTTTATTACACACCAGGTTATTTTGTAATATTTTTGAAAGTTTTTAAATTAATTTATTGATTTGAGAAACTGGCCTGGTGTGGCCAACACTGCCAGCCATGCCACCTGGGGAAGACCAATCTCCTTTAAAAGAGGATAATGTGTATCAGGGCAAAACTATTTATCAACTAGAAGAAGAGATCATGCGACTATCCAATGAACTTAAGAAAAAGGAAGCAATAATTTCCAAACTTATGAATGTTGCTACAGGACAACACAAACGGATAGCCTCTCTTAACAGCGCCCTCATGGATACAGTGGTCTGGGACCCGCATGGCTCTCCCCTGCCCTCCTGCTCAACTCCCCACTCTCGGCTACACCAAGATGACTCGGTGGTGCATAGGAACAAGACAAAATGCACACTTGGAGCCACAATTGTCCCCCGCTTAAGCCTCACCAACCGTTTTTCTGCCCTGGCAATTGACTCACCTGTTCCAGCCGCTCCGGTAAAAAACATCTCCATTCTGGACTCGTCAGTCGACTTCCCTGCTCTTCAGGGTGGCGTCCCGGGCCACCTGTCGGGGAACACCGAGGATCCACCGCCGGGAACCGTCTCTTCCCAGGCTGCTTTAAGCGAGGCTCCGGTACATCCCGAAGTGGCTGTACCGGATTGATATTGATTAAAAAGGATTTGTTACATAATGATCTAAATTGGTTCAGGTCCTATTTGGAAAACAGAGAGTATTTTGTTGAGATTGGTCAGTGTGTCTCAGACCGCATGTCCTTGACCTGTGGGGTGCCCCAAGGGTCAGTCCTGGGACCCCTCCTGTTCAACCTGTATATGCTATGTTCATTGATTCACCACAGTGGAGTGTCCTACCACAACTATGCAGATGACACTCAGATTTATGTCTCGCTGACAGCTGGTGACAATGGTCCAGTAGATTCACTCTGCCACTGCATCCAACAAATCAGCTTGTGGATGCAAAACAACTTCCTCCAGCTAAATTCAGACAAGACAGAAATAATTGTGTTTGGCCCGCAGAAACAGAGAGAAAGTGTCAGCAGGCACCTCCAGTCTCTCTCCTTAAAACCTTCAAATCAAGTGAGAAATTTAGGTGTAATGATGGACTCAGACTTGAATTTTGACAGCCACATCAAATCCATAATATCAGCAGCTTTTTACCATCTGAAGAACATTGCCAAAATAAAAAATATTGTGTCTAACCCAGACCTGGAGAGACTTATCCATGCGTTTGTCTCCAGTAGGTTAGACTACTGTAACGGCCTGTTCACTGGCCTCTCCAAACGAGCGATAAAACAGCTGCAGTACATTCAGAACGCTGCTGCTCGAGTTCTGACTAGAACCAGAAAGTACGACCACATTAGTCCTGTGCTCAGGTCTCTGCACTGGCTTCCTGTGGCTCAGAGAATAGACTTTAAAGCAGCTCTGATTGTATTTAAGTCCTTCCATGGCCAAGCACCAAGGTACATCTCTGAACTGTTAGTGCCATACGAACCATCTCGTACTCTGAGGACCTCAGGGACCGGCCTCCTGGTGGTGCCCAGAGTCAGAACTAAACATGGGGAATCGGCGTTCCAGTTTTATGGAGCTAAAATCTGGAACAGTCTCCCCGAAAATGTAAGACAGGCCCCCACACTGCCAGTTTTTAAATCTAGGCTTAAAACTGTTCTGTTTAGCTGTGCTTATGATTAAGGGAATTTGATCCGCATTTTATTGTGTCATGTACATTTTAATGTATTTATTTATGCTCTTATTGTTATTGTATTGTGAGTTTTAATGTGTTTTTATGACTGTAAAGCACTTTGTGTTACTTTTGTATGAATTGTGCTATACAAATAAATTTTGATTTTGATTTTTTTTTATTTTTTACTTCAGAGAGATTGGATCCTTCACCATGATTTTCAACTGATAAATACAATGTTCATAACCAGGTTTTTCTTCTTTTCTTTTCTTTCTGAACGTTTTAAACCAATCACGCTTTACTGTATGCAAAGTAGTCCAGTAAACAAATGTCATTTCAAACCCTTCAGTGTGATTTCATTCTGGGAGGCCGTGTTGGAACTATTCTGATGGGATTCTTCACTGCTGTATACATCATTAAAACCATATAGCTAAGGTAAGTTACTCAGTATTTCATCATCTACTGTATATGTCCCTGTTTACAGAGACTGACGAAATACAGGGCCACGCATTCCCATCAAATCAAATCAAATCCAGTGAGAGTATAAAGCCTCAAATGTGACAAAATGAGTGCATCTAGACCCAGTCGTTCTGTTGACGGCGAGGTTCACGGTCAACATGTAACAGTATGCATTTTACTGTTTTATTATGCACGTTTCCTCGACCTTTGCAATCATTTCCTCCCTGTTTTTGTTCATCTGGTTTGAGGTTATTTAGGAGCGTGGTCTGGGCAAGGCAGGACTCATTGCTTATAGGAGACTTATATCTCTGTTCTTCAAGTTGACATTTAAAACAAAATCTAAATGGATTTAATAATGAAATTGCGCCGCTCCGTTCAATAGAATGAAAGTCAATATTTGTCAAAACTGGAGGTCGCACAGGAATAGGAATAAGAGGAGCAAACGTGGAATTGGCTGAAGAATGGTGTGGACATTACAACTTGACTTGATGCACAGAGGAATTGTGCACAGGGTATGACTTTGGAATAATTCGTAATAACCTCTAGACAAAATATGATGTTGGCTTTGCACTAGATAAACTTGTAGATATTAATCATACATTTTGATATTGATTCTTTCTTTGCACCATGAACACTGTAGCAGCAGTTAGTTGTTGAGAACTTTAACGGACAAATGTCTTTAAACATGTTCTGAAATACTTTTACTTTGGCATCTGGTGTTCCTGCCTGCAAAGGGAAATAAATAGGCGAGACAAACAAATGCTAACTTGCCATTAACATGCTAATGCGGCCATGCAGTTGTAATGATTGTGATTTGATGACAGAAATGCTAAACGCAATCTGATGATGATTTAAATCTATAGCTTAAAATCAGTACAGATGTAAAAAAAACCTGGGAAATTCAGTGTTCAATTCGAGTGTGACAGATTTGACAGAGATCAAGGAGAGGACTTTCTAACCAGAATTTGAAAAGGGAACAGTGTGAAAACATGGATGAAAGCACAAAAAGTTAATTTTGCATGTGTCCTTCAATAAATTATATCTAATTTACTGTGTTTTGGTGCTTTTTATGTCATATTTTTACTCCTTACTCATTTAAATACATGAGTTATTTATTTAACCACATCTTATGCTTCATTTAATAGTCATTGTAAATAAACTAATGACAGATTGTTGTTGTTGTTTTACATGCTTGTATTGTTTTTTGTTACTTAGTTATTGTTGTTTTTCTGTTCTGGCCTTGCCTCAGTGCGCTGAGACAAGAAGCCTTTACTTTCTTCTGTTCTTCTAACGACAAAGACTCACTCAACAAAGCAGGCATTTTTGTCAGGATGACTGAAAACTTATTTTCTGTTAAATTATAGCAATATGTAAACATTTGTATGAATAACTTAACTTAATAAACTGAGTTTGCCACGGTCTTGGTGCTGTGGGGCTGTGGTAACAATCAATGGCTATTCACAATGCACGACTTGTGTGTTTTGCTTTTTTCACTGTTTATAACTTAATTTAAAGTGCGTATGACAGGTTTTCATGGTTTTCTAATTTTGACTTTATTCGATGCATTAATACCAGTTGTGCATGTGCATTTTATTTTTACACCAATCAAGCAGCCATTTGTGGAGAAAAGTTGAAAAATATGTTGAAAATTACAGAAAGTAAACAGACTGATGACATCACACTGGGGAGACAAAGGTTGTGCATGATTTACACAAAAGAAACAACTTTTTTTGACCCTTTAAACATTGATTCAACAAAATAAAGGCATGTTTGCATGTATTTTTATTTGCAAAATTAAAAAATCTGTGACATTAATGAGTTCTGGGCCTGTACACAGGATGGTTGCTATGGTAATTTCCTAGTGTGACGTCATCATTTACAACCAGGAAGTTAATCTAAAAAACTACAAAAATTGCTAAACCGTGAAAAAATGTGTGAAGTATTTTAACAAAATTTGAAATATATTTATCTTAACTGCATTTTTGTCAAATTAGTGTCCAACCTGTCATAGGCCCTTTAAGGCTAAATAGGTTTGCTAGGGCTTTTGTAGATTAAAAACTGCCCCAAATTGTGTGTTGTGTTTATTTTATCTTTGGCTTTTCTACCTGACATCCTGCCCGTGCACCTACCAATCACTTTGTTTTGAGAGCGACAAAGAAAAGCGACAGGGCTCCACTGCAGGTAAAATTTGTCAGTTAAAATAATTAGTGCTTTCTGCTCTCTCTATACAATGCTGCTGGTGGCCCGTAGAGCACGTAATGCCCTGTACCTGTGTGAGGCAGGTCAGAGGAGCAGCCGTGCACAGCAGGGTCACACTGTGGGAGGAGACGGTGCCACCTCCGGCCAGCCGTGTGGTGCTGCTTGTGGTAATTGTACTCATGTCCTTCTTGTACAGTGTTACAATATTCCCTCCAGTCTGTACTCCCTGTAGTCCAATGCTTCTACCTTTAGACCCTGCGTGCTTAGAGGATCCCCTGGTGTGTTTGTTTGTCTGTAATTTATTTAGAGGCCTGATGGGAATTTTGAAATATTTTGTGGTGGGAACAATGTGCGATAAGTTGTCAAATGTGCTTTTGTCACTAACATCTATACCCACACCTTTTAAAGCAATTGTTATATATACTTGAGAAGTAAAGGAATAATAATTCATAATGACATTATTTTGCCATTAGACATAGTTCTTGTCTGTGTTAAGGGACTTTTCATGCTGATGTACATTTTTCTATTTCTTTTCTTCGAGTTTCAGTGTGAATTTTCTGTCTGGCACGACACAAAGAATGAATCAAGATACAGTTTCCTGACTTGTTAAATACACGTATTACTTACTATATACATAGATAGAGGTGGCAGCAATTTACTATGGCACTTAACTCAGATGTGTTAATCGTATGTATCCTCATGAACCTCTCACTGCTTGCACTGGTGCTTTTACTGCAAATGATGTCCCAGCTATATTGTGATTTATCTGAATCTTAGCATTTAAGATGCTGTGCCCCATGTGTCTTTACTGGTCTTGTGCATCACAGAGATGACATGGCCCAATATCAAATTTTAGGGTTACAATTACTACACAATGATCAAACAATAGTAAAACCCTTTCTTGATCTAGTTCAGTGAAATGTTTTGAATCATAAAAAATAAAGTTAATGTGACATAGAAATCCAGAAAAAAGTAAATGTAAGTAAATTAAATTAAAAAATTTTTCTTCAATAATATAAATTCAATTGAAAGCTTATTTTTGTTTCTAAAATTCTCACAAAAATGTTCTATGACAAGTTGTAAACAAACTTGTTACAAATATTAACTGATTTATCTCGATATCCATAGTAGATAATTTATTCTGATTTCAGACAAATTTTATTTGTTCACGTTGAAATTCCTTTGTCGCCTAAATAGAATTCCTGCTTGGAAGTTTTTTGTGATTATTTTTGAGTGCTTTTACTAGCTGTTGTCAGACAGAAGAGTTTGTTTATCTGGTTTTCATGTTTCAGCCTAGAGTTATGTGACGATGTTATGTCATGTCTTGTAGGATGTTTAAAAGGTTTTGCCGATGCCATTTATGAACTACCTTGAATCTCTTGGATTAGTTTAGAAAAGTGGCTTTCAAAATACAGTATCTGTTTACTTTTGTCATCTTTTCCAGCAGAACATCATCCCACCGACAGCAACAACTTAAGGACAGGGTCGGAGTTATTTCAGAAGAATACTTTTTCTTTAACAAACAGATGTGGTGCCTCATATTCATGGGTTTTAGCCTGCAGTTACATGCAACATTTTGAGGTATTTTTCCCATTGAAAAGAGATTATATTTTGTCTTAAAGTGTTAATCATTATGACAACTTTGCTGCTTTTTAAATATATCTGGGGTAAAACAGATTTTACTTCATCACATGAAACAAATTGGATGCAGCTCCTTTAGCCACCAAGCACTCTTTAGCTCAGTGTTTTCAACCTTTTTTGAGTTACGGGACACTTTTTTGGTTAAAAACATTCCACATCACCCTGTTTCTGGTTCTTTGGCAATGAAGATTGTTTTTCTCTCTCAATTGGTTCTATTTATTTCATTTTTTTTCTCGACGCCCACCTGGCAATACCTCAAGGCACACTAATGGTCCCTGGCACACTGGTTGAAAAGCAGCCAGCCAGTCCCCAAGCCGACAATAAGACGGGGTTGTGATAATAGAATAAATTAATAAATATTGTTCCTGTTTCATATCTATCTATCTATCTATCTATCTATCTATCTATCTATCTATCTATCTATCTATCTATCTATCTATCTATCTATCTATCTATCTATCTATCTATCTATCTATCTATCTATCTATCTATCTATCTATCTATCTATCTATCTATCTATCTATCTATCTATCTATCTATCTATCTATCTATCTATCTATCTATCTATCTATCTATCTACCTACCTACATATATAAAGTAAAGAGCTTTCCATTTAAGTTTCCATCTGTTTCATCTAACATTAGTTCTCCATCTTTCTTTGTGTTTCAACATCTAATCTGTCCAAAGAAGCCGATAACATTTCCATTTCACACAAGTCATCTTTGGGTGAAAATCTCAAAGCTTCCCCTGGTCTTAAATCTCTCTAAAAGACATTTTGTTTTTGTATCTTTATCAAATTCTTCCTTTGAGGATAGTTCTGCTTTTATCTGTTGTTCTGTCTCTGTCGGACTACAATCATATCACTTTTCAAATTCAGAGTTATTCCTTTGTTGAACAAATTGTGTTATCAAAGCTGCTGGAACTGAAAAATATGTTTTATGCTTGCATGCAATTTTTTGTGTACAATTCCCGTAATCTTTTCTTTCAAGGACCACTAAAACATTTCTCTATCATATCCATCATTGTAGAATTGTCTTGGTTTTGTGTGACACAGATATGATTAGGGGAAAATGCAACTTACTCGCAGATGTATGTTAAAGAAGCACTATGTGACTTACCGGTGGATGGTGCCATTTACTTGTATATGTTATTACTTCTGAAATATTCCAGACTATGGAAATAAACCTATCCCTTTTGCATTTATTCAATTACAGATATTTTTATTGCTCAAAATCACCTTGAAAAACACACATTCTGACTATGAGCGGGCTTGCCTTTCCACAGATCTAACCTGCAACTCCTGGTGGCATACACTGCTTGTCTCTCCATAAAATGCACTGTGTAATGTATAATATTGTGGCACATTCCAGGAAAAACAAGACATTTAAAAAAAACAGGTTGCGGACCCCCCACCAGAACCACATAAAACGTAGCAGCTTTTTCATTGTCTTTCTTTCATGTTCTTGCCTCTTTTCTCTGTGTGATTGGGTTCGCTTGACTCATCCACAGTCCCTCGGTCAGCTTTACTTTTGTTCAAACCTTCTTGCAGTTATATTTATTGACCAAGAGGAAAAAGTGGGAGAAACGGCATGCTTTATCCACACAGCATTGGCTTAGTTATTTTATTTGTTTTAAGGTCAAATGTGTCTATGTGTTCCAGTTTTGTGTTTACTTTGTAAATGCCTTGGAAGAGGTAACACCAATGATAAGAATTTTAAATTATTAGCATTTTAAATTGTAATGAAAAAATATATATATAGCCTAAAGTTAGACGGTGTGCACTGAAGAGCAACTGAGCTACTTTCCTTCGCTACTTTCTTATGTAAAAAAAATAATATTTTCAACATTACTGTCCCAATCTGAGTATCTTCACTGCACAAGAATTCAAACACCCTTTAGGGGCGATAAATGTTGTTTTGAGCTTGTCTTGACCAAACCTGGATAGCACATTTATTAGTCCCTACACTCTACAGCCATGCACTTTCCAGCCCATTAAAGTCATCTCATTATAGGTATCTGGCTGCACTCCTGGCTATAGCTTGTTTGGACTCGGCCGTGGTTTAGCATTCACTAAGTGTCCGCTAATTAAAGACACAGATTGGTGCTGGAGCTTGAACTTAATTTGATAGCACTTGGCTTTGGTAAAGGGCGCAAACAAGGAGTGCACTCTCCGCCTCTCAATGCTCTGCTGGATTCAGGACAGTTTCATATAGACAGCTTGAGGAGATTGCCAGGATTTGTTTTGCCACCCCATATCCACAATGATTGCTAGCATCGATCTCCTCCAGTCTCGTCTCTGGTTCTTGGTACCTAGACATTGTTTCAATATATGAAAGATGGGAAACTGAAGATGGCTATTGTCAGAAAGAAAGGGGTGGGTGATATTGACAGATGAATTTTGTTTTGTTTCGTAATCTCAATAATAATAATCAGATCATATTTTTGCAGTTTTTTGCAGAGTTTAAACATTAAGGTATTGAGGTTTAAGTATTGCAGATAAAGGAAATAGAAACACCAATTTATATCTTGTTTGGAAGATTACACTTCCAAACTAGTTTTTTTATTTTAATCAGATCAAATTAGAATTTAAATTCCAGGCAGTGTTTATCATTTTAAAAGAATGCTCAAAATGCTGCAAAATGGAGCAAACTTGTGTTGTAATCTGTGTAGCCCCATCAAGTGTTTATAAACAAAACTCCTGCATTCCATTGGCTGGTACCATTCCACGAGTTAGCGCTAATACAGTCAACAAGAGTCTCATTAGAACATACAAGGTCCGACCAAAAAAAAGTCGCCACAGAAAGAAAGGTCTGCATTTGATTGCAGCACACATTCTCTGTGCTATTGTTTGAATAAGTAACTTTGCAAGCTCAAAAATATATTTAAACCCAGTGGCCCCTTAGCTCTTTACCACGTCTTGTATTGATGATGGAGGAGTGTGACCAAAGCCTTCTCCAGCACATCCCAAAGATTCTCAGTGTGGTTAAGATCTGGACTCTGTGGAGGTCAGGTTAAGGTTAGGGTTAAAATGATGTCTCATGCTCTTGAAACACTCTGCCACAATGTGAGATCCTGGCATTGTCATCTTGGAATCAGGGAAGAAGAAATCCACAGATGAAATAACCTGGTCATTCAGGGTGTTCAGGTTCAGTGTTGCTTAACCTAGACCTGACCAGATCAGATCATAACACTACCCCCACAGGCTACAGGATGCACTTGGCATGATGAGCGTATCACTTCACCTTCCTCTCCGACCACAGTTCTTCTTCTTCCAGTTTTTAATAGTGCGTTGCCAATGCCAATTTGAGCAGTTTCTCCTTAGATGTTTGCTCTGCTCGATGACAATGATTTGACCCTTCCCAAACACACATCTTTTCCACGACCACAGGTTTGTCTTTCCACATGGTTGTTACAGAAATGAGAAGTCACTCACTGCATCAGTATCGTGTTGAAGCTGAAACACATTCACCCAGGTGTTACTAGGGTTAGGAGAAGTAACAAAAAAACAGGGTGGAAAAAGGCTTCAATTAGGATGCAATTTAATGAACAGGAAAGTAAAGTAACAGAATCAACACAAAATACAGAAAACAAACAAGGCATGCCATTCCCAAAACGCACGGGTCACACAGGCCTAACAAAACAAAGGCCCATGAACAGAATCGGGTGACAAAAGTGACATGACATAACGAAACAAAACACAAGTGCCTCACAACACACAAGTACAGGCGCTGTCACTGCTGCCCTGAAAAAACAAAGAGGCACATGGCACACTGGCCACACATAGGCCAGCAGTCCCGAACAGGTGTGGAGAGGGTCCTTAAATAGAGGGAGGGACCACAGGTGGACATATTGGCCCTCCAATCAGATGGCCAGGAGGCAGCAGCCAATCACGGCCAGCTTGAGCAGGCCTCCAATCCCCAGCAGGAACCCCCCAGTCTCATACATATTTGCTTAGTTTGCTTAGTTAGTGACTTTTTGTTGGCCAGGCAGTGAATTACATGTAGGCTACAAGTGCTTTGTGTGTATTGTATATAATATTAATAATATTTTATAGTAATAAGTGAATTTAAGAAACTCGGTTAAAGTTAGATATTGACAATTAGATATCAATAGCTATTATTCGTTGGCAAATGCAATGGCCATGTAAGCAACAAACATGTCTCTGTATTACAGTAGTCTATTTGCTCTTTCAAATGAATGGGATAGAAACTTAACATTAGTACCAAGCAGCGTCCACAGCTCTTCTAAACACATCACTTCTGGAAGGCTCTATAACAAGTGAATTAAGTGGTATTTCTATGCTTTTGTCTTATCACATTTGCTAATATTTAAACCTCAGCTAATACGTTTAAAGGCATGTTTTATCATGTTTCTGGATTGCCAAAGTCCATTTATATTATTGTTATAAGTACACATTTAAAATAAAATCTTAAAATGAATTTTTACCAATCTCACCCATCCATTGCTCTTTTAGTTGTGGACTTAATTTTCATGTTTCTCATTGACCTATTTGGCATGCATCGCTAAGGAAAGATTAAACAAAGAGGCGTAATTTCGCTCAAACATTAGCGTTAATAATTGTGAAGCTAATGACTGGGGAGTGTGCCGAGAATTATGATCTAAATGTGCCACGATGGAGCAATAAAGGCCGGTAGTAAACAATTTATCATTTTTTCATAATTTGCAACTGAATCCATTAAATACTGCACTAAAGGTCATGTTTTTGTTCGGCTGTCCTTAGAATGTATTCGCTAAGGAGGCGGTGCTATTGTGCTTTCCAATCTACCGTCTTCTTCCTGAAAGATTTGGATTACATTGTGGAGGTTGCTTTCGTTAAAGTTTGATATTTTCTTCCTATTATTCCCACTTGGATAGCTGCAACCTTTCCTGGCATCTATGGACTGTAGGGGAAAGCTTTGGACTGAGGTTTCTTAGTTGCAAAGACAGATAATGACAGTAATTTACACCATTACGTTAATTGCCCAAAATGTGAGATGGTTATATATTTTTCAAACAGCATACTTTGGCATAAAATGGACACTACACTATCATTCCAGTGGCAGAATTAAACAACTCAAATTTCTTGACATGCATGTTGTTGGATAGGACGTGAAAACTAAAGAAAGTCTGCACAAAAACACAAGATTGAGTCCATGAGAATGCAACAAGAGATAGAGGTTATGCAGATGACGTCACAGCGTTCTGAAGCTTTGCAGTGAGTGGTAAAAACGCAATAAGTTGAATGACATTTTCTCTCTGTTAAATCTCAAAACGTACTCAGACTAAAATGTGAAAATGTTGTTGAAGTCTGATAACAAATGTAAAAGTATACAACTCTATATTTAGTTTTTACCTGACATAAAAGAAGGAAAATTAACAGTAGTAGAAAACCAGATAAACAACAGGAACACTGCAGTTTATGCTCACATTTGTCACAGATTCACACTTTGAGATCACATACAGTTTAACTCATTACCTTTCTCTCATAAAATAAATAATTTCTGAGTCCAAGTGTTGAGGAAAATAATTGTGTGTCCTAAATCGCTAACTACCATTAGGAAATGAGCTAGCTAGGGTCTGCACAGTCAGAGCAACAACAGAGAAACTACTTTCACTTTACATTTCGCTGAATAGAGTTGATTTGAGCAAAACAATAGCTCCATGGCCAAGAATTAGTCATGAGAAAAACAAAGAAATACTTCCCTATAATTTCACCTACCCCCACCCACTTCCATATACTTGGATTATATTTATATTATGAATAATGAAAATTCTGAGTGATACATCAGGTTCTAAATTATCACATAGCTTTTTTTTTCTTTTTCAAAAATAAATACATGCAAAATGACTCGTTTGTCAGAGTGAAATGAAGAGGCAGGGCTCATCAGTTTTGAAAAGGAAGTCAGTGAACCTTTTTTGTTGTTTTATTATTAAGACAGTACAACAGTAAGGTGTGTGTGTGCGTGTGCGCGTGTGCGTGTGCGTGTGTGTGTGTGTGTGTGTGTGCGTGTGCGTGTGCGTGTGCGTGTGTGTGTGTGTGTGCGTGTGTGTGAGAGACTGTTCGGGAGAGTGTCAGGAGTCTGAAACTGGAAATTGGAACTTGGAAATAAAACAAACGAAGGAGGGGCAAAAAGGAGATGAGGAGTAAGATCGAGAAGTATTATATTTCTTATTTACTTACTTTTTTCTTTCTCCCCCCTTCCTCCCCTTTTTTCTTCCTTTTCTTTTTTCTCCTCCTCCCTTCCCGCTTCCCTCCCTCTTATCCTTTTCTTTATTCTTTTCTCTTTCTTCTGCGGGATTATGTGGCTGAGGACCATTGTCACACCGTCCCCCTGAGGACGGTGCTGATCAGGGTGTCTGCAGTCAGAGCAGCAACCCTCTGACCCAGTTGGGAGCTGGTCTGCCTCTGCTGTTAGATGGGTCCAATAGCCGATGACTCCACAGTCATTGAAGCAACCCTCAGACCCAGGAGGGAGCTGGTCTGCTTCATCTGTTGGGTCTTAGTTGAGTTTAAGGTCTGAGTGGCAGAGTAGGGAAGGGGGAGTAAGGAAAAGGGAGGCACTGGTGATTGCAGTGGACCTTTTTCTATTATTGAGCCGTTTTAGATAGCGGTTTACAATGAAGAAAATGTAAAATGATGATCTACTTATGTCACAGTTCAATACTAAGCACTAAGCATACTAAGACATGTGTCTATAGGTTTTTGTTGAAGGTGGGGAGGGAGGAAGATGTTGCGGTAGAGAGTTTCAGCGGGTGAGGGACTGGAGAAGGCTCTGTTGGCGTTTCTTTCAGTAAATTTCTGCATGGAACATTACATTGTTTATGGAAAAATCACAAGATTGTTCAAGATCGCCTGTCCCATCTATAAAAGCAAACCGTACCCTTAACAACCTCCTTGCAACAAAGCACTACTCGCACCAAACGTCGATAGTTATGCGCACAAAAAAACAGAAAAGAAAAACAGTTAATGACCGTAAACCATGGCCATTTTTGTTAAGCATTTGTGCCTCATTAGAACTGGTAATGAGCTGCTCGCATTTGTCCGCACGCTAAATACATTTGAGTGGAGAGTCGGGTTGTGCACTTCGCTGATAGCTCACAGAACAGCTCAGATGTCAGGCCCCGGGCTCCGCTGCCTGCTGTGTGGGATAACTAAGAAACATGCCGCGGAAGAGCGAGCAGGAAGCCGTCGAAAGGGGGGAAAATAGGCTCTTTATTGGACAAGGCGGGCTGCACCGAGAGGCACGGCGCACGACCAGCTCAACTGTCACCCAGGCATTTACAGAGACAGATTTGGTTATGCACAAAATTTGCTCGGATTTACTTAGGGTAAGAAAGTATCGCTTTAAAGCTGTGATAAACGGTCGCCCCGTGCGTGAACTCAAGAATGAATTAAATTTGTATTGCAGTTAAATTAATAACCGTGAAATGCCTTCGAGTTATGATATATATTAACCATTTCATCAAATATTTTTAGCAGAGCATTCTCATTAGGCAGATTTGGTCTGAATCATAATCATTAGACTGTAGTTTATTGTTCTCAGTGGCAGAAAAAAGTTCAAATTAAGTCAACACATCCAGAGTTGCTTCAGCTGATGAAATCTCTTGCGCGTGACACAAAATGTCTTATGAAATTACAATATTTGCAAAGTGTGATGGAAAATGTTGACTGGAACAGCTGCGTTTTTTGTATTACTGATTTGATGACGCTAATGATTTGCCGATTTAGTTTTGACATGTGATCCAGTAGATCAGAAGCGGGACATTTTCAGTGGGCCGTTGTCAAAAAAAGATGGATCAAATGGTGTTTACAATTTGTTATGACAGCCATCCTTCTGATCAGATTCTGGAAAGAGACGACATATTTTGATATTCACCTTAGACCGCCCCGCCAGCTTTTGTGCCTCTTAGTTCGTGTTTGCACTCGTGCTGTTTTGGCACTTCTGGTAGAGTGGGAGTTTCGTTCACTTGAGTGGAGACCGAGGGAAAAGTTTTGCAGCCAAAATATGAAATAAAGCAGATTGTAGATACATATAAAATGTTCAATGTTCAGCTGCACCAACAAGTTATTTTTTCTCCTTTCTCCATCTCAGTGTCACATGTCCTGCGACCAAATATTGAAGTTTAGGGGTGTGTTTTGGCAAATACGTATTCATTTCTATGCAAATAAATATGTACATGATTGACTTGATGTCTATAGCTGGATATTGGTGAATTTAAGAAGGAATTTGTCTTCTTATGAGCACGTCCAGAATCTGGCACAGAGATCTCTCGGCATCTTCTTAAAGAGGAGGTTACGAACATTCATTAAGAAAACATTCATGCCTGGCCCTTTGTATTTTTCTATTACCTTTAGCCAAACAAATTGTACATAAATCGTGATACAATCAATATCGTGATCTCGCTCCAAGAAAAGCGTTATATTTATATATTTATTTATTGCCCACCCCTATTTTTTATATCAAATAATATACTGCGATTATTGTCATTTGATATACATTAGATGATATACTTTAAATCATTTACATTCATGTTTTATGAATTTATTATAGCTTTAGATGGCTACAGTCTCTGTTAAAGGTCCGCTATGTAACTTTTGTGGTTAAAAAAAATAATAAAAAATCTTTATAGAGACAAGCATGTAGCAAGCTTGTCTACATAAAGATAGTTTTGCTTTCACTGGAATGTTTCACAGTATATCAAATCAAATCAAATCAATTTATTTTTATAATGCCCAAAAACAGTTGCCTCGATGGGCCACAGGTAAAAGCAGTTCAGATAACTGTCCCAGAATGCCCCTGTCCCTTGACCCTCCCTCGCGGCGAGGAAAAACTACAAAAAACCCCATGGGAAAAGTAGAAACCTCGGGGAGAACCACAGCGAAGGAGAGATCCTACTCCCACGGACGGACAGGCTGCAGATGAACTAGGACTGACGCATCCACTTGGACTGTGGAGCCAGAACCACTCAAGAGGGAGGTGGCTTTAAAGAGTTCCTCCAGGCGGACGAGGAGCAGTCCACCAGTGTAGAGAGATCCTCCAGCAGGAGATGAGGAACAGTTCATCTAAAGTAGAAGGAGTTCGTCCAGGCAGACGAGGTATGGCTAATCCAGCTGTCCAGGCGGGTGGCGCATAGATCGTCCAGTGTAGAGATCGATCCTCCAGACAGATGGGGGTGGGGGGGTCGTCACTGGATATAGCATTAAACTTTATACAATTATACCTTGAAAAACATATTTTCTTACTTCTCCACAGATCTGGCTTGCAACTTTGCCTGCCAGCTTTCTTATATCTATATTATCTATTTCTTCTGCTGGTCGGTTGCCTGTCTGCATGGAAAATAATGTCTCCTTGGGGATGAATAAAAGTAATTTGGATTCTGATAACCAATGATGCACCAAAACACAATATCAGTAGTTCATTATCAACTCCTTAATAGTGCTGCTCTCATATGCGTTTTCATGTTGTAAACCCTTGACATCCCTAATCAGGTTAAGAGCACTCCACTCACCTCTATATTTAGCTGACACTGTAATGATGCATTTGCTATACCCTCGCAAGATTCAAATACTTTTTTTGGTTGAAAGCTTTGCACTCACAATGGGTCATGAAGGTTGTATGTATAAATAAAACGATTGTTCCCACTTGGCGTAGAGGCTGGCAAAATACATTTTATTTCGACATTTTTCCGAAACCACTTGTTACCTTCCATTCTAGCATTTCTTTTCTATTTATCGGAAACCTATTTGTGTCGTGCTCCGGACAAGCCTCAAGCAACGGCAAATCTGCATCTTTATACCGGCTCTTTTTAAAAAGTCATCGGGTATTTTTATAATTCTCGCTTCGTTTGAGCAAGGCAATAACTTTTTTTTGCCGCCACAGGTGAACTGAAAAATTCATAGAGTTTCGTCTCCTTCCTGCAAGATATAAAACATATGACAGTGTGAGTACTTGGCAATGGGTTGAAAAGCGGCGCACCTTCACAACAGGGAATACAGCGCAGCCAGCAAAACACCGAGTCCATAAAAAACTGAAAGCGTGCTGCTAGCTTAAAGTGCAGCGAGTGAAAATAATTTAAAAAGCAACATGTAGAGACGCAGGTCATTTAGGCAGCTTCGATTTATAGCCGTGACATTGTGGCGCATTTTATAAGCAGCGAGAGTTTAGTTTAAGACATGGTGAAGGTTTTAAAAAGGGAAAATAAAAAAAGTTTATGCAGTGGAGCCAGTATTCAGAAGCTGTGAGCCAATTTTTAAAAGTTGCGAGTTTCTGTTGAAGACTGGTTCCCCACATTTGGACAAGTCTAAAACGAGTAAACAACCATATTTCCTGGAGAGTTTCTTTAGCGCAGCTCATCTTGGAGTTGGACCACATTAGACCCACAATGTGTCAAAATATGCAACAGTTTGGGATATACTTTTTTATGCTCACACTTATTCTGCTAAACTGGTTTATGTGTTTGCTTGTGATTCTGTTATAACATTGTTAGCCCATTAAAACATATATTTAAAGGCCTTGTGCCATTTTTTTTTTTTTTTGTGTAAAGTCTGCTTATCACTGCTTTGCCTCCTGAACGTTGCCTAGAAATGTGTGACGTCTTGATGGTAACTAACTTATTTAATTGTTTGGAAACTGAAAAAAAAAGGACAGTGCCTTTTAATTCACTCATGTTTGATTGGTTCTGTCGATCAATCAGTCTCCCGCACGGCCACACCTTTTGAAGATACCTGGATCATTCAAGTTTTCATTCATTCAGACTGTTTCACCTCTCAGTGCTTCATCAGTGCGCCCTCTGCGGCAGTTATTTGGGTTAAAATATTTATTGGAAGTTTTATTGAGTCGGGTTGACAAATTAACCTGAATTGAGTTTTTTTCTTGCACTGCACTGACCAAAGAAATAAACGTATGGCTGCATAAAAAAGGGAAAACTTTGGTTCTTATAATTTTGAAAAGAAAAAAAAAAGTTATATAATAAAATTCTGAATCTCCAGAAAGTTTGTAGAATATTTCAGGCTATTATTGTGAGAAACCTATGGTGCATTGTTTTTCTATTGCAGAAGTTGGGTCAGGCTGGAAGATTTATAAGCAGCACTATTTTGCGGGTGACATTAAAAAATAATAAAACAAAAGCCACAACACAACAAGTCTACAACAGAACTCTCACTAGTTTTCCTCTGGCTTCTGTCAGATCCAAGCTAGCTCTATGCTGGAAAAGTTTTCCAATTTTGTTTTCAGCAGTTTTTTTTAAAGGTGCACTATGTAACTTTTCTGGTCCGTATGTGATCAGTGTTATTGCTTTTGTCTGGAATTTTCCACTGTTGTTGAAACAATTATCTTATCATAACCCTGTGACACTTTTAGTTAGCTGTTTGCACTTCATTATGATATGCATCATCTCCAAATATGTTTTTTTTTATTTTTATTTTTTTTATTATCACACAACAACAAAAAAAACAAACATGCAGACAAGAGTCTCACACAAAAAAAAAAAACAATTAATTAACAATTAATAACAAAAACAAAAACAACACCAATCTTCTCTTCTCAACCTATGGCCTGGCTATATTACTAAATCATACTTAGTAGTATTGTGACCTATTTATTCGTTAATTCATTTGCCTGTCATTTAACATATAGTTCGTTCATCCTTTTATTCTTTTTTTTTTTTTTTGATGATTATTACTTTTCTTTTAATTACTTCTTTTTTATTTTATTTTATTTAATTTTATTCCTATATAATCTTTTTTTCATTAAATATAGTTAGGTTTTTTTACTTAACTTTTTAAACTTATTTCACTTACTTTTTACCATAAAGTTAAAAAATAGACTGTGATATGGCAAGTATTCTTGCAATCTTTGAATATAGGTTTTGACACAAAACAGTTATAATGGTGACAAAATATAAACTTAAGAGAAAAAATAGACTAAATCCATTGAAGACTTAATTTCTGTCAGATGGAGGACCCTGGTGTTGGTGCCAACACCTACAAACACAGACACACTTTTCCATTCAAAATTGAGATTTGCAAAACAACTCAAAAACAAGTTTTTCATTCAAAACTGTCCCACATTGGTCAGGTGTTACGTGCTCTGTCATTCACTGGACACTGCACCAAAGAGACCACTGGTTGAGTGTAGTCTGCCATTGGGTTCAATTGGGCTCCTCAAAATTGAGAAGTTGTTTTTGTCTAAAACCAAGCAAAATAATGCATAAAAAAAGATTTAATAATGATATATTAAATAAATGCATACATTTTTATATTATTTTCATTTCAAGATATTGATGCCAAAGAAAATTCATCATCAGTGCTTTTGCATATTGTATGTGTTCTTGAACATCAGAGAAAACATTCACCAACATCACACTAGTATACTATTGGACGTCTCTATATCATGTCTCTGCTCACTGGTCAGACTATGTGTTGTCGCTGTTTGATTTATGTGTGATATTCTTTATTGTTTGGGTGAGTTATGTTTGAGTTTCTATATTGAAAGAGACTGTTTAGGCCAAAATCCTTCACTGGGTGTATGAACAGACTTGCATTATTGGAAAAACAAGGTAAATTGATTGAACATGTATGTTTCTGAATGAGAGCTATGTGTTCTGTTGTGAGAAAGAGACAGAGAACTGTGTGAACTGTTGAAAAATGTAAGCCCCAGTTCAGATAAATGTTTGAATTAAGTGATCAAACCAAACCAAGTTTTTAAAAAATGTGTTCAAACGATTGTGTCAAAACTGTAACGTCAAACAAACTTTCCACAAGACATTTTGGCCTCGGATGTATGTCCACAGCTCACAAGGAATCTAAGTTTTCGACATCTCTATTCAGCAATAACTGATCCATAATGTTCCAGGGCACTTTCACAGCCGAACCAAGACTTAACTCTCCGTTAAGGTGGCAATCCATGAAGGCTGGCTGCAGCAAGGCCATTTCACAGTCTTGGAGATCTTCTGATAAAAGTGCATGTGTTAACAAATATATCTATGCCGTACTCTGTTGAGTCACTAGCCACGGACCACAAAACTCAATGTCATACACTGTTGCCATGCCAATGTGTATTTCATTTGATCTTGAGGCGCAAAAGATTAGTTATTTACTGCTTTGAATCTTTAGCAAGAAGGTCCCAGATTTGAGAGACAGACAGAGCTTATACCAAGAGTCAAGCCAACACATATGCACTGACTTTTCCTTTTGCTGATTTGAAAAACATCCAATCAATATATTCACAATTCAGCTAGGCACCAACGTAAATAGATTTTTGTGTTTGTTTATCTTTATTTCGAATGGATAACCAGCAAGTCATAACCAACGAAGACGATGAACTTTTGATTTCCGCAGACATTTAGCACTTAAAGAGAACCCGTATAATTATTAATTCACAACACTTATCTATGAACAAAATAAATCATATTTTTATGCATTATGTTTCCTTGATCAAACATTATGCTATCAGTATTTCCTTTACTCATTACTAGAACACACAGTTAGTCCAGTACAGTCGGCTATGTTCACTTGACGTCCTGTGACACTTTTAGTTAGCTGTTTGCACTTCATTATGATATGCATCATCTCCAAATATGTTTTTTTTTATTTTTTTATTTTTTATTATCACACAACAACAAAAAACAAACAAACATGCAGACAAGAGTCTCACACACAAAAAAAAACATAACAATTAATAACAAAAACAAAAACAACACCAATCTTCTCTTCTCAACCTATGGCCTGGCTATATTACTAAATCATACTTAGTAGTATTGTGACCTATTTATTCGTTAATTCATTTGCCTGTCATTTAACATATAGTTCGTTCATCCTTTTATTCTTTTTTTGTCCTAACATTCCATCAGCTTGGAATATTTAATACAGATGGACAGCAGGAAAATGAATATTGTTAAAATGCAAACTTTTTTTGTAAAAGAGAAATCATCAGGTTCAACATTTTGAATTTACCTTTTTAGATATTTTGTGGCAAAGTACATTACAATTTAAAAAAAAAAGTGGTTCTTGCCTCTATCTGAGATTATGATATAGTCATATTCTAGAACATGAACAGAACAATACAATTTACTCATCTTGCATTGGATTTTTACTGTTTTGAAACATGAAAAACATAACTACTTCATGTGCCTGATTTTTTCCCCCATGTAATAAAGTAAGATCTGTTTTGCCCCAGTACAGGTATATTGTAAAAGCGTCTATTTGGGTGAAAATGAAACCACAGCGCTTTCTCTGCATCTATTTATAGAGCAATTGATTCTACGAGAAGCAGGAAGTGTGCCGTAAGCATGTTAATGTTTGTCGGCTTTACCCAGGACGGCAAAACTCTCCGAGGTCTCAGAGACTTGTGAAAAGCGCTTATAAACTCTTGCCGGTGAATATTTAGGATGCTTGGTCTGCTGTAAACACTTTGGAATAAACTAGTTCAGTTTTTCACGTTTCAAAACAGCAAAAATCACCTTTAACGTTCACAGCCCTCTCATATCTCATGAAAGTTTTTTTTAAATAATTATTTTTGTATTGCTTTACACCCTCTTTTAACTCCACTGGTAATTCCACTGATTCGCTGACAAGTAACCACTGAACCCTGTCACGAGTAAAGAAATCAGCATTCAACTTGTCTGTTATCAAAAATATCAACTGAATCTCTAAATAGAATATCCATATTTTGATCTTGCACTCAAACCAACCTACCAAGCGTGCGTAGAATAAAATGATTAAAAATTGAAGCTTTGTCTTTTATCAGTTCCGTCTGCTCAGAATTTGCTCAAACCCCTGGGCTAGTTCTGCATCATAACCAGCTGGAAGAGTGTGGACTTACTTTCTATGTTTAGCCGGCGTTGGAAACATCATCCAGACCATCACTCCACACCAGGAGTCGCCATAGAGACCGGTCCCCTCCGCCTGCCTCTCGAGTCGCCTTTTTCAGCTGTCACTGTCTCCAGCACAATGCCCACTCCTGTTTAACTGTCAGCGCGCTCCTCCACTGTCCGCAGCTCTAAAGGCGACTCGGCCCGCTCTGAAACCGTCTGGAGGACTCCTCTTCACATCCATCATGAGCTTCCTGGCTTCTTGTAGCTGAACGTTGAATCCAAAAATATATCCTGAACTGTGTCATGTTCTTTCACACAGGTTCAGTGATCTTTTATATTTGGTTTGTCTCTTTCTCCAGAGCTCAGCACTTGTTCCCTTCTCTTAAACTCCATTCACAGTCACCGGACAAGTTTTTGTGCTCAACACGTGATGCTTAGAAATACGTATTTATTCTTATTTAAAAGGCAGTGTCTGCGGGATGCGCTTTGGTCAAAAAGGTTTGCTCATTATCGGTAGAGACCTTTGCCTCATTTGAAAGCTCAGATCCACTGACAGTCACTGAGCCCAGTCGACTACAGGCTACTCTAGCACTCATTATTGATTGGCTGAAAGTGCTGGGTTTTGGTAGAGAGTATTCAGATCAACAGCTTGAGCCTGTTTACTTCATCAGCCTGGGGACAAAGACAGATAATGTTTATGAAACCTTAAATAACCTTTTCTCCCTATTAGAATAAAGGAAGGAATCAAATAAGAAACAAGTCTGAAGGACAACTTCAAAGTAAAGAAGTGGAAAGAAGTGTGAAAGCCAAAAACAACCTGCACAAGCATGAGGCAACAACATGGGGTGAACTATTGGCCCATTACTGATATAACTACTGGGATTTATGTGACGTCAAAGCAGGAAGAAGGGCCAATAATTCTCATTATTCAGTATTGGTTCCCATGGTTGGATGTGAAATTGGTTATGACAATAGCAGAAGCCACAATTCCATTGGAACTAAAGACAACTAAAAGAAGAACCACCAGACCATGTCATTAAAAAACAAACAAAACAGTATGCCCATATTGGCCGGTTCTACACCAAACATAGGCTACAGTTATTAAAGAAGGTAAATATTCAATCAATGTCAAACTTTTGTTTATTTACAAATGTTTTTTATTCTCATGTTCTCTCAGGTGTTTCCTTTGCTCTAAAATCTTTCCAGTGTGCAATTTATGGATTTCAGAATGATGAGAAATTTGGATGGTTGCCATGGCAATTAACTATTATATCTTTGGAATGAAAATGTCCTGAAAATGTTGTAAGAGGAAGATGATGGATAACCAAGTTGAAGGAATATTCATTTGGTTTCTTCTCTCTTTTTCATGTAAACTTTTTTTTTTTTTCAAATTAACTAATTAAGTTAACTTTTTATTCTATAAGCCTTACCCCTCACTCACCAACTCTGTCACGTCAGACCCATGTCTGCTGTTTGGCCATTTCACACATTCCAATTTACTTTGAGTTTGTGCGTCAGAGATGTGTCTTGTAGTTTACTGAGGGACTCAGACAGTTGCACTGGTGTGATACAGCTTTTTAAAAAATAATAATAAATGTTTGATAGATAACACTGCAGTGAAACTGTGTTCAAAGTTTCAATCTATCCAACCTATACTGCTGAGGTGGCAAGTAATGAAGTATTTATACTTTGTTACTGTACTTAAGTAGATTTTTTTAGATATCTATCTACTTGAGTATCAAACATTCCTGTGGCTTTTTACCTTCTTTTTTTAAACACATTTCTGTACTTTTTACTCCCTACATTTTCAAAATGAGCTCATTCCTTTTTAAAATTTGAATACATTTATTTTTTACTTTCCAAACCAGAGCGCCCACATGTGTTGCCGTATAGCACTTTGCTTTTTTCCATCTCACTTTACTTCTTGATTTTGATCCCGCGGTGCAAACTCAAAAGTGTCACGCTTGCCTTGCAAGCAGGTGCAGGTAGATGAACTGAATGCACTGAATAATAATATTTAGCTGTGTTTGACACAGCTGCCTGCAGAGACTGGGACAGGACAAATGCTGTATAGGAAAGGCTTTAGGCTCCTCCAGGTCAATCAAAGACACTGTTGACAATAATCAGCCTGAATGTCATGTGTATATTAGGCCCACACACTTGTCACATGTGGCATAACCTTCATCCTCACCAGTTAGTTAAGAAGTTAAAATGTTGAAATAAATCAAGATAAGTCATCTGATTTCTGACAAACACTGATTAAAGTTTAGGCCGATATTTCACTTTTAGCACATTCCCATCAACTGTGTTTTTACCTTTTCATGACAATAAAATAAAAAAAAATAATTTACAATGTACTTTTGTGCTTTTTTTCAGTTTCAGCTTTACTTTGATTTTTTTGTAGAGAAATTGCACATTCAAAGAGTAATACTGAACTGAGGTACTTTTACAAAATCTGATGTACTGTAGAAGAGAGCAGTACAATACAAATGGGGTTTGTGCGTCTCCTCTCCTCCTCCAATCCTCTGCTCTCTTCTTCACTTATCTCCTCTTTGCATGTTCTTTTTATGAATCCATTTTGCTTTCTCCACGCGGCATTCAACAAGTGCATCATGCGTCACAAAAGTAAAAAGCTTTTGTTGACGCTGTAAATGCTGAATATGTCCACAACGAAACACAGTGAAGTTTGGCCGGTAATGTCTGTTTGGGTATCAGGCTTTTTGTTCGCAAAAAGGGCACGCTGTTTATACCTTCAACTGCTCTATCACAGCACCCAAAGAGTAAGAAAGTCAGCTCCAGCGCTGATAATAAACCTCATCATGGTAAGTTTGTACTTTAATTTACTTTGCTTTCTGCTCAGGGTAACTCAGCATACATAAACTCACGCATTGTTCAAGTCATTTGGGAATAATAAAGCCAACTTAACCTTGAATATAACAGAAATATCCACTCCAAATCAAAACTATAATCATATTTTTGTTGTATCCACTCGCTGTTTGTGGTTCGGTTAAATTGATGTCTTGATAACCTTGAGAATAAAATAAAATGAAAATAAAATCCATGGTGTGTTATGGGTTATAAAAGTTCAAAAACACTCATCATTATACTAATTGTGAACCGTGACATCCAATATGTTTTTGTCACGGTTCAAAACAAGCCAGCTTTACTTCGATAATCAGATTTATTTTTACCTTTTAAAGAGCTCTATGCTAATGGCTGATGTTGAAAGTGTCCTTTTTGTGTGTATTTTAAAAAGAGGAAGGACATGATAGCTTTTAGACCAGCTCATTAGGCGGATCATCTCTTACACGTTGTCCTGTCTCACTCCTGTTCACAAGACCGTCATTTTCAAATCGGGGATCAACTCAACCACAGATTTTATATTCAAAAGATAGAGTGAGATAATAACTTGACATTGAAGAAAAAATATGATGTAAGTCTTGAAATCTCAGCTTTGTTTGAATGAGAGCGCCATGACTTTTGCGAAACAGACTTACAAAATGGTACAAATGCAAGTCTAGAAGCGGTAATACAGTTTGAATGTACTGCAGTGATAATGATGTACTATACTGATTAAATAAAGTTCAGTGGTGTGGGGTGAGAGGTCAGCTACTAGCTCTCATTGCTTTTCTTCAACAGTACGTCACTTGATGAATCTATCTTCTATTCATTGATTCAGTGTTTTTGTGTGTTTTTTGTGATTGCTGACCTAAGCCATGTTACAACCGGTGTCTATACTGACATAAGTGAACTGTTTAAGGTGTCAGAAGGGGGCTCTGAGAGGTACTAGCTCGACTCCCTGAGCGCTTTAACATGTGATTACTGGACAAGAAAGAGTCTCAGGTGAAAACGAACGATCAAAAAGCAGTTATCAAATCAATTTCAATTTATTTTTATAATGCCCAAAATCACAACAACAGTTGCCTCGATGGGCCACAGGTAAAAGCAGTTCAGATAACTGTCCCAGAATGCCCCTGTCCTTTGACCCTCCTTCGCGGCGAGGAAAAACTACAAAAAACCCCATGGGAAAAAGTAGAAACCTCGGGGAGAACCACAGTGAAGGAGAGATCCTACTCCCACGGACGGACAGGCTGCAGATGAACTAGGACTGACGCATCCACTTGGACTGTGGAGCCAGAACCACTCAAGAGGGAGGTGGCTTTAAAGAGTTCCTCCAGGCGGACGAGGAGCAGTCCACCCAGTGTAGAGAGATTCTCCAGCAGGAGATGAGGAACAGTTCATCTAAGTAGATGGAGTTCGTCCAGGCAGACAAGGTGTGGCTAATCCAGGGTTGAGGGAGTTCCTCCAGGCGGGTGGCGCATAGATCGTCCAGTGTAGAGATCGATCCTCCAGACAGATGGGGGTGGGGGGGTCGTCACTGGAGCAGCCGCCGCAGTGCCTGAAACAGTCTCCACTCCCCGGGGGAAGTGGAGAGAAAGAGAAACATGTGAACAGCAATGAACAGACTACAGTTGAAGTAATATTAAATATTGTTGATAGGTAAAGTAGGAAGAACCAGAGGATAGTGTTCAAGCTGCCATACTTCCCCCAGCAGAATTGCTCCAAGGGCAGCATAGCTAAAACTGTAGGTTTTTATTTCTGTTCCTAACTGGCCTGACCATAAGCTATTTCAAAGAGGAACGTTTTGAGCCTGGTCTTAAATGTAGAGACTGTGTCGGCCTCTTTTACATGAACAGGGAGCTGGTTCCATAACATAGGAGCTTGGTAGCTAAATGCTCGACCTCCTACTGTGCTTTTAAAGACTCTGGGGACTAACAATAGTCCAGCATTTTGAGAACGAAGAGCTCTGTTTGGATGGTACGCTACTATTACATCTTTGAGGTAGGATGGGGCCATATTGTTTAAAGCTTTATAAGTCAGGAGGAGGATTTTAAATTTGATTCTAAACTCAACAGGAAGCCAGTGAAGAGACTCTAACACTGGTGAAATATGATCTCTTTTTTCTAGTACCTGTTAATAATCTTGCTGCTGCATTTTGAACCAGTTGAAAGCTTCTTATAGAGCTTTTAGGACACGCTGCAAGCAGGGCGTTACAATAGTCTAATCTGGATGTGACAAATGCATGGATGAGTTTTTCGGCATCATCTCTGGGCAGGATTTTTCTAATTTTGGTTATGTTACGCAAATGAAAGTAGGCTGTTTTACAGGCTTGATTTATATGTGCTTTGAACGAGAGATCTTGGTCAAATAGGACCCCAAGGTTTCTTACAGTAGAGCTGGGGGCTACAGTGATATTGTCCAGAGAAACTATCTGGTCGGATAAAGAGTCTCGCAGGTGCTTAGGGCCCAGCAGAATGACCTCTGTTTTTTCAGGGTTAATGAGCAGATAATTAAGAGTCATCCAATTTTTTATGTCTTTCACGCAGGCACTAAGTCTGTCTACTTGATGGGTCTGATCAGGTTTCATTGATAAATAAAGCTGAGTGTCATCTGCATAGCAGTGGAAGTTAATGCCATGCTTTCTGATGATCATACCTAAGGGCAGCATATAAAGTGTGAACAGAACTGGACCGAGTACTGAACGCTGCGGCACACCGTAGGTTACTTTAGAACATGGGGAAGATCTCTGGTTTACATTAACAAACTGGTACCTATCAGATAGATAGGATTTAAACCAGCTAAGGGCGGTTCCACTGACACCTATATCACATTCTAACCTCTGCAGTAGAATGTTGTGGTCGATGGTATCAAACGCTGAGGTCCAACAGAACCAGGATTGAGACCTGTCCATCATCAGCAGCTAATAACAGATCATTTGTGACTTTAACTAGTGCAGTTTCAGTGCTGTGGTACGCACGGAACCCTGACTGAAAAACTTCAAATAAATTATTGTCCTGCAGGTGGCGACAAAGCTGTTTAATCACAACTCTTTCAAGGATTTTAGAGACAAAGGGCAGATTAGAAATAGGTCTATAGTTTGCCAGTATGTCGGGGTCTAGATTAGGCTTTTTCAAAAGTGGTTTAATCACTGCATATTTGAAGGACTGAGGGACATAACCGCTTTCTAGTGAAGTATTTATTATATTAAGAATGGGATTTATAATTAGGGGGAGAATTTCTTTGAGGAGTCTACTTGGGATTGGGTCTAAAATACAAGTTGATGTTTTGGAGGACATAATGACTGAAGTTATCTCTGCCTGATCAACAGCAGTGAACCTATCTAGTATTACTGAAGGATTTGTATGGGACACTAGCTTTGCAGTCTGGGCTTGCTCGGTACTAATAGTGGGAGTCATTGCATTTAGTTTATCTCTAATAGTTGTGATTTTGCTGCTAAAGAATAGAAGAAAGTCATTGCAGCTTAGAGTAACTGGTATTGAGGGTTCTACTGCGCTGTGACAGTTTGTCAGCCTGGCTACAGTGCTGAAGAGAAATCTAGAGTTATTTTTATTTACTTCTATTAAATTTGAATAATATCTGGTTTGAGCCTTACGCAGAGCCTGCTTATAAGACAGAAGGCAAGTTTTCCATTCTTTTAGGGATTCTTCTGTGTGGGAGTGACGTAGTTTTCTTACCCTTTGTTTGTGAGAACGTAGTTCTTCATTGTACCAGGGGGAGGCTCGTTTTGGCCTGATTACTTTCTGTTTAAGTGGAGCTGCAACATCAAGAGCAGCTTTTAGAGAGTTGACCATTGAGTCAACAGAGTTATCAATAGCACTGGGAATGGCGCTGTTAACGACAGGATCACATGACGTAATATTAAATATTGGTTCTATTATTTCTCTGAACTTTAAAATAGATTTTTCAGATATTGTCCTTTTCATTATAGTTTTAGTCTGAGGAGCTGGATAGTCCTTAAGAATAAACTGAAAGGTAATTAGGAAGTGATCTGACATTATTGGGTTTTGGGGGAAGACATTTAGGTCACTAATCTCTATTCCATAAGTTAGAACCAGGTCCAGAGTGTGCTGGTGACTGTGGGTTGGCTTATTTACATTTTGAGTGAAACCAATGCTATCTAATAAAGCGCTAAAGGCATTACTGAGGCAATTATTTTCATTCACATGAATGTTGAAATCCCCAACCACCACAATATTTTCCCAGTCTAATACTAAATTTGATAGGAAGTCAAAGAATTCTGTTAAGAAGAGCGAGTAAGGACCGGGAGGTCGATAGATTATTATGAGCAAAACAGCTTTTTGGTTTTTCCAGTTTGGGCAGGTGATTGATAGGATAAGGCTTTCAAATGAGCAAGACTCATTATTAATTTTATTAATTTTAGGACTCAGGAGTAAACTAGAATGTGAGATTACTGCCACCCCACCTCCCGGCCTGAGCTCCTGGCAGCTTGAAAGTTAACATGACTCTGTGGGGTGGCCTCATTTAATCTGACATAATCATCTTGTTGAAGCCAAGTTTCAGTTAAAGCTAAAAGATCAATATTATAATCGTTAATTAATTCATTAACTAAAAGTGATTTGGAGGAAATTGACCTAATGTTTAGCAATCCACATTTTACATGCTTATTTATTAGTTTATTTGTATCATGTGTAGGGATTATTTGTATTAAGTTATTTGGTCTGACACCTAAATTATCTGTATTTGGATCTGACTTATTGGCGTTATTTACACGAGGACGCACAGTCTCTATTTGCTTTGACTCTGAACACTTGATCTGTGACAGCGCGGGCGAGCTTAGCGACAGAGAAGAGACTCTGCACCGGGACTCATATTTAGAGCGTCACTTTAGGCGACTAAGGCTATCGGCCAAATTCGAACTAAAAGTGATGTACCCTCCGAAGTCGGATGGATGCCATCCCGCGTATGAGCCGGGCTTTCCCAGAACGCACTCCAATTGTCAACAAAGACTACGTTGTTTTGGGGGCACCAACTAGACAACCAGCAGTTGAATGCTGAAAAGCGGCTGTACATTTCAGCATTGACCCGATTGGGGAGGGGACCAGAAAATATTACGGTATCTGACATCGACCGCCAATTCACACACCGCTCCAACCTGCAATTTGAGCACTTCTGATTGTCTCCGCCGGGTGTCATTACCACCTCCGTGAATCACGATACGATGGAACCTCTGACTACTCTGTTTTAAAAGCCTAAGGTTTCCTTCGATGTCACCCATTCTGGCCCCCGGATAACACCTAACTGAGGCTGCTGGCAGCTTCACGCCTCTGACTATGGAACTTCCAATCACCAGAGTGTCACGTTCGCGGGCGTGTGATCGGCGAGTGGGGCAAACCTATTGCAGACGGGAAGCTTATGGTGCACTAAAGGCTGGCGTTTAGCGCATCGATCCCTCGAACTGTCACAAATCTATCCCTGTCTTGTTCCTGGTCTGGTCCCGGCTGCGGGGGAGGCGCTGGGGGGCTGGTCTTATCCTGAGGCTTAGCCTTGCTACCGCTAACACTGCTAACTATGCTAACACTGCTACCTGCGGCGCGGTCCGGTAAACCTGATGCTACGACCTGGCTATAGCTAGACTTTAGCTCCTCCACAATGCGGATCCGCGCTTCTAACTCTGTAACCCTGGCTTCCAAAGCTACCACTACGCTACACTTCACGCAACTCTCCCTGTCGTCAGTGAAAGAAGCAGGGTTCTGACTCAACATATGACAACTTGAACAGGTAAGGGCGAAAGAGGCGGAGGATGGGCCAGCCATGGCGCTAGTCGGCTAGGCTAGCTCCGGTTGATGCTAGCGGGCAGGGGGGGATTTAATGCACGAAATACTGAACAAAGTGAGCTAAATGAGGCTCCGGGTTGTTTAGGGAGCAATTAAACTTTCAATTATGTGTAGGAGGGTAAGATAGTTTTTGTATAATTCGTGGATTAACAATAAATGGAGAACGATCACTCGCAAACGCACAATAGTTGTTTTTATAAATAAAAACAAATAATAATATCTCACCAAACGCTGACTTCTTGTGATCTTGTGATGAACTGCTATATTTCCAGTGATAATAACATGTTGAGCCAATATGCTTGTCTAAAATAAGCTAGCGCACATCAAATGTTTCGTCTTTATCGTCGCAGGACCCAAAATATTATATTTCCGGTGCAAAATGTATCCAACATTATCCAAACCCAATGCATGTCATGAAGAAATGTGAAAACGTGATGTAGAGGTGCAGAGAAGGGAAAGAAATGCAGAAAAAGCTGACGATAAACTGGACGTTTCTTGTTCAACCTAGCTTTAGTCACGTCTCAGAGCAGGGTTGCCAGGCTTCTGCAGCGAAACCTGCGCAAGAGAGTCTGAAAAACCGCCCAAAACCCGTAGAACGTCCCATGCAGCTCGTATTTTCCTCTGTCTTTATGAATGTAGTGCTCCTAGTGACACAGATCTGCCTCTCATCTCTCTCACGCTCAAACCACAGAGCGTAGATGGCTGTAGATATGAGGATTTGTCACTGAAATTCAGAGCTTTCATTCGGTTTACTCTGAAGTGAATACATTTAAATTGCTCTGGCCAAACCCACAGAGAATATTTATGACCCACGGAAGCTTTTAAAAAGTTTCCCAATTGCGTTGTGTCTCACAGCACCACAAACTAGGAATTACTAAACGTATTTTTGTGATTTTTTTTCCCACCTGTTCACCTTTAACATCCCATTTCAAGGCATTTCAAGGTACTCCAAAGTGAACCGCTATGGGGGACAAGGGCCAGTCGAATCAAATAATATAAACTTTTCATTAATTTGTGGATGGGACATTAGGACATGCATGTTTTGCCGACTTTTTCTTTCCATTACAATGTTCCTGCTTTTCCATTTTATACTGTCAGTTATTCACATCCATTGCACCCGTCCTATCATTATGTAGCGTTTTATGTTGATTGGGCTCTTTTGACTCTCAAATATAGGCACAACTAAAACAAAAGGAACATCATTATCCCGAAAACAAAGACTTTCCAAGAGCCGTACCCTGATGGATGTCCCTGTTTAATGATGATAATGCTCGTGTCAGCTTCAGTGAGAGATGTCCACCTACATCACACTTACTGCATCTCCGTAGGCTTCACAATAAAGCCCGCCTGCCTGTGTTTCCCATAGCACAGTCTCGCAGTGGTATTTTAACTGTACGCTCTATTGCATCATCTCTGCTCTTTCCACTTGATAAATGTAAAAAAGAAGTAATTTAGGAAATTAATTGAACTTGTTTTGTAGAGTACAAAGCAGAGCCAGCCTCTGGGGTTCACTTTTTTTTTGTTGAAACATAGTTCATTTTTAGAACAGGAACATTTTTGTGTGTTTCGATGAAAAAACACCCAGGACTCTCTCCAAGCAGTAAATCTATGTTATAACAAAACAAATGAAAGAGTTCTACAGGTTATTTTACATGCTTGTTTGATTACTAATGTATATATGATCCAAATCCACATATTATTGTGTATCCTCGTCAGCCAGATCCCATACTTTCATTTTTAAAGTGACAGTGAGTGAGATGTCGCCAGCGTTATACATACAATCTAGTGAAATCAGCACTGAAGAGACATCATTGTGCGGATTTGCTTCAGCAGTGATCATGTTTAGACAGCAGAAATGCTCAGAACGAGTCTGGCGATGATTTAAGGACTAAAAACAGTGGAAGATTCTCGATAAGTGACGTATGAAGTCTGAAAATATGTCAGAAAATCCCGGAAGTTCAGCAGGACATGTGTTTGACGCTCGGAGGGGGAGGATTTTCTAATAAACAAACAACTTGAGTGCAACTGAATGCTACTTCGGGTTTGTTTTTTATGACAGAACATTGTTAGAACATGGTATAAAGCTCAAAAAAGTTACTGTAGCATATGTATCCTTTAAAAAATGCCATGCATGTACACACACATGTACGAAGCAGGACGCTTGGTTGCCATAGTGAAAGCCCCTTTAACAGCATTTTGTTGTTTCCAGTTTAATATGCGGAAGTCTTGATTAATTCTCTGTAAAAGAAAAGTTTAAAAGGTAAATTAATTTAGCCTAGCTTACTATTTTACTTGTGGAAGTTAAATTAAACTTTATTGTCCTATAAGTGGAAATGTGTCTTGCACACGTACCGCTTACTGGTGCTTTGGCAACAGATTTTGCAGACATTTGTTGAAAGTAGTGCAATCAACATAAGTCATGTGACGGTGACAAGTGCACCTATAGCTCTGGTCTTGGACAATAATTTTAGGTCTCTCAGCACATGTGGGGAGAAGCAGCAGATGGAACCGTGTCAACAGAAGAGTTGGAGACTGAAGTGGATCTGAGAGGGATAGCACTGGGGTGGGCAAAGGATCCACAGCAGCTGGCCTTACAAATAACTGCTGTTAGATTTTTTTGGCCAACATAAGTATTTTGAAGGTGTACATAGTGGCAATGAAAAACGTTTCGAACAACACATGACCTATGCTCAGGATAAATAATGATAACTAATAGAAATTCCATTCTGTTCAAAAGACATTTTAACTGCAGTCACAGACACACAATAGAAAGAGAGAAAACAACTTTTCTTCAAGAGGAATGATGCCAAGTCAAAAGGTCTGAAAACACATTTGAGCCCAAGTTTTGATTTCTTTACTTTTGCTGCGTTCCTCATTTAGCCAGGACCAAAGTGACCAAAGTGAAATACTATGGCTAAAATTGTTTTCAGTCATGGTAAATATCTTTTTTAATTCCAAAAATCAACCTTTTTTAAAATATATATACAGCATACAGTAACATAAACCGTGAAGCAGAAGCCAGGCATATTGAACAGGAGCTGTCCAAGGTGCTACTTGTTGTGCACTCCACTGACAGCTCCATCCTTTATGCAGCGGCAGAGAGATATGACCCTGGAGATTTGAATGTGCGCCTGCCTCACTCCTGAGGCATTAGCAGTTCAAGAGGACCTTGTGATTAAGGACAATTTAATTTGAGAACATTCATTTTGCAAATAAGTTTCTCATGCTAAAACGAAAGCTAATTGGAAAGCGAGATGATTAGATGAATTTCATTTGCATTCTTAAATTCTGTCCAGAAAAGAAGACATAATGATCAACAGTGCTTCGTACCTCTTCATTAAAGGTTTAAATTTGCACACACATTTTTACATTTTGATGACATTTTTATGTATGTCTAATTAAACACAAACTAAATTTAGTTTCAAAACTAGTTTCTGGAATATACAATACAAACTTAATCACTTGTAGTAATAATAATAATAATAATAATTGAAAAAAAAAAATACATTTATTTTCTTAAACTCCAAAGCACATCCCAAACCACCTCTCAATTAGAAAGCCAGAAACATATCATTGACGATTAGAAATGACTGAATCTCGATCTTTTTGAATTAATTTAATTGCACAGCCCTACTTGGAACTGCTTCTTACAACTGACTCTGTGCACAACTACAGCACCCCCGCCAGTTATTGTCGCTATTTCTGCCCCTTTGTATTCCTAAATGGTTTTCTTGGAATTGACCAGAATTAAATATTTAAAGACCATGGGGCAGAATAGGAAAATAATGAGGGCGGCAGACACCTTTTCCATTTATCCGGGTTTTGAACTTGCAAGATTGAACACTTACATATCATCTTAATTGAATATAATACATAAGCTTTCTACTTTGTCCCATTTTACTGGGTTTGCGATTCACAATGTTACTTCAAAATGTACTGCCCCATTTTCATTTTGTGTAAATAATAGAACTGCCATATGTGTCCTAAATTGTATTGTTATGTGTGAATCCCATCAGACTTCTTGACGGGACAAGCTCACTCTCCAGGGTCACAGTTGGGAGCAGCTGCAGCAAAACAAACCACAAATATATAATTAATGGAGCAACAGTATGAAATCACTTTGATGGAAAGATTTAGCACATTTAACAATGACACTGGAAAAAAACATCTGTTAAAGTAGCAAATTTGTTTGTTAAATTAGTTAAAATGATAGAGACCCAAATATGAATTTATAAAACTTGTAAACTAGAAACTAACCAATACTATTTGAACAAGTATCGATACTAGGAGTTGGAGAATGCTCAAAATAATATTGAATCAACTGATACTAGTGTTTTGATCTGACTTGCTTGTTAGGTGTGATTTGTGACAAAATAATATTGTCCCACCATTAACTGATACTGAAGCCAATTACATAATGTAAATCTATATTTGACCTTTCTATTTTACATTGGTTTTGATCTATCTCAGAAATAGTTTAAGAACACAAGGTAACATTAAAGAAACTACTATTGTCTTGAGTTGAAAAAACATTCTCTAATCTATCATATTGAAATCAGGGTTGAATCTTTTCCTTTGTATCAAAATGGAGTGAATTTTAGTACTGTGACAACACTGTAAAGTAGAGTATGGTGCAAACAGAAGGCTCTCATTGGATTGTGTTAAAGCCAAATTGAGATTCCGGTGCTGTACGGTGGGTAAAGAGCAGCAGGCTTGTGTCCTGAATGTGATGGAGGGCTGCACGGTCGTCCCTATAGTCAGCCTAGGTATCCAGCGCAATTTATGTTTAGTTTTTTGTTTTTTGTTTTTGCTCCCATCACAGCACTATGGGGTGTTGTTTATGGTTGTATCCTCTAAAAAGTTATTGAAACTTTCATGTATTTATTTATTTGTATGCTTGGTGACAGAGTTGTCAGTGCTTTCGACCCCAGGATGACCCGTTGTGTATAGTTTACATTTCCTTGTGTTATACTCTCATGAATAGACTGCCACTGGTTCACACTTAGTCATGAGGCTCCATTCAGCTGAGGGCTGGTGTCTTGAGGCAGACTTGAACCATTCAAGCTTCCTCTTGTGGGGGGGTAATCCCTTGTTTAAGGGGATCAAGACAGCTTCTCTTTTCATATATTACATGTTATATATATTACTGACCTTCAGCAAAAATCTCCTGGGAGACGACCCCCCAGACCCTCCTATATATTACATTTACCTCTTTAAAGGCATGTGTGAAAGAACATGTGTCAGTGACCTTTCACAGTAAAACATTGAATTGTGGACTGCTGTTAAATCATGTAGAACTTGGTGCCATTCCTCCAGCGCTACCCCACAAAAAACTGCACGTCCACTGACAGATCCCTTAATGGCGCTTGGACCCACAAAATCTCACTTCAAGTTTTGGTGAAAAGTTGGAAGCCCTGTCACTGTCAAATTGTTGTGGCACGTTATACTTTCACTAAAACACAAAAAAGAAAACAAACATTTGATGATAGTTTTTCATAAAGATTGTCTGATTGTTTTTATATGTAGAACACTTCAATTAATTTATTACTCTTCCAAATCACCATTAGCACTGAGACACAAACACCTACCTTCATAAACACAGAAGTGCTCTCTTGTGAAGTGTCCACTTCAAAGAGTCTTTAACATGTTTTCAGTGATATCCACGGCACTCGCTGTTGTTTACAGTCTGTTGAACTAAAATTACAATGAACCGACACCTCCTAAAACTGAACCAAATCATGATTTTAGCATTTACTGTTACAACAAACAGTTACCTGTCAGTTTTGAGTGGCTGCATTGTTGGCTATTGGCTTGTTGTCATAGCTCTGGTCCCTAATTACAGAGATGCCCCAAACACAGTAGTGAACAAAATCTTTGACATTACAATTACTGTGAGAGTGATCCAGAGTTCAAAAAGAGGACTATAATTAATCTAACTGATACAGTTGGACTGGCATTTGGATGTTATGTGTACCTTCCTTGTACAGTTCAGTCTAAATGCAGGACATATATTGTTCAGTGCTTGATTCTTGTTTTAGGTTATGGAAGAAGCCGTGCTGCATCCATCCAACAAATGCATATTTTATGACTACGAAAGATGCAGAAATCCCGAACCAAAGCTGTCAGAAATTATGCCTCACTGGTTTGAAATATGCTGTATCATGTAAAATAGAAGAGACTATAGGCTCCCTCTGACTAAAGCACTGCCCAGCTCGTGAATAATTAAGCACACAAGCTCTGCTCCATAACTTCTCATGAGTTTAGAGCATTAGTCAGACCTCCTGCTTCCATTGCTCTCCACTTGCCTAATCCACCGCTTGGAGCCACAATGCGAGAATAAATGCTTTCAATAAGAATATATTTGCACAATTTACTGCAATCTTTGGTAATATATGGTACAATAGATGGAAGACCAGAAAAAGTAATTCAAGTATAATGTATAGAACTTCCTCAAATATCAACAGACTTTAGGCTTAACATTTCATAGCTACACTGAAGAGTAAAGAAGTATCTACAGTCTGTATTGATAGAAGAGGTATTCAGTTTTGTAAGTATAAATACAGAATCAACAAATTTACTGAAAAAGTAAAAGTTCCACACATAAAAATCGATAAGTAAAAGTATTGGGGTACGTGTTAACATTTTTTGTTGATAACTATTACAGAGTGAAATGTGGTTATATTGATACAGAATTATGCTGATTAAAAAAATAAAATAAAATTCAGTCAACGATTTTTCAATTTTTTTAGACGTATATTGTATTATTTTTGTTTGCTCAAAGTCAGAACTTGGACTCAAAAACTTTAGGTACTTTAGAATGTCACCATGAATATAACGGATATAATGGATAATACTTTTTTGACCAGTTAAGTATAAAGTTAAGAGTATAAAGTACAGATACCTGCTTTCAGATGTAGTGAAGTAAAAGTAAAAAGTATCCACAGAAAAATGTAATTAAGTAAATTACAGATACCTACAAATTATACTTTAGTACTTTGTTAATGAAAATCAGGCTGAAAACAAGCCATGCACTTGATCAGCAAATTGTGGACTGAAAAGAGGAACACTTCTGGATCACCACGCGATGACATCACGCAGTGGAACCAAGCATTTTTAGCCTAATTAACTATGTCAGATCGCTCAAACAAACATGTGTGAAAAAAACAAAACATAACTCCAAGTATGTTATCTTATTTGCAAGATATACTGTAAGGCCTTTAACTTAAAACTGAAGCCAGTGTTTTAGATTCATAGTAATGACTCCTTCCTTATATTTGTAATCCTTTATATACCTCGCTAAACAACACAGACCCAGCCTTAATGTGGGATAGATTTTTGCTGCCCATTTGACAGAGCATCGGTATATAATTTGGAGGTGTGTGGTTCTCGGGCTCATTGAGTTAGATTGAGGTAAACAAACAGCTCTTTCAGGGCTGACAGCTGGACACCAGAGAAACCCTCAGACAACAAAACAAAGAGATTTGTAAATTGCAGCTCGGCAGTGTGACCGCGCCGCAGTCAGCACCTGTGAGTGAGGCCAAAGGGCGCACACACTTATTTGATTTTTGGAGGTAAACGCTTCAAGTTCACATGCTTTTATTGGATGTCATTTTCTGTGACAACAATAGTAAACCTTTTGCCTTGTCCTACTACGACTCTAAAATGTGAAATGAAAGATCTTATATTTATTGAATCAGAGGTTTTATGTTTCATTGTGTTTTTAGTATTTCTTTGCTCTCCATCAGTATATGGTGAGATGATAAATTCTTTAAAACTGTGCCACTGTTGTCTCTGCTTACTTACCTATTTTGCTTACTTGCTTACTTCCTGACTTACGGATATTTTTTAAGCCCACTTGATTTAGTCTTTTATAAATATCTGTTGTTGTACTTGGTTAAAGGGAGTATATACAAGATTTTATTTCATGTAATAAAGTAAAATTGATTTTGCCCCAGAACAAAAAGATTGTAATAGCAGTTCTTAGTGTCCAAATAAAAGCGCTGTCTGCATCTAATTATATAGAGCTTTTATCGGTTGAAAACAACAACTAAACCTGTTAGCATGCTAGCCATTGTTAGCAGTGACTCTGAACATTGTCAAAAATCTCTGACAAACTCAATGCTGTGAATAATTAGGATGCTACAAATGTAGGAAAGCAAAGAATAAGTTTGGACAACACTGTTTTTTTCCCCCCAGACAGTAAAAATGAGCTGCTGTGCCTTTCAGTTCTTCTTGGTAGAAAGGAGTGCAGTGTGCAACATTGATGACAAAAGGTTGTGCCAGAGTTCCCTGGAAAGTCCAGATCAAGGGTCTCCAACCTTTTTCACCTGGGGAGCTACTTTTACAAAACATACATGGCCGTGGGCTACTACCTGTAGCAGTGGCAGTGAGCTTATATGGGCTACCGTTTGGTGCTTATAAAACTTAAGCCTTTTCGATTTATTTGTGGTCATAGTTAGGCATCTGAGTTTACATTTACACTTGTAATAGGCATGTAATAAATCATTTTAGCGTTTTCCATTCCAAAATCCTTTGGGGAGCTACTTGCTCACGAGCTACAGGTTGGAGATTATATCACAGTATTTTCTACACTGATCAATATCAGTCTCGCCCGGTTTCATTTCCTTGAGCTCGGATGGGCATGATTGACAGGTGGATTAGCCAATCAGGAACACGCATGATCCGTCGGTGTCAAAACCAACATGGCTGCTTACAAGAAAAAATGAAAGGAACAAATATCCCAGAGACAGAAAAATATTTCTTAGCGAGTTGAGAGAAATTTGATTTTGATTTTCTGAGTGACCGATGAGCTCATGCGTCACTGAAATAAACTGATCTAATAGCACACTTCTGTTTGAGTTTTGCTCGGGGCATCACAGAGGGAGCGGTGACTAGACTCACTCTTCATAAAGAAATGTGTGTGTTCTAGATCCCAGGCAAGTACCAGAGAAGAGAGATTTTGCAGGCACTTTCTTTTAGTAGAAAAACAGTCCTCAACATTCCGCCTTGAGTGGCACTGAGTGGCTGAATTATAGGCCGCACAACTGATCAAATGTGTTTATTTGCTTTTCTCAAGGCATTTTTTTAAGTGAAGCTTTTGTTTTATTCAAAAAGTTGATTCTTTATTGTTCTTACGACATGTGCAGAGCTTAGTCAGAATGTTTGCTCACGGCAGTTGGAGATGAAGGACACTTTAGCTGCCGTACAACATTTGATTTTCTCAACACTTGAAACATGTTACTGAAGGACAGGAACGTATTAAATTCAACTGCGTGTGATCCCAAAGTCTGTTTCAGCGATAAATGTGAGCGTAGCTGCAGTTTTACTGTTGTTTATCAAGTTTTCTTCAACTGTTTACTTGATTTTCTTTATTTAGATGTCAGATACAACCTAAATATTTAGTGGTAGACTTTTATATTTGCTATCAGACTTTAGCTTTTCACATTTTAGTTGTGGATTGAGCTCTTAAAGGAAATGCCATTACTCACCACTGACTCTCATGCGTTGTTGTCACTCACTGCTAAAATGTATATATTACCTCACTTGTCTTCTTCTTACTTTTGTTTTACATTTCATTTTTTCATCCCACTTCTTTCCTCTAGCACGTAGTAAACTATAGAAACCCAGCTCAAAGTGTCCATCCTATGGTTCTTTCTCTGCCCACTGCCAAAAAGGTTGAGGTGGGCTTGAAAGGTCAGGAGTCAGGCCTCAAAGCCCTCCCTGCAGTGGACCTCCAGTGAGTTCAGAGCCTGCATGGAACACATATAAAACACAGGCACGTTCTGTCCTCTGCTCCAGCCCCTCACCCACAGAGATGAAGGCAAGGCATGATGGGAGCGAGGGGAGAGCTTCTTCAACAATCAATTACTTTTTTCATGTGTATGTCTTCTCTATAAATTATTTAGGGGAGAGTTTACAAAGTGGAAAATCTTTCTTGCCTGTGTGTATGCACACAGGTGTGTTGATTAGAGGTGGTGGATGGGCCGTTGACACAGATCCACAGCCAGGTGTCCATCGGTCGTCCCCTGGGCAGCTGTGGATTGAAGGATGAGGGGTGTATGAGCTATGGCTGAAACTGTAAAGTGTCTCTATGTGTCTCAAAATATACGCTAGACCAGGCCTGGGGGCAAGATTAGACCATCTAAACGTTTTGAACCAGCTTCCATTATTATTTTTCTTGTTTATTTATTTATTATTTATTTATTTTTTCTTTAGTTTAACTCCTCTTTAGACCTGGTTTACTTCTGGTTTAGTCCTGGTTCAGACACAGCTGGTCTGTAGTCTTGTCCTAGTTTAATACTGATTCAATTCTGAATTGGCAATTTTGGAGAGCAATGTTGGTAAAGCATTTTGTATTTTATTTTATTTTATTTTACTGTGGCAGACGTTGTTGTATCCCTGTTGAAACAGATCTGGGGATATTTTGTGCAATCCCAAATTTTGTGGTAGGGCCTTCTACACTGCCGGCCCAGAGGCCATGGCCTCCAAAAAGTCTGGCCCTCAGGAAAATAAAATAAAGTCTGGCCCTTAGGAAAATAAAGTTGAATAGCCGTGCGCTCGACCCATACAGTTATTTAGTTTTACACATTTTATAAACCCTGTACCCAACTAAATCCAAGTAAGAAGTGACAGAAAGTAACAGTACAAAAGTACTGTTACATCATAATGTACTTTCTTGTCCACTACATGTTTTAATGTAATGGACGAGAATCTGAAAAGTACTTTGAATCTGGACTGAAAAGTATATGGTAAAGTAATGGTGAGATCATATGCAAAAGTTTAGAGTTCAAGACAGAACTTTGACTCACTAGAAATATAAGATAAGAAATGTAGGTAACACTTTATAATAACTTAATTCATAATCAACAAATAGTTTATTAAGAATGATTCAGGCTTAGTAACTATTTAACGAATATTCTAACCCTAATTTCTAACCCTAACCCTAACCTTAACCTAATTAAATAGTTACTAAGCCTGAATCATGTTTAATAAACTATTTGTTGATTATGAATTAAGTCTTTCTTCATGCTTTATTAAGGCATGAATAAGTGTAGTTATTATAAAGTGTTACCTACATTTGTTATCTTATATTTCTAGTGAGTCGGTCTTGAACTCTAAACTTTTGCATATGATCTCACCATTACTTTACCAATTATATATTCATTATTAATTAAGTCTTTGTTAATGCTTTGTTAAGGTAAAATAAGATGTAGTTATTATAAAGTGGTACCGAAATGTATTCAAATTGAATACATTACAATATCAGCACAATTCTTTATCAAAATCACCACATTTAACAATTTAACAGTTCAATTTTCAACGTTTACTTTTACTCTTAAAAGTACACCATTACTACTATACTACTACTACGACTACTACTACTACTACTACTTCTTTTAAGTAACAAAATTGAGTACTTTTTTTCAACCACCGCAGTTACATGGCTAAAAGAAAGTTCAGCAGCCAAAAACTGTACATCGATAAAAGTCTGCATGAAAAATACTATTTAATACTTCAATAGTTCAATTTAATGCAATTTTAGAAGCATTTTACATTTAATGCTGAATCAGTCCACTTCTTCTCTGAGCTAAAAGCAATCAGAGCAGACGATGCGATGCCATTTTGTGCGTCTGAGGAGCAGAGACAGCCGTGAGACAACTGTGGATTTGACAATTGGGACTTCAGCTGTACTTCATAGTTTGGTAACGCTTTAGATTAAGTTTCTTAGTAAACTATTTATAAGGCGTTACACTAGTTATATGTTTATGCACTTATAATACTTACACAGAAAACGTGTGTGTTTGTAATCCGCATGTACATATCGTCAGTTAATTCCTCATTCATCTTTTTCCCAATAATCATGTGATAAATGCATAAAATGATAAATGATAAATGATAAAACACAACAAATGTGTATTACAGTTTTTCTCCATTGGTTTGGCTCATTTCTTGAAACAGAAATTACATTCTCAAAACTCTAAGATCATTTGGCAAAACAGTCTTACAGTTCTGCACAACATTATAGCTCAACTGCAAAAGCTCATCTCTCCCAAAACTGTTCACTCAGACTTCAATCTAAACCCCTTTCCCCTTTAAATAGTCAGTGCTTCCAAAATGCCTAAGATCCTTCTCAATCGCTTTGCCTCATTTCTTCAAAAAGACCGGAAGTTCTCAACACTCTTGGTTGTTTTACCAAAATGTATCTGGATGGTTGATCACAACAACATGGTTCACCTGCGAAAGCACATATCTCTCCCAGAACAGTTCACTTTCGGTCTAATATGAATAGTCTGTTCCCCCCAAAATGAATTGTCCCCTTGGGGATGTGTAAGCGCTGCAAGTCAAAATGTTTAGATGTGTCACTGGCAGAGGACCAGTTAACACTGTACAGCAAACAAGCATTTTACAGAGTGGCCTCCAAGGTTTGAAATCACAGATTGCACTCAAACTACCAAGGACATTCTAACTATTTTTATTCATACACATAAAGTAAGTCGAACCAATAGAGAAAAACTGTAATAACAACAAAAAAGCAATAACCAACAAACAAAAGGCAACAAACAAACCTTTCCAGCAAGCCATAAACATGTCAACTTATTCATGCCTGCTGTGTAAGAAATTCTTTCATTATTTTACTTTTGTTGGGACATACATAATGGTAGCAGCTTGACTTTACTAATGCATTATGAATAGTTTGCTGAGAAACATTAATCTAAAGCACTACCCATAATTTTAAATGTAACTAATCAGACATACACGACTATTTACTCAATTAAAAGTGCACATTTAACAATATATTTTAAAAAGTGCACTTGCTTAAAATGCTTCTTTGATGATTTGTACTAACTGAACATGTAGATTTGAATTGATTTAACCTCTTTTGTTTCTTTGATTGAAACCTTCCTACTATATTTTGCTTAGCTGTCATCATAGGGCGAGGAACTGTCAAAAAAGTCAGCTATTTTCAGAAGTAGATCTCAAATAAACCTTTTTTTCCTTACAATACACATTCAATGCCCAATGCACGGCTGTCCAAAAGTGCTGGAATAAAGTACATCTCCAACAGAACATTGAACAAAATTGTCACGTTCTCCGGACACACACTGACTTGTTCTCGTGTCAGTTCAGACGTGGCCTGTATCTCACCCTGTCAGAAAGTTTGTGCTGATTGTGAAGAAGCAGAGCAGACGTCTCCTCGTGTGTAACGCTGTAACATATACAGCAGGTACGTTCTACTTCTACAGTGCAGTACCCACTCCATCAGTCATTTTTAGTCATACTTTTTTCAGATTCTTTTGCTGTTATTTTACAAAGGCCATTATCATAAATTGTTCTTTTAAAGTATTATTATTTTCAGAGCTTCTCTTCTTCTGTTTAATGTTATGAATTTTGTTATTTGTGCGTAGAAACTGTTATTGCTCTGACATTATCACAACAAACACCAGGCAGTTAACTTGATATAATATCAAATAGTAGCACATCTGGAGATTACATTTTCAAACATCTAAAAGGTGCAAAGGTGGTGGTTGGAATAACATTGCAGTAGTATTTGTACCTACGAGTTCAGTTGTTCCCAAAGTATTACTCAAGTAAAAGTACAGATACAGCAGCAAAAAAAATTCTCAAGTAAAAGTAAAAGTATCACATTTTAAAATCTACTCAAGTAAAAGTCTTAAAGTTCTCCTTTAAAAATGTACTTTAAGAGTAAAAAGTAAAACTAATTATTTTTCGGTTTGGAGTACTATTAAACATCAGATTGATATCTTGATTTATTCTGTTGAGTTTTGGTCCTTAAAGGCAACTTTCCTGGTTATTTTTCTCTCTAGAGGCTTTTTGTTTGCTTAAAAGCAACTAGGAAAAAAAACCAAAAAAAAAAACTGTATATCACATAAATGTGATGAAAACTAAACCCCTCAGCCTTTTCAGCAGGGCTAAAACCTTTAGAAAATATACTTTTACTTTTTAGTCCAGTTCAAAAATGTAGTTGACTAGAAAGTACAGATACATGCTCTCAGATGTAGTGAAGGAAAAGTAAAAAGTATCTACTGTAAAATGTACTTAAGGGAAGTACAGATACCTAATGTACTAAAGTATAGTACTTTTACTTTTGTGCTTTGTTACTTTCCAGCACTGCCTCATACAAGTGTACATATAAGTGTACTGTTCTTCCTCTATTGCTCTTGTTATTCAACTGTTGCATTTAATGACTGAGAGGATTGTCTGAACTGATGTATTCATTTTAAAAAGTATTGCAAAGGCAGAAAAAGAAACCAAATTGTGGAATTTTATTCACTGTTCAATTTGGCCTTGAAGTTTCTCTATTTAAACCAAAAGGTGCCAGATCTTTCTCTGGCAATGGATATCTGTATGCTGAAATAAATGCCTTAATTAAAGGTGCACTATGTAGGTACTAATTGAGGGCACATCACAGATTTTCTTCTGGATATTTTTGCTTTGCCTGGAAGGTTCCACGGTATGATATAAACTAGTCTATGTTTCATTTATCTAGTTAAAGATTGCCCCAAAAATACTTGTTTTGCTGCTTGTCTCCATGGAGATTGCTTGGTTTTCATCAAGAATAGAATGTTCCATACCGAGACCCGATTAGCTTACCAGCCCCAAAGCCCTAAACGTCACCAAATTAACTATTCCTAATCCTTACCCCGATCCTAACCCTAACTTTACCCTAGTTGTGGAAAAATATATTGTGAAAAAAACGCACCTATGCACAGTGGCATAAGCATGAGCATACACTCCACCAACAAACTACATAGTGCCGCTTTAAAGGAGAGAGGGTACAATATTTATTTCAAAAACATGACGTTTCTGTGTCCTTAGATATGAGGTAAACATCTTCAAATATTTTATTGCTTTTACCGTTGTCAATTGTCATGTTGATTTGTTAAATCTTCGTGCATGATGTTCAAGTTGTTGATGATGCCATTTGTTGAATCGGTTAGTAAGCTAATTATTCAATCAAAAAGCAGAATGAGCTTCACATTCGTCTCATTTGGGTTTGAAATACACCTCTCTCTGATCTAAACAGTCACGACTCAAAGCCCAGCACTGCCCAAATTCTGAGAAGAAGAAAAAAGTATGTGTCCTCCTCTGTGTGCAGGTGAAGAACAACACAGATGTAGTTGTGATTATAGTTCCTTTTTCAACAGTAAGAACGATGTGGGACCTAGTCATGAAAGTTTCAAGTAAATAAAGTTTCTGGCCTCAAGTTCGAGTCAAGTCCCAGCTCAAAGACAAGTCCTCTACTTCCATTTCAAGTTCTTTTAAATCATAACACCAAATTACAGAAAACGTACACAGACACATGCATAAGGTAAAGACTATGTATATATGTGTGCAGGTGTATTTATGTATTCGAGTGTGTATATGTATATACTGTTCAGAATATATATATATATATATATATATATATATATATATATATTTATTAATTTGTACACAATATGTTGCGTGTATGTGTACCCAGGCTGCCTTTAATTTTTTTTTCTTCTACATCTACAATCCTAACGACACACAGCAAGTCCCTTGGGAACAGTAAAAGATCAGGACGTTTTAAAGATCTGATGCTACATGTTTACACGCACACCAAACATCTGATCATTAACTCATTTATGCAGTCCTCATATTATTGAAATGTCAAGCAAAAAAATGTTTTACACACTTCGTCATAGTTTGACAAGGAAAAATGTGCAAAAAGGGCAAGCTAATGTGGCAAAGACAAAAAGTTGAAGCAAGATATTAAATCGTTATTTTAAAATAAATTGTGCTTTGTCTTCCAAACGTTAAAAGTTACTCTAAAACCAGATCAAATTAACTCACGACATGTTTTTGATGATCAGATTTCTCTTTCATTTATGTGGATATTCTTATGCGCTGTCATATGTAAAATGAAAAAAGAAAACCACAATAAATTGCAAATTACATTTAAAAAAAAAGTCTCAAGTCATCAAAATAGTGGTCTCAAGTCACGACTTCTGGACAATATACATACCCTCACATTAAACCTGCTTTAAACTGTATTATTTTCTTTCAGTATATACTAATGCTGTGTCCTTGAGCAAGACACTCCGCCCTCCTAACTCAACATCGGTGCGATTGGGGGATTGGATGCCAGCGTGCAGTGGGCCTTGTTTTGTATTTTTCCTCACATATCCTCATCTCTGCAGCGCAAATGACCAGACTGTGCTGCGTGTAAGCCGAAGTGAAAGGGCACATTATCATCTTGTGAGAACATTTGCTTCTCAGTGCACACAGTTTTCAGCACCTCGGCTCTCTGCAAACGACATAATGGCACTTCAGAGTTCAGCAAGTCCATATCTGATGCTCAACCGGTGTTCGCGAAACAGTACTTTACGCTTAAATGAGAATTGCAGAAATGTGAAGTTCTTTTACATTCATCAATATGTTCCACTCTCTACAGTTTAAACAATCCGATGAGAACTTTGTTTGTCTCCCGGGACAATAATAAGGGCTAACACAGTTCAGTTAGATTCGGTTTGTTGGAGAGTAATCACTTGTCGATTCTGGCACAAAAATAGACCTTGTCAAATTCACACTGCATTCACATGAACCACTCGAGAAGGCACTTGAGTGAGAGGAGGCTGGATTTGTACAGCTAATAGTGTTTACAAAAGACAAATGCGTTTACAAGAGAAGCAGATGTACAAAACTGGGCGAAAGCTTGTTTTTTACCTTATTGTTTTACTTGTTTACGCGCTCAGTGCCGATAAATACACCATAAGCTAAATTCTATGTCCGCACAAACACATTACATTAGTGTACACAGGCACTGCACGTTTACATGGCAAAAAAAAAAAAAAAATCTGATTACTAGAATAATGAGAATACTCATTAATTAGATCTGATTTTGGTGTGTGTTTGCATGCAAGAGAAATCTGATCATCAAAAGTTAATTTGATTAATCTGATTTTAGAGTAACTGTCATGTTTTGAAGACAAAGCACAATTTATTTTAAAATAACTATTTAATATCTTGCTTCAACTTTTTGTCTTTGCCACATTAGCTTGCTCTTTTTGCACATTTTTCCTTGTCAAACTATGACGAAGTGTGAAAAACATTTTTTTACTTGACATTTCCATAATCTGAGGACTGCAGGAATCAGATAATGATCAGATGTTTGGTGTGCGTGTAAACATGTAGCATCAGATCTTTAAAACGTCCTGATCTTTTACTGTTCCCAAGGGACTTGCTGTGTGTCGTTAGGATTGATTTTGTTGCTGTTCAGTTGTACAATATTAGTCCCTCACTCGGCAAATTTGTGAATTACTGCTCATGAAGTGATAGTTACAGTTTTATGTGATCTTGTTTATTATTTTGACTTTGTTAAACGACACATGTTATCATTTCTAGGCACTTAGTATTGAACTTTGACATAAGTGTTCACCTTTTGTTCATTGTAAACTGCAATATTGATGTAAAGCGGCTTAGCAACAGAAACAGGCCCATTGACTTCCTGTTCAAACCTGCACAACTTCATAATGACTTTTCACTGTAACAAACAGCAGCTTGTCGTTTGTTAATTTAAAAGACCTTATGTGGAAAACCTTTCCATTATTTGTCCTCGCTTTGCCTTTCAGGTTTTGATCGAAGAAACTTAAAGTATGAATTGTTTTACTTAAATCTTTAAATGTTCTTTTATGTAAATATTTTTACATATTGAGTTAATAGGGCGTTCTTGAACATGAGAGCCTGATTAAGACTCTCCCTGTGTAAATAGAGGTTCAAGTGAATATAATATCCATATTTTTATGTTTCAAAAGTGGAGACACTTTTTTAACCCTGTATATCATTCAGCATTTTAATTTTTCAAATAACTGGAACTAGGAGTTGTGAGTGGAAATTTGGAGCTAGGTGAAAACAGGAAGCACATTAACTTTAGTTGCATGTCCAGTACAGGACTGACTCAAACATGCACGAATCCATCAAAATACATCTTTGAGGAAACCAACGACGAAGAAACGCTGCTGCAATAAGGTTTAAAGCTCTCATAAAGTGGATTTTGCATAATACGTCCCCTTTAATTCACAAAAATGCCTCAAATTGTACCTTTTACCTCTTCATGTACAAACCAAGGCGGTGTTATGTGATTATTATATTTATTATATAATTATAATTATAATATTAATATTATTATAATTATTATTATTATTATATTATATTGATGTGATAACACACCTGTAATGATGGATGTTTTATTTCTCCCGCACAGTTCAGATGTCACACACACAGCTGTGCACAAAGCAATCAACTCCTCACTAAATAAGACAAGAAAATAAACAGTGTTTTGCCGCGGCATAGAACCCCTACACCGTCACCCCTGTGGAAAATGTCAAGCCTAATTTATTCTGAGAGAGGCAGGTAGCTGGGGGAAGCAGTGCTGCCTAATATTTAAAACCTATCACAGCCGAGCAGATGTTAGCCCAGGGAAAGAGCAGAATAAATGTTGTTTGTTTGAAGGCCACGCTACATGAGCAGACAAGTGCAAACAGATGGTAATAGTTCTGGAATTAGCCAAAACTGTCATTGTAATGTAACCTTTTGTCTGCGCTGCTCCACCTTACTCCCGTAGGTGTGCAATGTTTTGTCACTGCAAGATGCAATAGTAACATTTCAATGGTTAATATTTTTACATTGCTGATCTTGGTAGTTGTATGGGTAGGTGTGAGCAATACTAAGGAGCGATACCTTTTTATTTATTTTTTTTATATCCTTTTTTTTATCAGTATCCTGATAACAATATTCAGACAATACTATGTCAATCAATGTTAAAACATAGTTTACAACATACTTTTTTATTTTGTTATTTTTAATCCTCTCTTTTTGTAGCCTTTTTTGTTGTTAACAATACACTCAACATTCAGATTTTTTTATATATATATATTTATTGCACAACTCCATTGGTTTGACTTCCAATGACTCTTGCAAAGTTCTGTGCCACTTCCCATTAAGGATCAATTATAGAATATGCATCCAGTTTATTGCAAATTGTGTTCTCTTTGTTTCTGTGCAAAATCTCATGCAAGATTAACATTACTTTGTTGATAAATGCAGCGCTGTGCACAGAGTACTGCGCAGATTAAATGCAAAATGAACTTTCTGGAGAGTCACTTAATTAACATAATTCCATGGAAATAGACAGTTTTTGACATGTTACACTGTGGAATATTATTCAACTTATTCAGCCCTGCCCACTTTTGCCTCTTTCTGCTGCGGATAGGCACTTCCGTTGTATTACGTTCATTTAAAGGGCCTGTACCTGATTTTTATTTACTCTAGTTAAGATAAATTCCCTTTACGTTACAAATTGTTTGTTAGAAGCAACTTCATGGACTTTGGGTTTGTAATGTATAATCTGTGCATAATATTAATGCACTTTGTTAGGAAAAAACTTGTGCAGAAGCGTTAGCCAGGGTCACCTCTTCTCAGCCAATCAGGCACATTGTACACTATGAATCATGGGAAAATAACTGCTTGACACTATCCCAGACTGTGATTCTCAGACATGGTGCTGTTTCAAAAGTGCTAAAAGCTAACTGAGTAAGAGGAACTACAATATATGGAGACAACTGCATAAGACTATTCCAGACAGTCGTTTCTGAGTGCAATATTGAGTGAAAGGAAGGACTATATGGGCGGGGCTAATGGTAGAAACAAAAACATGTTCCTGTCTCACGTTTCAAAATCAGGTACAAGACCTTTAAGTGGGGAACGAGGGTAAAGTCTTGTCTCCAAAATATTGTATAAAGTAGGTTGATTTGTGTAAAAGGTTAAATGTTCACATGCAAAAATAAGCCAACTCCCGGGACAGCCAGAAAACAGTTTTTTAGTCTGTATAGAACTTATTTGCTAAAGAGATTGGCTGCCCCATGTATACTAATACATACAATAAGGAACAACATTTCCATGGAAACAAGTAGGACGAGACTTCTACAAGCCATTTAAACTCAATTTTGTGGAAATACAAGCCCACTTAAGTGCAATAAAACCGTCCAAAATAAAATAACATACATTTGTTTTAGTCTTTTTTTTCTGCTAAAAGGTAATGCACTGTGCCTTTAACAACAACAAATATTCAAATTGAGAAAAATAAAGTTATTCATCCACAGGGGTAAAACACTAGGCACTCTGTTCAAATATATAAATAAATGATAATAAAGTTAATTCTATCAAGGTTAAATTTAAGGACGAAATACCTCATGATTCTCTAATAACTTTTTAACTTTGTATTTTCTTTTTTTTTTGCGTCACATACAACATTGTACAATCTATTCATTCCCTTTAATGCACATAGTACATATGAGGTAGTTGTAAGAGGTTTTCATAAGCTTTCAAGTGGCTTATGAGGCTTTTGAGCTTTCATTCTACATAAAAGACAACCCATCCATCAGACATTATTAAACCAAGAAGCACCCACAGCACAAGCAACTACAAAAATATGAAATCAATATTTTTATAAGTACACATTCTGCTCTTGCTCACCTACTTCTCTCATTGCCCTGCCTGCTTTGTACTCCCTTAAGCCTAGCCGCTTGAAAAGAAACATTATTGTTAACATTTAATTAGATGGTATCTGTTTAATTAAGACCGTTTCAAATCGGTTCTTGTGTGTTTTGTCCAGAGTTTTGTTTAAGGGCGATGTCGAGTGGAAACCCTAAACCTTGATAACTTTGAGCGCCCTTCACACTTTTGTCTTATCCGGGTTTTCTACCTTTAAAACTATCAAAATGATACGCTTTTTTTTTCAATATCTGTCGGCAACGGAGCTTGACTTGTTCCTATTCATTCGAAGCTGTTAAAACTTGGCGTCTGACAAAGAAGATGATTTGTCACGGCTCGGAGAGGGAGAGACAGAAACAGGAAGAGGAAGAGGAGGAGGAGAGAGCGGCGATCAAAGTGTCAACCTTTCCTCAGGATCAGCCGCTGAGAAGATGTCAGCAGCTTTAGTCACGCTCACATTCACAAATACATACAATAACAAGCTTTTACGTTCGCTCGGGCTCCTTGGGCTGTGAGTTGTTTTTGGTTACATAGTTCACTTTACGGCACAGATGTTTATTATGTGCTGCTAATCCCGCTAAAACCCAGGAGACCTCATTTGGGATTCAGCTGCTACGGTTTACAATTAGATCAGCGCCAAGCAAAGTTGGAAATAACTTTTGGTGGTAAATTAATTCATATTTCTATAGTGAATCCAACTGCAACAAGGTTAAAAGACCTGGCTTTTATTTCTTTCGGGTGAATGTCCTCATGCACCGTGTAAAGGCAGCTATTTGACAAAAATGAGACTGAAGAAATGAATTTGAACATTTTGTTGGATGAGCTTCAAACAGAAGCCACTGCCAGTGACACTATTTTTTGCAGTGTTGTGGGAAAATGTCACATAACATTATATTATACAGTAGAGTACAGGTTTAATTACTGAACGGTGATTTGCGTGTCACAGCTAAAACGTTTTTTCTTGAGGAAGAACTGGTTCGGACTTGTGGAAAGGTCTCTCTGGCTTTTTATAGTGTGTTTTATAATTGTTCAGGCTCTCATTGCTTTTTGGACTTGTGTAGGGAAAACATTTTTTGTCAGATCATATTTACTTGTGCACGTGTAAATACACTTTTGAAAATCCACAACACTACTAAGGCTTGTAATTTGGTTTATTTTTTATTCAGTTTTGTAATGGTCTTATTACCTTGAGAATGTCCAGTCTTGTCTGATCTCAAAAGAGTCAAAGAAATGTATTGTCATGTGCAGAAAAATCAAGCAATGAATTGACTATATGTGAACTAAAATATTAAATAAAGGTGATAAGAAAAGTAAAGGAACCTTTTAATTCCACAGGAAGCCAGTGAAGAGACTCTAGCACCAGGGTAATGTGCTCTCTTCTTTTAGTTCATGTTAGTAATCTTGCTGCTGAATTTGTTCTTTTTTTTTTTTTTTCTTTAAAGGGCCGCTATATAAACCTTTACTCAGCCAACAGTAAAACCAGCACTTGGTGGCATTATAAAAATAACACAGTCCAAAATACTAGTATTTGAACCTGCATAAAACAAAAATGGTTAACACACTAAGAAAAGCAGAGGCTGCAGCAGTTAACCTCCTGCACTTTTGCTCCAAATAGATTGTTTATTGTTTTGTTTAGTGTTGGTATCAGACAGGAATCAATTAGCAACCAGAGCAGTCATACACTTTTCACTGTGGTCATTTTAAAACTTAACTTCAACTTTAACATCTCTTTAGCACCTCTTTTGTTAGCTCCCAGTCCTGGTCACAAAGATAGAGAATGGGCATCTAATCCTTTTATGACGTCCTTTCACTCTGAAATCTGACTTTAACTGGAAACACCACTGATAGCTGTTGTTTTTCATAAACATTGATGTCACATATGTCCTGCTGTACTGCTGTGTTTTCCGTTGTTATATTAGTGTCGCTGTGGGACAAGACATTGAGACACACAGGAGACATAATGGAGGTATATACATTTATGTTTCTATTGACTGTTGAGTAGACTTCCTCTGATGTTGCTCCTTTGTCAGAGTTTTGAGGCTAATTAGACTCTACCTTCTGCTTCATAAATGCCCATATCGCATGTCCCACAATGCATCTCTTCAAGTGGACTCCTGAAGTGGGATAGCACTCCTCTCGGGTACAACAGTATCTCCTGAGCTCTCTGGAGCTTTGGAGCAGCCTACTTTCTCATGTGACCTACTTTTAGAAGCATTTTAAAAAGACCTCCTAAAGAAAGCTTTTCCATTTCAGTTCCATCCAGTTCATTTCATAAAATGGTCATATGGAGAGACAGCTGATTGAGTTAGTTACCAAGGACATGTTAATCGTTTTGTAAGTTAGATTTCATTGCAAAAAGAATATATATTGCCCAAAATCATGCTTATGTTGACATTAGTCATTTCTCACTTTGACATTGTTTTGTGCGAAAAGACTGCAAGAAACTACAGAGAGCTGAATTTCATAAAACTAAATTGAATGGAAACGTATTTTATTGATGTCTTAAATCTTCCTTCACTTGCAGTTTGTGTTAAAATGCAAAAAAGTATTAGTTTGACTGCCAAATCGATGGAAGTGGCTAATGGTATATAGTTGTATTTAAACATATGTTCCTACATTAGACAGAGTTTTTTTTTTTGTTTTTTTTATGTAAAGGAGGTGTGAAAAGTGCTCCAATCACCACAGGTAACACTTTTTCCTTCACCCTCCAGGCCTTCTGCAGCTCTTCTCTGAGCCCTGTCTCTGCACTACCTTGATTTTAGACTCCAACCGTCTTTTCCATGGTGGTATTGTCTCTCTTGGCCTCTTATAAGCATCTCTACGATCGCTGATGCTGAAGTGCATACCAGCTCATTGGTGTCAGTGATAGTTGATTTCAGCGTTGTGTTCACGTCCTCCAATAGACTTTCTGATGGTACTTCACTAGGTCGTTGTAACTGGCGTCGGGGCTGCCTTGCATTCATTCTCGCAGTTATCTTATCTTTCAGATCAGTCACTGCTTCGTTCAACCTAATCGTACTTGTTGGGGAGTTGTTATCTCCCCTCTGACCTGGCGTCCCGGCTCGCCCTTGCCACAGCATTTGTGTTGTACCTCGTCAATCTCTGTGAAGATGTTGGAACACTGAGCTAGTTGTTTTGCCATTAGTCTGCATGCAGTTCCAACAGCCAAGTACAACAGCCTTGTTCTCGCATTTCGCCCTTTTCTGCTTTGTTTCATCAGCCCATTTGATATAATATATGTATGTGTATAGTCCACTATTTCAACTATTTTTAAATTTATTTACCAAACATGTGAGCCTTTTTGGCAAGTTTGCGTGTTTTTATAAAATCAACAAGTGTGAAAGAAATCTAACGAAAGTACAACATTTTGTCCAATAAATAAACATACTGATTTTAGTCTATTTATTGGCTGAAATGTTACACAGAGGAGTTTTAAAACTGAAAGCCAACTTTTGGAACCTGGAACAGTTGATTTAAATGTATTTTTCTTCTTTTTTTTTATTTGCACATACACAACGCAACAAATATATCCCACATAAATAAATTCTGTTATTTGTTCTTTATTGTTTGTAAGTGAAAAGTAAATCTGCGAATCTTACTTCAGCTTACAATAGATTGGTGGACTATGCTATGGATTTTAAATATCGGTTATCGGCCTCAGCAGTAAGCCAAACATCAGATCGAGGTATTGGCCCAAAAAATCCATTTCGGCCCATCCCCAGTCAAGACCAATATGTTTCTTTCAGTAACTTACATAAAACATTTTTAAAAAGATTACAATTTGAAACTAACTTGAAAGCTTGTACTTCTTTTTATTATTCTTTTTGCGCTAACCTTTGTGGGATTTTGTCTGAAGTGATAGTTGTAGATAGTATTTGTATTTGAGAGTAACAACCGTAAGAGCATGTGTCTCATTCTCCCGGTGTATCTTAACTCGTTGAGTTGTGTGATTTCATAAACATAGTATGGATGATACGGGTCATTAGTGTTATGGATTCTTTCTGACTGACTAAAGTGGCAAAGACAAAAATGAAAGAGATTTTAAAGGAGACCTATTGTGCAAAATTGACTTTTAGAAGTTTTTAACCATATTATAATTTTGTGTGCCTTCTCATTTAACCGCTCAAAGTTGTATTTAGAGTAATTTGTGCATGTTTAGGTGATCTTTATGCTCCTGCAGACAAACCGCCATTGCTCCATCAGTCCAGGTCTTCAGCACTCCCTGTGTCATGCACTCTAATATTTACTTACTTCGTTCTGCAATTTTATTTCCTTAAACTGTGACATAGGGTTCAGCAGCGTTGCGTAGCTCTTTTGGCACAAATGAAAAAATCCACTGCTCGCTATCATGAACTGCTGCGCTCCACGGGGCGATGTAATGTGAAGGGGCAGGCCCAAATCAGTGCCACGGTTTCCAGCCTGGAAGACAGCAGATGTATTTTAAATCAATGTTGCAATTTAAAATGTCAGAAATTAGAACACAGCAGACAAAACGACTGTGTATTCTATAAAGATTGAAAATTTCACAAGCCAAAAATCTCATCAAATTATGTTCCCTGTGTCACACTCAGGTCCCACCTGTGTTTATTGTTTAAAGGTCCCATATTCTGCTATTTTGCCCTTTACACAGTCTATTCTAAGGGCTTTTTTGATAAAGTTTTGCGTTGTACAATATCCATAACATAACAGTTTCCAAAAAACACCCATTTCTTGGACTGGCCTCCCTCCTTGCAAAAGCAAACTGACATCTGACCCCCCAACCTGCGCGTCTCCCCCTCCCAACCCGCGACGAAGCCTAGAGCGGAGATGGTGCGCATGCGCCGTGTGCTCCGGTAAACAGCGATACACAAACACTGAATAAACATTTTATCCGTCCTGACGGTGCGTCGTGCTGAGTCCTACGTCCTGGATCTGGCCTGGAGTTTGACGTGCTCCAGTACCTCGACGATGGACGTTGCCGTTTGGTAAATAACAAGATAACTCTTCTATCTGTCGTATCCATCGTGTAATTACTGTGTAGCATTAGCGTTAGCTGTTTTTATTCTTGCGGCTGCACCGCGTCATCCTAGTGAAGCGCGTCATCTTAGTGAGGAGCCCCCGTCTGCCTGCTCAGCCGAGGGGGACGGAAAAGACAGTTCTCTAGCGAAAGCATGCGGGAATCAATCAAAAAACCACTTTGGGCACACATACGAGGCCCAAATAGCACTGTAGGAAGGTTAAAACCTCTGAAAAGTCGATTTTGCATGTTATGGGACCTTTAAAGAGAAAATTATCAGGAGAGCATTGTTCTAGGTTGTAGCACTGATAATTTACACCTGAAGTCCCTGGGCAGTCTTATGTTATAGTTCATACAAAAATAGAAAACATTTCAGGAAATGTTGAGTGACATCACTCACATCTAATTCCTTCAACGGCATAAAATCATCTCTCATATGTCGAATCATTCATTGTTTCCCAGAACATCCCTCAGTCCCTCCAGTTACATCCATGCCAGTGCTGGGCGTGGGCGTGTTCATGAAAGGTCTCCACAACTTTTTAAAATGCATGTTTATTGACACTGTGTAGTGCACGTCAACTCATTTGTTCTCCACTAACGGTCTCTTGGAGTGGAAACAAGTTGAGATGCTCAGACACTGGTGATAACAGAAGTGGCTTACTGTCACCACTTAAACCACCTCTTCTTCTTGTCCATCGCTGCTTGGAGCTCATCCTCTCTGGCCTTGGTTGGCTGTAGCTGATCCTCTGACTCCTTCAGGGAGCTCTTAACATCTGAGAAGGGCAGGTGTTGTCTCCTCCTCACTGTGGTTCAAGGCAGTGCACACCTCCTTGACTTTATTCTGGTGTTGTGTGCTCTCCTCCACCAGGGTGTTGCGGGTGCTGATACATTTTTCCAGTGCAAACAGAAAAGTCTGCTAGTGTACAAGTCTGTTTGAGCTCTTGGACGTTGGTGCGCTGGGTGTTCAGGTTCTCCTCCAGTTCCTGTGTGTTGTTATTAGCCTGTTCAGCAGTCTGCCTCTGCTCTGTGAGGGCAGACTCCAGGACAAGCAGCTGTATCTGCAGAGCCTGCTTCTCCTCTTGCTCTTTCTGAAGCTCAGTTTGGCTGTTCGCTTTAAATGTCTCCACCTGTTCTTGAAGCCACTGAGACTGAGGGAACTAAAGGAGGAAGCTTAGCACAAACAAACCCTCATACAGGTGTTACAGAAGGAACTGGAGGAAGCTGAAGAGGAAAAGGAAACCGTAATAATTTACAAGAAACTGTACACATTTTAAAAAGTGTATGTAAGTAAGTATTCTATTTCCTGAATTGGTGGACTATGTTAAAAATGCAGTTCCCGATAAAACACAGAGGTCCATTCTGCCGCCAGCAAATGTTCTTCTGTACAATCCATGTAAACACTCTCCTTAATGTTTCATTCTTCTGTCAGACATTTCTATAGCTTGTTTAATAACACTTCTGCAATATACTCCCCTAGAACAGTGTAATTCATCTGTCCCCCATACACCATTCAAGGCCCACTGTGTATCATTATTGAATAGATTTGTCGTTAAAGTACTTCACTGAAAATAAATGACCCTTTGTGGCCGCCACGCTTTTCCATAAATGTTAGACACAGTGTGTGTACTGGCATCACTCTTTTGTGGAGTCTTTTACTGCATGCACCCTCAGGCTGGCCTCATGCGCAACTCAAGGTTAAATTATTAAATACATTTCATCTCCAACAACGGCTGCTCTTATTGTTTGTTACATATAACGTTGTATTATCCATGTTAGATAAGGGTATGCCTGTATATGAAACCATATGTTGATGGCTGTGGGTTTGTGTGGAAAAGAAATTAGCTATTGTGCCATTGAATCATGCATTTCCTCTTCTATTCACATCTTTTCAGTCTAAACTAATACGAACAGCAAAGCAGTTAAGAAACATAAAGTATCATCATTACAGTTTTACAGAGTTCTGATATTTGTACCTCTTTGTTGTGCTCTATTCTTAAAGGCTCAGTATGTAACCTTAAAGCCAAAAGGTAGAGAGGTTTTTAATGGTTTTATAGATCTGTTAAACATTTTGTAAATACTAACATTCTAAGTTCGGGAATGGAGGCGAAAGTGAAACTGATTAACCATCGAAAATCACAAAATATGAAAAACCAAGGTGGTTATGGCAAATGAAAAACGTTTAGAAACATGTGAGTGACATCAGAGCCTGATTTAAACACATTCACTATTGCATTTATATATTATATTTTTATTTACTTGAGATTGTAATTTAATGATTTTTTTTAGGGTATTTCTGGATAAATACTGGATTTTTGGGTTTTACTGCATAAATACTAACCCTGCAACATGTTTTATATTTTATCTTAACATATTAACAGATATATTACATAGCAAATAGTGAACATGACCATACTGATTTCAAATGTGCAGTTTAAAAACAATAAAAAGTGGTTAAAAAAGTCAGAGGCACCCTATTTGGTAGAAAAAATAAAAGTCCTTTGTTACATGGGACAAGCCAACGCATTTTGACACAGGCCTGTCTTCGTCAGGGCATTAATAGAGGCCTTTTAAACCTCTTGATCATGTGACCTCATCATATGACGATAACATTTCACTGTTCACTATTTGCTAAGTTCAAGAAGCCTTGTCCTTGATGAGCACCTGCTTTCATGCTTTTCATCAAAGAATGTCCTCTGAAGCTCTCACTTATTCTTGTTCTAAGTTACATACTTTACTAAAAATTATACTTTTTTTGAAACTCAAATACAGTTTTGAAGTGAGAAAATAAATTGTTTCCCAGCCTTTGTAATAAAAAAGCAAACTGATATCTGTAAATTAACATGTGGATTATTTTCTGTTATGAAGATGTAAAACCATTCAGTTTATCATTGGAAAAAGTATTAACAGGTCTAGTCTACTAAAATGTATAAAAACAAATTTGTCCTACCATTGGTCATTTTATCAATAATACAAATCAGTGTTAGATAGATAGATAGATTTTCACACACTCTGTCAACACACAAAATACACACAATAAGGACAACAGACAATGGACAGCACACATTATGTGCGGATCACAAACGGATCCCTGCAATTGACGTATGCACTGTACTGAGGTTGCTTTTGTACCATGTTGTGTGTTTTGTTATTCTGAACCCAATAAATTCCAGTTAACACACACCACACACAACAAAAGTATAAAAGCTGTCTATACTCTGAGCAGGCATCTCCACAAAATTTACTTTCCGGCTTGAAATGTTGTTCCTTTAGCTATAATATTCCACAGTAATAAAAACATATATACTGTGTCTGCATGGAGAATGTCTCAAAGTATTGTTTTATCTTTCTACTTGTATTCCATAAATGTAATTGAAAGGCAAAACTAAAAAGAAAAGCACATGTCAGACCAAAGCTGTATTTTGTACTTGCAAAGTGTAACGCAAAACTAAAATACTCGTAATATATGCAATATCTACTCACTTTTTTGCTTCTATTTTCTTGCTCATAGTACATACTAATGAGTCCCCTCAAGCCGACCACTGTTACTCTGACTATCCCTTAGAGGCACGTAATTACTCCTTTCCTCTTTCAGAATACATGACCACGCGGCTGCAAAACCTTGAGCATCGATTTCTTTTTACTCTGATTCACTATGAGACAAATGACCCTCAGTGGGGCCACATATTTCTATAAATGTTCCGCGGAATTCCCTGTACCGCCATATTATCGACGTGCGCTGTGGACGGCCCCCTGTAATGGTGCGCGCTTAGTCTAATGTCCGACAACAGTGACAATAAAAGTGACCAATTATTTAACCAATTAGTGGCTCATCTCCTCTCTCTCGATTCTCTATAGCGTTTGCTTTCATCTCCTTAAGCATGGCCCGTGGAGAGGACCGGTTTTTGATCAATGCTTGCTCCATCGACATAATGGAAAGGGACGCTTCATATCAAAGCAGCTGGAACCCAAGATTTGCCAATGTGGACAGCTGATCTTCTGGTGGTGTTATGAAGGTAAAATATACAGGTTCAAGAAAGTATATATGTGAAATGATGGTGGTCTTTAAAATAGAAAAATTGTCGCTAACATGTTCCTTCAAATGAACACAAACAAGACTTTCTTTGTGGCTCAAAAAACAAACACTTTTTAAATAACTGGATTCAATAGGATATATTATAAAGAATAAAGAAATTAGGTGTGGACCGGGAAGAAAAAGTGATTTGTAATTTCTAGTGGCACATGGAAAGAGGGATTTGAGGGTCCTCCCCCAAGAAATTTTGAATAAATGATATGTCCTGTATTCAGGTGCATTTGAGATGTAATGTTTTATTTGATCTAATTAGTCATTTGAATAGACCACAAAATATATTATTATTGTTATTCTTTTTATTATTAGTATTGATGCTTTATTTAAGAATAAGCAAGAGTTTTATAGTGGAGCATATTTGTATACAGGTAATTTTATATTTTAACTTACTAGCGCATGTGACCCCCTATTGCTGGTGGCCCTAAACATTTTTTGCCTGACAAAGGCCTAGTTGCTGAAATGTTGCTGTTCACCGATAAATAAAACTACACCTTTTTTTCAAGTAGCCAGTGTGCGGGAGTCTCCTCTTTACCGGCCCCAAACACTCGCCATGATTGTTTATGTGTATTCCTTCATTTGTCCAGGAGTCATACATGAGAGGAAAAGGTTTCAAAGGTTTCGGCTGGGCACTATTTTAGAAATCAAGATGTGGTGACTTCCATCCTGGAGTTATGTCTTTAGAGAGCCTGGGCCCATTATTGTCCAGGTGGTGATGTCGCACCTCTTATTGTTTAACAACTAAGCACATAAATTAGCTAAGCAGTTGTTTCGGGCCACAACCATATGGTGGTCCATGCCCTCTGGTGGGCTGTGTCCGGACCAGAGAGAGTGACAAAGAGAATCTGCCTCAATAACTGATTGAAACAACACTAAGTTGTTAACATGAAGCTAAAGCAAATGTCTCATTGTAAGTGCAAAACATTTCAGAAGTCTAGAAATAAGAGTTTGCAGTGGTTCCCTGGAACCTCAGTCGTCAGCGCAAAGCAGAGAGGAGAGTGAAGGTGATCATAAAATTGATCTGGGGCTGGGGGGCCTCTTAAAACTCACCCCCAATGTAAAAAACGTACTTTTAAAATCTATCAAGTACAAGTACACAGTAGCCTGTGGTCTATTCAAATAACGTGTTGAAATGCTGCAGAATACCAGAATACACATAATTTATTCAAATTTTCTTGGTGGAGGTCCCCCCAAACTCCCTTTGACATATTTATCATTTGCAAAAACTAACATGTAAATGTTGATGAATAAATGGCATCTGATTTTGAGTTTGTGAAATGGTGGGCCACAACCCAAATCTTGTTTAGGGAACCCAAATGCATAGAGTCGGCCCTGCAGCTAAAGATAATATCAGTTGCTGTAGCTAGTTAATGACATCAAAAACTTAACTGGAGTTGCATTTGGCTTCATTCACGCTATTTTGAAGAATGCTGGTCAGAAAATCTTCTCTCCGAAAAAAATTCCCTGCTGAACTCTCTTGATCAATGACTTTTTTTCTGATTTTAGAAGTCACTTATCTGAGAATTTTCTACTGTATTAAGTTCTTAAATCATCGCCAGACTCGACCTGTCTAAACATAATCACTACAAAACTAACTAGCTTGCTTTTATCATTAAGAAATAGTTATGCTTGTGTAAGCGCTATGCAGCCTGTATGGCACCTAAACTCAGAAAGCCAAACAGTCAAGACACACATGTTCATTTTGTTTTTACAAAAATGTTTTGTTTTTTTGTTTTAGTTGTAAAAAAAATAATAATATTAAAAATGCATCATATTTTTCCTTTAATCAAGATTCTGTCATCAATTGAGAGGTTTCTAGCAGAATATAAACTTTGGAGGAAGAAATCTGACTGTTTTTTGTATTAAAAAGAATGAATGACTTTAAAACCATGTTTAATTCACGTTGAAAAGAAAATCAATGAGGGAAAAAAAGAGGATTAATTGGTGATTTTTTTGTTGTCATATCATTAAGCCCTTGCACTGAACAACGAAAGATAATTAGGAAAATGAGGGAAAACCATTTTGATCACCACTGCATTAAAATTCCCATTCATTGCCCCATATAACACAATAAACATCCCGATTCTCTGCGGAATGAGCACAATTAGACATAAAAACCTTTTGTTTTATTGTGCACCATTACTCAGACAGACACTGATCTCTTGTCTGCCCCGTTCTAACATATGCTTCAGAAAGCTTAGTGCTGTTTATTGTAGTCTTTATGACCCAAATAAAAAGTCAATAATGTCCCGCTGCCAGCACTGAGGCACTGTCCCTGTGTTGTGCTGTTCTTGCACTTCCCCGATCTGCCACGGCTAAAGGCAAATCTGAATTTCCTGTCACATCCCGGGACACTATGCCTCATTACTTCTGATGATTGGCTGCCTGGGATTGTCAATGAAACCTGTCTGGCGGCGTGGAAAGAAATTACATGTAGAGAGCCAGACTGCCTTTACAAATAGATAGGGTTTTGAGACAGGTATAAATAATCCATAAGGTCAGAAGGAAAGTGAAGTACATGCAAACAACACATGGGTTTAAAGTAAAGAAAGTAAAGTAAGACGGAAACTTGGTGAAGTATATAGGCATAGTAGATTGTATGGAAGGAAAAGTACTTCAAAAAGGTAAAGCTTAAAAAAAGAAAGAACAGAAAAGGAGGGATAATAGCAGTAGCAGTTTTAGTATCCGGATTTTACCGATTGATGTTATCCGTTTCTTTATAAATCTGAGCCTATGTAGTTGTTTATTGTTTAGTTTTGTATTTTTATTGCTTAAGTTATTCTTTAGGGACCGTCAACAAATTACTGCACAGTGAGGTAAAGAAAATAAAATCCCACAGTACTTTTTTTTGTAGGGCATTTGACCCAGTGACCCCTGTATTTTATAGACATAAATACAACATTATTTAGTGTATTATTTAATGTCATAATTATTCAGTGTTTATTTGTTTACTTTGTTCACTTTGTTCCACTTCTTGTGAAATAAATTCTTGTAGTTCTTACATTGCCAGTTGGTTTTTAGTTGATTTAGTTTGACTGAATGACAAAAACCTTTTGAGGGAGTTGCAATAACTATAGGTCTGCCCAAAATCGGCGTGGGAGTAATGTGGGGTCGCCAGACCTCACAAGATTTTTTTGTGGGGTCCCCAGACAAAACGTTTAAGAACCACTGGCTTAGAGGGATGTTTTTCAACCTTGTTTGAGACACGTCACTTTTTTTTTTTGGTTGAAAATATTCCGTGGCACACCACCAACTAAAAAAATACCATACTACACCAATCAAGGTGGAAAAAAGTGTGTTTTTGCTCATTTTGTCTGTGCTGTGTTGTGTGTTTTTCAACTTTTTTTCAGTCGTGACACATTTTATTAAGTTGAAAAGAGACCACTGCACACCACCTACCGTTAAAGTCTGAAATTTTAGTTTAAAAAATAGTCTGTAACATGGTGAAAATCGTGTCTGTGCCACTATCTAGATCTTTAAATTTGGCAAATGTGATGGTTTTACTTTTATTTTTGGTACAGAAGTACGTTCAGGACATTGCAAAAAGGTAAATTAGTTAAGTAAATCCATGTGTGAATCCAAATTGGACATTTTCTTAAAGCACATCTAGCAATACCTCGAGGCACAGTAGTATTACCCAGCACACTGGTTGAAAATCAAGGATCTCTGTCATTGTGTCTGGTTCTTTAAATTTGGCAATGGTGGCTGTTTCTCTTTTCTTTTATTTAATTTTTTTAATAAGTTGCTCCGAACACTCTAAAATGGTAAATTATTCAGTTAAATCCACGAATATGACATTTTTTCAAGGCACACCTGACAAAACCTCCTGGCACACTAATGTTCCCCTGCACACTGGTTGAAAATCAAGGACTCAGAGGGATGTATAAATAGAGAATGCATAGAGAATTTAGCAAATCATGAGATGTTATCATAAAACCAGCATCTGGTGGTGGTGGTGCAATAAAAAGGGAAGTCATTTTAACAAGCTGAAACAACATCTCACAGGATCATTATTCAATTTCACTTCAGCACTTGATTTCACTTTCTAAAAAGTCACTAAAAGCTTACTACTACAATAAAATGGAGGTTATTCGAGAACTGACATGATAAGAAGAAGTTTGGTGAGGATGTCTCGATAATCAGAACAAACAAAGAGATTTGCAAATGAAGGAAAACCTCAAACTTTTTGAAGTACTTTTAAGAACAACTACCACCACTACTACTTAAGATCTATAATGAAGGGACTTCAAATGCAGTGGTACAGTGAAACTCCTCCACCGTTACCTTGACAACACCAGCCGAACTCACATCATACAGGGGTTGACTGTTTGGGACCAAATCAGAAACAGGGCTAATGGAACCTTTGTATGTTTGTACCACACCTTTACTGACTGAAAGGGCTTCATTCTTTTAGCTTCACATTCAGTATGGACCACATCCGACCTGCAGTGAACTTCACTGCGAGTGGACTTGATTAATAAATCAAGTCCATTCATGGTAAACTGAAAAGTGAAAAATACATTGATGACATTTTTGGGTGATGATGAAAGCCTGAACTGATTTAATGGGATTTAAAACCAGGTTTTGCTCTATGTTTTGGAAATGCTACATTCAGGCTATAATAAGAAGCCGCTTCCTTACATGTTAGCATCACCACTGTGCTATATTTACTATTATGTAAATTCTCATTTTAGGATGAACTGGTTGAATGTGAGAAAAAGTTTGCTTTGAACATATCAATCTTTGTCGGGACAAGCAGGTGAAGTTACGGATCAGATCTGGGGAGAGTCATCAGTCACTATAAAAATACATGTTTTTAAAGGTATTTTGTGCAAATAAAACTTGAAATTGAATCATGAAAAATAAACATTTATGTGAAATTAAGTTCGAAATGCCGTTTTTATACAATAATATCAGTCTTTTACAACAGAACAAGGATGAAATATCAGCATTCCAAACCAGTAAATGTATTCTATGTTTGGATTGGTTCAGGCAGATAGAACCTTGAAACACCAAGAAACTGAAACTGAAACTGTTTTTGCACATAAAATCTTCAAAAACGGCAGAAGTGACCCGAAAACAAGAATATATGAAGAACTAAATTTTGGCAAAATTGTCAGTGTGCGGTCAAACTCCCCAGGTCGCTCTATTTTGTTCTTTAAAATTAAATGCAACAAGATACAACTGATACATATTTATTTATATTTTCACTTCCAAAGGGAAATTCCCATCTGCATTTCCTCCCACTATATGCAAAACCGTATTGCGCACAGTCTGTTACATCGGCCCCTATAGCCCCTGAGGCTTCCACTAGGCGAATACGTTTGTACAGTGTGTGTGGACGGATAAGGGAGGTGCTATGCTGTAAACAAACAATGAATATATTTAATATTGCAGCGCTGTGTTTGTCCTTTGTGTCCAGAAAACCTCTTTACAACCCCTGGCTTATTAAATTGGACCTTTTTTTCTTTTTCATTGGAAAATAGCGGTATCTGTCACGTAGAATACCGTGTTAATTTGCAAACCCCTGCGAACCCTTACCTTTTTGAACACTTTAATAAACTCCACATTGTTTAGCTGTGTTTCTCAGACAGCGGTCGTGACCTTTTTGTTAAATCCCGGTGTTGAGACTGGACAGAGCGTGGGTTTACAGAGGTCATGACGGATAGCGCTTGTTTTTAGAATGGCAGCGGGAAGCTAACATCGCCCACCCCTCACCTCGTAATAACAGACCATCCGATTAGACTACCACACGCTGTCCTCCATCTTCCTTTCCCTTTGGTCCCCATGGATACGCAATGTCCATTTCTTTTGTTGGCGTTTTTATCAGGAACAAGATTGGTCAGGGGGCCGGCTTCGAGTGGTTTTGGCAGAAGCAGGTATAGAGGAGAGGGGAGGGTCATAAATGTGTCTGAGAGATGTAGGGAAACATAACAAACAAGACCCAGGTGGTGTGCAACCTTCGGAGGCCATGGAGGAGGAGAAGAAAAATGAGTAAGTGATTCATGTTTCCGAGGTGCACATGTGGCGTTTAATATTTCATTGAGAACACATGAGGGACTGTCAAGAACAACAATGATGTATCTTGGGTACGTGAGTCGAATGTAGATATTATACAAGCACAATAGGCTAGTTAATACACATTCCAGTGTCCAAATGTTGCATATAGCCAGAAGCTGAAACCCATGGGCGATGTTGACAAAATGAATATCTCGATAACGGTTATAAAGTCAGGCGATATTATGTCAGTCCAACAGAAATGTGTTGTCTTAGTGGAGGTTTCAGTTAACAGACAAATGTGCAACGTCTGTAAAATAAATCACAAAAGTGCAGAACTATCGCCCTATATCCTCAGGCTGAGAGCACACCAATCCGCCCATCGGCCGTATGAAGCCGGCGGAAGTTATAGTTCTATCGGCAGCGCGTGTTTTTGTCTCGAAGGATGCGGTTCTGTCTGACCGCGCAGGATAGATTACAGCATGTGTAATCGGCGGCGGACGTCTTTATCAAAGGAGAGCTGTGATTGGTCATGAGTTTTCTGAGACGCACACAACACTGCGTCTTGATGGAGGAAAACAGATTCACCGGGAGACACCTCTTTTTCTGGATTATTATGTGTATTTCAGAAAAAGTCTAATCTCAACTGCGTCTTAACGGAGTCACGAGCTCACACGCAACCCGAAGGAAGAAATAGACACCAAGTAAACCGAACCATGAAATCATATTTTTATGGTTTATGGTTTGACGGCAAGTGTGAGATTACAGCAATCAACGGCTTGTTTCCCAGAAGGTTTGTCCAAGTGTCATGTGCATTCTCTTGGCCTTGCGGTTCGTCACTCTTGCTCTTGTTTGGGTTTTGATTCCAACGACAGTGCATCTCTTTGAGCCCTCTGAAGTGGAAAGCACATTGGTGCATATTGCCTTTTTCAGCTCTTTTCATGGCATTTTTTAACAATATACACAAGACGATATTTTGTGCTCAAATTTTGTCCAGCTCTAATATGGCCATCTACCTCACCAAAGGTCTAACAGGTTAGTTCCACCTGTGACATCATTAGGTGGTCACCCAAGTGCTTTTGTGTGTTTTAGAGTCTATAATACACCATCAGGCTCATTATTTGAACGCTCAAAATGCTAAAATATACAGAAATCTGAACCTCGAACCTCAAATGAACTGCTTTTTGAGTCACACTCAAAAATTCCAAGCTCAGTTTTAATACTAAAACTCAATAATTAAGGTTGGTGGTTCGTTGTAATACATACACCAATAACGAAAATAAAAAATACATGCTTTTAATACAAAATAAAGGCTATTATAAACGTATTCTGGGAATTGTATCATTTTTTTTTTAACATTGATTTTGTTTTAGTGCCTAGGTATATTTTGTGTTTTAGTTTGTTTTAGTTTTCTTTGTTACATTCCTTAGTGCTTCACTCCTCAGTGTGTGAAGAGGACAAACAAGTGGCTGGCATTTGTAAAGTAACATTCAATGATCAACAAACAAGTTAGATCTGTGAAGTGTGACACAGAAAAGAGGATCATTTGAAAAAGGTTGCTTGTCTTCAGCCCAATTGAACTGTCCACTCGGAGTGTATTTGAGATATGTGACATTTTCAAACCTCACACTTAACGATGGGTTCATCTGACTGGCATTGAATAGACATACTCCTTTTATTAACATTATGTAATTAGCACTTAGACTTAGACGAAGGTCCTCTCATCAATCAGCTAACCTTACACAACATTTATTGGAAAAACAACCTCTCAAACTTTATAACTTTATCATGTTTGGGCCAAATCGTTTGTCATTGTTTTCTAAAGTACTTTATCTTGTTGTTCTGATGCAAAGCGATTTGTGTTCATTTATCAAACGCCCGCAGAAAAGTCAAGTCATAAATTGGCAATCCTGCGTGACTTAAAGCACGAAATCCATCATTTTGTTTGCGAGCTTGAAATGAACTGCTCCAGATGGACACCAGAAGCCGGTACTGACTGATCGGAATATGTAACTCGGCTCCACAACAAAACAAACGCTAAAACTCTAGGGCAGAAATTTCAGGTAGAAACTTTCACCTGCCACAATTTATTTTATTTTGTGCTCTAAATTCCACTTTTAGTTGCTGGTACAAACTCATGCCCTACTTGTCAGAAAAGTTTGGATTAATTATTTTAGCTCTGAATAGTGTTTCCTTGGTATTTCCTTTATTACGTCATGAAATATTGTCACAGCTGGCATACAATTTGTCTACACCAGCACATAGAGCTACATCCACCTTCCTTCCTCCTGAGCGCTTCTGGCCTCACAGTCCAAATGGATGGTCAGTCCTGGACCATCTGCAGTCTGTCTGTTTGTGGGGGTAGGATCTCTCCTTCATTGTGGTTCTCCTCGAGGATTCTACTCTTTCCCACAGGTTTTTTTTTGTAGTTTTTCTTTGCAGAGAAGGAGGGTCACGTACAGGGGACGTTCTGGGACAGTTATCCATGTAAATTCTCTTGAACATTGTTTATTTACACTGCTTTCTACCTGTGAGGTAACTGTTGTTGTAATTTTGGGTTTTACAAAAATGTATTGAATTGAAATTGAATTGTATGTAACTACTAACATTTGTAGCTAATTGTTAACATTGCTTAAAAGGGATCTTGTGCTATAAGCTCTTGTAAGCAACAATTGCCCCGATTGTGCACTAGTGCTGGACTATACTGACAAAAATTAATATTGCTCTTTTTTGTCTTTTTTTTTTGAGTATCTTGATAACTATATTCAGACGATAATATGTCAATCCAGAAATGTGTTGTTTGCCCATTGTGCATATCTTCAAAACAACATTCACAATTTTATTTAAATATTCCACCTCTGTTGTGCACACATGAGGAAAATGATCTTGTGACATTTTTTCCCATGTGTTTGCATCTGGATTGGACAAAAAAACAAAGGGTTTTGTGCTGCTCAGTTACACCTCTTGAAAAGCTGTAGAGCTAAAAAGTAGTTATACAACAGCAGCATACCATAAATTGTGTTAAAATCTTGTACTGTCTTGTGGCATTTGTGTCTCGTCCCACTCGTATTGCAAAAAGTGCGTTGTTTTTTTATTTATTTAAGTTTTATTTGGTGTATTAATACCTTTTGTATATAAAAATTCTAGTTTTACACCAAAAAGGTCAAAAAACATGTTGAAAATTACAGGAAGTAAAAACAAATTGATGACACTAGGCAGGCTCATTCCATTCAAAGGTCATGCATAATTTACACAAAATAATCAACTTGTTCCTCTCTCTTTAAACATCAATTCAACAAAATATAAGGTGTTCACATATATTTTGATTTGTCAAAAAAATCTTTGATAGTTTAGCTGCGTTTTAGCCTGGTGTGATGTCATATCCTTTACACATACAAATTGCTAAATCGTGATAAAATGTATACATTTTTTTTTTATAGTGAATGCAATTTGAGCAAGAAATATTCAAAATTTTAATATTTGTGAGTATGAACTGGAGCTCGAGGCAAGTGCTTTGAGCTCAGTAGAGGAAAGCTGGACTGAAATATGTGTCAATGAAACAGTGCCCAACACTTTGTTTAAAAATGATAGCGTTTGATGGAAAAAATTTAGTTTTGCATGTTTTGTTATTCAAAGTGATAGGTGGAGGGATGGTGAGGAAGATGATGAAGAGGAGGAGAGTGGTCTTGACTGGTTGCCATGGAAACATTATGATAGATTTTTACATCAAACACCATACCACCACCAATTATCTGGGATGAAATTGTAGCTGGAGTTTAAACTTGCCATATTACTGGTAGCCTGTACAATATGTTGTGTTATCAACAACTGTTGCATCTATACAGGTTCAGAATCAAATGATCTAGCCACTGAAAATCCACCTGTTGAGAAAGCATTAAAATAAGCATCAAACACACAGCTATTCAAAAACAATACATAAAAGACAACTGATTCTCCTTTGTCTTTGCCAGTGTGAATATAGAAAGCAAACAAACTAAACACTGATTTCGGCTTTGCGGATCCTTTGTAGTAGATAATTTTTTGTAATGCTGCTCATCACGTCTGTAATCCACAACTTCACATAACTGCATTCATCTCTAGACACTGCTTTGGTTCCACTGATGAAGCATGTCCAGCCCGATTCACTTTTATTCTGACAATCTATCAGAGGAAGCCATGGTAGAGGATTTGTGTAATAGAGAACGGATGGATGTAACAGCAAAAAACAAATTGTTTTTTTGTCAAATTTGTCAAAAGAGCATGTTTGATTGTTGTATTTTATTGCTTTGTTAAGCAGCTATTTCACGGTTTCCGTCCACAATCAGGAAGAGTCTGATTTCTGTGTCCAGCAATGAGACTCAATATACATGCATGTTTACTTTAGTTCTTATCATTTTTGGTTCAATGGTGAAAGTTTGTGAGGCATAACATGAAGAAAATCTAAATTATTCAGATTTTGCTTTTGATATCAGTGACCATGACAATTCATTGCAAAAGTTTACGCCACAATAATTGTGGTTCAACTATTATCCCAACAATCAGGTCTAACATGTATATGGCACTTCACCCACTATGTCTGACTGTTTTATGGTTACAACAAGAAAAGGTGGAAGTTGAGAGATTAAAATAATAATAATAACAACAAAATATTATGTAAAAATGAAAAATGTGTGTACATAAATAGGAAATTGGTGTAACAAATGGGGAAAGTGAAGTGAATTGAAATCTTGAAATAATAGGCTCTGTGCATGGAAATGTGGCTATTTATTTTTAAAATAGCTAGCTCGTTGTATTATTGAGTACTTCCTGTCCAATTCTGTCTCTGTGAGGTTTTTGCAGAGTCACACTAAAATTAAATCCTTAAAGATCAGGCAGTCATCATTGAGCTGCAGGTGGATGTCACTGACAACATGTTACAGACTTTACCATATAGTTTTTACTTCATATTTTACATTGTAATAAAAGTTAGCATTAGCTGTAAGGAATGGTTAGCTTGGCCAACTGCAGCTGTGCACAGAGCCCATTGCATTCTGCCATTTGTATTGCACCCAAGACCTCTATATCTTGCAGCCAGGAAAAATGGTCCATTAGTCTTATCTTTTTTTTAAATCACAAAAAATATCATAATGCATTGTTTTTTGTTTTGTTTATAGTTAATTTATCCTTTTGAAAGTTTTTACTTCTATCACTCTTAAAACTATTTACTTGCTGCACACCTGCTCACTGAGTGGTTTTAGACTGAAAATTGCAGGCTCTGAGTTGCACAAGCTAAAAGGATGTTTGGGTTTATCTTAATGGTTTTGATGACTCTAATGTTAGTGTTTTACTTGACCAAACTGCTCACTAAATGAAGGTATGAACATGTTTTTTTATCTAAATAATACCGAAAGCGAAGCGACAAAACAGCAAGTTAGTTTCACAATGTAGACTATTAATCATCACACTTTAGTTTGTCCATCTAACACACACTAGGGTAATAACAGTGAATTGTCAGCTTCCTCATACAATTGAAGTGGCTTGGGTTTTGAATAATGCATAATATTTGCCTCCCTGACCACCGATTATAACACACTAAACACATTAATACAGCAGAAGTGTATGAACTCAGAAGCAACTTGCTCAATGACAAAATAGGTGTATGCAATCTCAGATGTTGGAATTGAACCATTAACCATTTAATTCAATGACAACCTCTCTACAAACTGAGATATGCTGAGTTTAGTTAGTTGTTTTTTTGGCAGAAAATGTATATATTAATGGCTGAATTGTTAGGAGTGTCAATAATGTGGCTGTTGTTGGGTGTTGATTGTCTTTTGGATGGTTGTTGATTGGTTGGTTATTGGTTGTTGGTTGGTTGGTTGGTTGGTTGGTTGGTTGGTTGGTTGGTTGGTCATTGGTTGTTGGTTGGTCATTGGTTGTTGGTTGGTCGGTTGGTTGGTTGGTGGTTGGTTGGTTGGTTGGTTGGTTGGTCGGTCGGTCGGTCGGTCGGTGGTTGGTTGGTTGGTTAGTTGGTTGTTGATTGTTGATTGTTGTTGGTTGGTCGGTCGGTCGGTCGGTCGGTCAGTCGGTCGGTCGGTGGTTGGTTGGTTGGTTGGTTGGTTGTTGATTGTTGTTGGTTGGTTGGTTGGTTGGTTGGTTGGTTGTTGATTGTTGTTGGTTGGTTGGTTGGTTGGTTGGTTAGTTGGTTGTTGATTGTTGTTGGTTGGTTGGTTGGTTGTTGATTGTTGTTGGTTGGTTGGTTGGTTGGTTGGTTGGTTAGTTGGTTGTTGATTGTTGTTGGTTGGTTGGTTGGTTGGTTGGTTGGTTGTTGATTGTTGTTGGTTGGTTGGTTGGTTGGTTGGTTGGTTGGTTGGTTAGTTGGTTGTTGATTGTTGTTGGTTGGTTGGTTGGTTGGTTGGTTGGTTGGTTGGTTGGTTGGTTAGTTGGTTGTTGATTGTTGTTGGTTGGTTGTATGGTTGGTTGTATGGTTGGTTGGTTGGTTGGTTGGTTGGTTGGTTAGTTGGTTGGTTGGTTGATGCTTGGTGGGTTTTGATGACTGGTTGTTGGTTGGTTGTTGTTTATTGTTGATTGTTATTATGGTGGTTTGTTATTGTTGTTTATTACTGTTGTTAAGGTTGGTTATTGTTGGTTTCTGTTGGTTGCTGTTGGTGGTTGGCTGTTGTTTTTGTTGTGTTTGGTTGTTGTTGTTTGCTGTTGGGTGGCTGTTGGTGGTTGTTGTTGGTTGTTTTCACAACCTTATAACACAACCTTTTTTGTTGGGTTTGAACCAGTTTTACACTACATTACAACCACATTACCGTGACTGGAGTGAAGTGTCTGGCCTGTGACTGTCAGGAATCAAACCACAAATGCTGCCGTTGTAAGACAAATGCTTACACCATAGCTGCTTCTTGTAGTATCACCTTTACAACTTTCTATAACAAATTCAGAGATTGCCTTTAACCAAATTAAAAATTAAAATCCCTCACGATACGACACCTCATTTTTCACATCACCTCCCTTCAGCACAACCTCTTGTAGAGAGGCATCCCATAGTGTGAAATTGTGCTTTTAAATCTTTGACTTGATCCTTGCTGTAAAATTGAGTTGAAAAAAGATTCTACAAATAGTTTGACAGTTGTTTTCTATCACAACAGGCCAGCGGTTATATCTACTTTGCATATTGAAATAGTCTGGCGCAACTTTTCAGACAGACAATCTTTTAATATGAGAGTGAAGACAGTTTAGGAAAATTGTAGAATAAAAAAGCAGATGGCATAAAATAATTCAAAAAGAGCAGTTTTTGTAAAAAGAAATGGCAAATTATAGGACAGACTTGTTTCAATATGATAGATAAAAGTTTTAAAGGGGACATTATACGTCAAATTGACTTTCTCGGAGTTGCAGGATTGACTCATGCATGTTTGATTAATCCTCTGTTGTCCAACATTCAAGGTTTGAGCACTGCTCTGTATTTACTTGCAACTGCTTAAAAATAACACATTCTTGTGATACGTGCATGGTTCAAAAATGAAACAAAAAAATGTAAATGAAAATCTGCAGCTGTTTTGGAAGGAAGTCGATGGACCCGCTTCTTGTATTTTAGATCAATATTGCAATTTATACAATGAACAAAATGTAGCATAATCATCTATGTATGTTGGTTTAATCCTAATTACTCAAAAACCGCATAATTTGTCTTCTTTAAAGTCTTGGAAACGAGAATTAAAGATATTTATTAGGTTTGAGAATAATTTACGGTATACACTTCAGTCTGCAATACATGCCTCACATTGCTCAACATCTGATATATCAGTATTTTTAAATAAAGCTAGATTTATTTATTTTTTTTGCGCATATTCTGGACAATGTGTGCATATTTACAGTGATTACTGTAAATATGAGTGATTTTTTTTCCCCCAAATAAGTAACAAAATGCTGGTGTTGCAAAATTATGTTAAGCAAAATATATTGAAAAAGATATTTGAATAGATTTAAATACCAAAATGATGTCTGCATTATCTGAATTCAAATAACGCAAACAACACCTATAACTTTCTCTATTAAACTACAGTTCATAGTTAACTGGAGGAGTGTAAGTCAGGCTATTAGGCTGGTTTTGAGCCTAGACTCAGGAGCTTTGAGCCAAACAAGCGTAATAAAAGTGGAGAGGCCGGCTGAGCGGTGGTATGAGCGGTCAGCAGTGGTCAGCAGAGCAGAGGACTCACCTGTCAAAAGCTCACCGGAGAGTACTGGAGAGGAAAGTCAGAGCAGAAAAGAACTAAAGAGCTTTGATCCACATCAGGAAAAGTTTGGTCGGAGCAAAGTTGAAAATAATGTCTTGAAATGCGTCCTGGGATTGAAGCTTGGATTGTTTTTACTGAAATAAACTCCTTATATAAATATTGTCCAATATTAGAATATATTTTCGACTAATATTAAATCTATACACATTACATTATCTTTCTGTATTTACTGACTTCTTCTGGCATTCATTGTTTTCTGCAATGTCATTCTTATTTTGATTGGATACATATATATTCAATGTAGAACTAAGTAACAATTTTATCTTATTATCTTATTTAATATTTGTAAGTCTGTGTGGTAGTTGTTGTAAATGTATTTTCGGGGTGTTTGAAGCCCCTGCCGTCTCCCCCTGCTGTCTCTGAAAAACAGCCGTACAACATTTCCTGACGCCGTGCCGAAGAGAACTCTCCTGAAAAATCTTACTTCCTTATTTCAATAAAAAGGAAGGGGGAAGAAAAGACCAAAAAAAAAAAAAAGCTTTCGCCGTCTTTTTACTGGCAGTGTGATTTCGCTAGCTTTGCTGATTTGGTGTTTTTTTTTTTTTTTTTTGGTTTTGTTTTTGGTAGATTTCTTAAAACAATCTTGTGCAGCACTTTAGCAACAGTCTTGTTTATAAAATGTGCTTTATAAGTAGATTGGATGGATGGATGGGTGGGTGCACGGTGGCAGAGTGGCTAGAGCTTCTGCCGAATTCGAATCGAATTCGAATCCCGCACCACCGCAACATCGTGGGTTCGAATTCCGGACCACCCCAACATCACACGATCTCTCTGGGTGGAGTCTGTATGTCCTCCCCGGTTTACTGTGGGTTCTCTCCGGGTTCTCCGGCTTCCTCCCACTGTCCAAAGACATGACTGTGTAGGTTAATTGACAACTCTAAATTGCCCCTAGTGTATGAATGTGAGAGTGAATGGTTGTCTGTCCTTGTCTCTGTCTCTCTGTGTGTCAGCCCTGTGACGAGTTGGCCACTGTCCAGGGTGTACCCCGCCTAAGGCCCAAAGTCACTGGGATAGGCTCCAGTCACCTGCGACCCCTAACGGGAATAAGCGGTAGAAAATGAATGAATGAATGAATGGATGGATGGATTGTATGAGAGGGTAAATTATTCCTTATTGTAAAGTCTATAGAAGGTTGAAAAGTGCTGAATAAATGTAACAGTTAGCCATCCTTTTCTTTCGGGGTGTGAACAACCAACACCAGTTCACCAGTTAAATTGCTATTTAATGTGCACAAAATATTACAATTGAACTGGTTAGTTTCTATGGCATTTGTTCATTTGGCCACATGTCAAACTGCTTGTCCCCGCAACAGACCCAATGTGGAATCCCAACTCATAATACATTTCGATTCCATATATTTTTCGTTGCTACAAACATGCTGCCCAACTCACTTTTTTCCCAGTTTTTTGCAACTTGCGTCTCATACATAAAAACAACTAACATCTCCCTGTGTCCAACACTACTTTTGCGTTTGGAGCAGCTGTCCTCTGACTCTCCTTTGCCCACCTGATGCACCTCCACTCACCGCGAAATCACATTAGCCACGTCTGAGTAACATGACACAGATGCGGTAATGAGGCTCAGGGAGGAATCAAAACTGGCATTTCATCTCAGATCCAAATGAGACCGTTTGATAGTGACCATGCCAATAAAGGGGTCTGAGATTTTCTGAGAAGCTGCTGTTATTTCTTTTATGAGTTACGGTAGGGTGGCTGAAAGTAAATATAAAAGTAAATATCTGTCAATAGATGGATGGCTTGGAGTTGGTTGAACTTGTCATCGATCAGGTATTAGCGGATTAGACAAATGTTTGACCTCTTCTCTCTTTTTTCAGGTATGGAGACATGGTTCCCAAGACAATCGCGGGGAAGATCTTTGGATCGATCTGCTCCCTCAGCGGCGTCCTGGTCATCGCCCTGCCTGTGCCCGTCATCGTGTCCAACTTCAGCCGGATCTACCACCAGAACCAGCGGGCAGACAAACGGCGTGCTCAGAAGGTACAGGTGCTTTTCTCAAACTCTTCAAACACACTGTAACATCATAGAGAAACACTGCAAAAACAAACATGGCAGAGGTGGGGGAAAGTGTGCAGCTAGGTACCTTTCAAGGTCCGAGTACTTGCTGGCCATTGGATTTTCGTTTTGAAGTGGGAAATCCAAAATCTGAAAGCAATTGTGATATGATTTGTGTTTTGTTTTTTTTTGTGTTTTTTTTGTTTTAAGAACGAAAATGGGAAATAAGAGTTGTTTTTTTGTTTGTTTTCTATTTTAATCGTGAAACTTACAGTTCAATACATGAAAGTGAAACGCCATTTTGAGTTCAGTCAGCTGATGGAGGTACCTTCCAAATTATTATGCAAATTGTGCGTAAGGGTCATAAAGGTTTTTTGTTTGTTTTCCAGTGAAACTCATGGATGGTATTGCATCTCAGGGCTCTTTGGGTCAGTGAAATCAATCTCAGACAGCTGTGCCAATTAGCTTGTCAGGTAAATCCAATTAAAGGAAAAACTACGTTCCACATTATCAAGCTGACCACCATTTTCAAGCAATATGGGAAAGAAAAAGGATCTCTCTAGTGCCGAAAAGCATGAAATAGTGTGTGAAAACCTTTGATATTTCACGAAAACTTAAGAGTGATCATCGTATTATTAAGATATTTGTAGCTGATTCAGAGCACACATGGATTCGTTCAGATAAAGGCACAATGAGGAAGGATTCTGACAGACAAATACATCAAATTAAGAAAGCAGCTGCTAAAATGCCTTTACAAAGCGGCAAACAGGTATTTGAAGCTGCTGGTGCCTCTGGAGTCCCGCGAACATCAAAGTGTAGGATCTTCCAGAGGCTGCAGTTATGCATAAACCTTCTATTGGGCCACCCTTAACCAATGCTCACAAGCAGAAACTGCTCCAGTGGCCCAGAAATACATGAAGACTCATTTTCAAATAGTCTTGTTCACCGATGTGTGCCGTGCAACCCTGGATGGTCCAGATGGATGGAGTGGTGGAATGCCACCATGTCCCAACAAGGCTGCAACGTCAGCAAGGAGGTGACAGTCATGTTTTGGGCCGGAATCATGGAGCTGGTTGGCCCCTTTAGGGTCCCTGAAGGTGTTAAAATGACCTCTGTAAAGTATGTGGAGTTTCTGACTGACCACTTCCATGGTACAAAAAGAAGAACCGTGCTTTCCATGACAAAATGCATCATCTCATGCTGCAAGGAATACCTTTGCATCATTGGCTGCTCTGGGCATAAAAGAAGAGAAACTCATGGTGTGGCCCCATCCTTCCCTGACCTCAACCCTACTGAGAACCTTTGGGAGAGTCAAGCCAAAGATCTGTGAGGGCAGGAGGCAGTTCACATCCAAACAGTAGCTCTGGAGGCTATTCTGACATCCTGCAAAGAAATTTAAGAAGAAACTCTCCACAAACTCACAAGTTCGATGGAAGAATTGTGAATCTCCGTCAAATAAGGGCTTCTATGTTAAAATGTAATTTGACCTGTTCAGATGTTTTGATTGAAATAGCTTTTGATTTCAGTAAATATGACCTGCCAATGCTTCTATTTTAACAAATGACAATTTTCAGTTCTGTACAACAATAACATGGTTTGAAACTCTGCATAATAATTTGGAGGAGTGCATTTAAGTTTTTATTTTTGAAAAAAATACTGTCATCATTGGGAGCTTTGTTCAGTAACATTCGAATAGTACTCTAAAGGTTGGTGACTTGAAAATTATGATCAGAAAACAAAGAAAAATATAATTTGCATAATAATTTGGAACGCTTGTAATATATGTTTAAAGACTGTCGATTTCAGTACTGTAAATTGTAGCCTTCTCTCACTTCCATGATGTCATTGTTATTAAAACCACTTATTTACAAGTTTAATACTTGATTCAATACTTGATTTTAATTAATTGATTGTGATCTCCTATTACTGCTATATACAGTATGTTTACTTACAGTATCGTTATTGCTTTTGTGCTGCATCAGTGGCCAGACGCTATGGTCACATGCAGTGAATATTTACAATGTAAAAACATTATTTTAAAGGCGCACAGTGTTTGGAGGTAACAATATGGGAGGTGACTGATGTTCACAAACCAGCTTAAGTTGGTAGTTTGAGGCTTTGCCTGAGTGTACACTGATGCGGTATCAGTGGACATCCTTACCTTCACTATCCTGTGGCTGCTGCTAACACACATTTATCACAAATGTAGAATGATTAGTATGCTATAGCTGTACATTTCTACATATTCTCCCTACTAATTCCTCCTAATTCTATTATTATTGCATAACTACGATACTATACTTTACTTACTTTTAAACACTTTCAAGCACACACTTTAACATATACATATGCTCAAGTTCTAGCTTTGTTACAGATTTGAAAAACCTATTTTATTAAATAACGAACAAAAGATGTATCTTTTCCACCACTTCCAAAAGGAGGGCACATGAAAAAGACCTTTGAGTGATTACATGTGATTAAGCAAATGACAAAGTCCTCTTTTATTCACGCTCATCGTTGTAATCATTATAATAGAGCCTGATGACTTTTATTTGTCATTTAAAACAGAGCTCGGTGTTTCAAGTTTAATAATTGTGAAACATTCATTCACGCTTAATCTCAATTAGGAATTGCAAACCCCGGGCACAAAATGGCCGACCTTCAACACAGTTTTCAATTAAAAAAATCTTTCTCATTATTTGAAGCTTTACACACATGTAGTCGTGAGGCAGAACCCAGTTCTCCACTCAGCACACACTCCCCACAGACTTGACCTTTCACTGAGGCCAGATAAGAGCCTTATTAAGTTAGAGAGCAGCTGCTGATGGCTAATTGAGGAGTCTGGAAGCACTCGAAAATGAAAAAGAAGGGAAAAAATCCCTGAAGCAAAATTTTATATAGACCCTATCATAAAACATGCATCTGTCAGCAAAATAGGAACAGGAACAGATTTTGGAAATACAAAAACTTGACAACACGAAGATTATCTTCAGCAGCACAAGGATAGCAAGGTTAAAAGACATGCAGTGAATATACACAATGTGCATTATTTTCTTATTTATTTTTATTGATGCTTATGCAACCATTACCCTCATTATGGTGATATGTTTTTGATACTTTTTGAAATATATATTTGCCTGATGTAATGACAATTTTGGAGGACTCCAGGAAGATTAGCAGACATTAAATGGACATCTAATGAGGATCCTAATAAAACAACAATAATACAATGAAACAATTTATATATTATATATATATATATATAATATATAAACTTTTGTCCATTTTGGAGAATATGCTGTTTGCTCATTTAGCTGCCAGCTGTAGAACATTATACTTGACTGGTGATTTTAAAAAAATCTGATTCCAGATGGTTTCATGTATACTACGATATATAAAATCAACCAGTTGTGTCCAAAGTGAAGTGAGTGAAAAATGATGCTCCCGTTTATTATTCCATTTGAAAAAGGCATTGATTAATTAATGAACAGTCATTTGTTGATTCTGTCAAGAATCAAACTGTTGCCAAGCAACACCAGCTAAGAGTGAACAAGAGGAGGACACAGGAGTTTGGCAGAGATATGTGCCACGTCAATGTCAAAGGGACTTAATAGAGTTTCAAGTGTTAAGTGAATTTAGTGAATACTGGCATGAACACAAAATACAGAAGACAACCTGCATGTGTGAAAACAATGAATGCTGATGAAAGATTTATTCTAGGCCTTTTGTTACTGCATAAACCATTATTTTTTTCATCCACACTATCCAAATTAACCCACAGAAATGTACAAATGTGCACAGAATATGTTTTTCTTTTTTTTAAATAAATTTTTCTCTTTCTCATCCTCTTGAGTTTTCATTTTTGTTTTGGAGACAGTTACAGTCTGTAAAAGTCACTAATGAACTTCTTCAAAGGTTAGCAGCTTCACTCTATGAATTACATTAAATCAGTGGCTGGAGACTCCAGGATTATGGAGCATTTAATAGGATTCTGAAGAAGTTACATTTAACACATCACAGACAGCTGTCCCATTGGAGAAGCACCAGAGCACATCTAAGTTAAACAGACCAATAAAACCATTACTGTTAAGAAGACAAATTATCAAAAGGATGAGGCTGCAATGAAACTATATTGACCTTTTTTGTAACAAACTTAACACATTTCCTCTATGAAGGATTTTTTTGTTTGTTACAAAAGTGCTGAGGTCAGAAGATACAATTTAATTTCTGATGGAGCAGTAATTTTATTGTGATTAAATTAGTTCCACATTGCATTCATTTAAAAACAGCACAAATTTCAAATGATTGGTCATAACTTTGGGCCAGCGTAAATCACTAATGAATATAAACCGTCAGTGTGAGCACATTTATTACAAAAGGGAAGTCTCCTCTCACAGTAATTGGCTCTGTGATGAACTATCCCATGCCTTAAGGCACTTTCCAGGCAGATGGGTTCAGCTCTGCCCTGATGCATGCTTTATATCACCAAAGAAGCGCCTGCAGTTTTCATGCATGCACCACCAAACTCCACAGTGGCAGGAATTTGTATTGAAATGAATGGCATTGGCTACAATTAACAAACTTTTTTTCTGAGTTTAGGAGGTAGTTTATTATTTTTATGAATCAGGATGTACAAATAATCAAGAGCAGAAGAAAGACAGAACATTTTACCGGATTTACAAAGCTCCAGATCGACCAGAGACCAGAGAAGTGGATTTCTGCAACTGCACTCAGTAGTGAGTCAAGCCTCACATTTATTAAACTACAAACGTACTATATCATTGATTTGGGTTTTTGTTTGGGGAAATACTTAGAAGTTGTCTCTTAACAATTCAAAATCATTAACATTGTGAATTAGCGATACTGTTAATTAATAACCTATTAATTAAGCGAATGAAAAAAGACAATTTGAAGGTAAATCAGGGTATGTACAGGGATCCCAAAGTGTTTTAAAACCATTTTAAGACTTTATGGAAGTCTTTAAGACCTTGTCACAACAATCGAGAAATATTTTGGAACTACAAAAACACCTCATATTTTGGAAAAGATTACATATTTTAGAAATGGATTTAGTTAATTGAAATTTAAGGGTGCACGGTGGCAGAGCGGCTAGAGCTTCTGCCTCTCAATAAGGAGATCGTGGGTTCGAATCCCAGACCACCCCAACATCGTGGTTTCGAATTCCGAACCACCCTAACATCACATGATCTCTCTGGGTGGAGTCTGCATGTCCTCCCCGTGTTACCGTGGGTTCTCTCCGGGTTCTCCGGCTTCCTCCCACCGTCCAAAGACATGACTGTGTAGGTTAATTGACAACTCTAAATTGTCCCTAGTGTATGAATGTGAGAGTGAATGGTTGTCTGTCCTTGTCTCTGTCTCTCTGTGTCAGCCCTGCGACGAGTTGGCCACTGTCCAGGGTGTACCCCGCCTAAGGCCCAAAGTCACTGGGATAGGCTCCAGTCACCCGCGACCCTGGGAACGGGAATAAGCGGTAGAAAATGTATGAAATGAATGAATGAATGAATGAATGAAATTTAAAATGTCAATAGCATATTTAACTGTGCGGTCATAGCATTTACACTTTAAACTAAAAGTGAATGTACAAAACATTTACCAAAAAGGAGGACTACGACTGTTCAAACTAGGGCTGTAGTCGACTTAAACAATACAAATGTTTATCTCATGAAGTGTATGTTATTTATCTGCTCTCTTCACCAGTAACATGTAAACGAGGATGTTCGATGGTCAGTAGATTCTTACCAGAAGTGCACAAGTTCAGAAATCTCTATTTAAAATTATTTAGCTTGCTGTCGTGTAAAACAACTTCACATTATTTGGAGCACAACATGCTTTTGGAACACATCATTTTAATTGTTATTATTGGTAAACATTATATCTACAATCTCACATGATATTAGAAGGTGGAAAGGGAATCACATTTTGCAGATTTGACTCTACACAATCTACACATGTGCACAATGTGTGTGTTTTTGTTTTTTTTGTCTTGTTTTTTTCACAGGGGTTTGGTCAGTTTTGCTATCAGTGACAGTCTTTTTAGCTCAAAATGTAATCAAAATATACTTCTTCTAAATCTCACCACCCCTTTGCTGGCCAAATTTGACTCCCTCCAGGGGGTCAGGTTCAGCCTGCAGGCCCCACTTTGGGAACCCCTAGTGTAGAGGAGATATGCAACATCTTAGTTATTACTTTTATCCGTGTGAGCATTTACGTGTGGAAAAGTACAAGTTTACTTTTAAATGTGTTGGTTGTTATCTGTTTCCAGTTTTAAATCAGCTCGAAAGCACTTGCACAGTCTGCCCCCTTTGGCGGATAAAGAGGTCTGACCATAAGTTGTCTTGCACGTTGGCACAACACAGTTACCATTAAGTAGCTCTATGTGTACAATTTATGGCCATGGCAAATTCAGAACTGAGACACTTTCATTTTTAAGATTATTTTAAGATTATTAATATTGTTTTTAAGCCAATTTGAGACCTCCTGTGAGACATGAAGGTGTTTTGTTTTTTTTCCAGATACATACACCACAGTGTGAAAGTGGTTGATCAGTCTTTTATAACACGGGTCATAATTTGATTTTCAATTTGATTTCATCACTTCAGCTCGTCCAAGCAACTACACATTAAACTTTAGGCTATTGTCCCACCTGTGTGCTGGCTGTGTCCAAAGTATTGCTCCAGGCAGAGCTCTGTCGCCTTAGGCCTAGAGCACACCGCGCACATATTTGGCTCTACACGCGTGAAATCTGCACATTTTAACCAGCATTGAAACTGACTGAGAAGGGCCACACTGGCAGTGCAAGGCGCATGTAGAAAAGTATTTAATTAGGAATGCTGAAGCCGATTTTTCACAGACCTAAATAAGTACAAGCACGTTTGATACCTTGTACCAGTACTGATATCACTTTACAGCGGTGCTCATACACTGAAAAAAAAAGGTTACTAGCTCTGCATAAAAAAGATATGGAAAGCGGTTGCAAGCAATAAAGTCATGTTTTGGTTAGAGACAAATTTAAGTAATAAAATGGATATTAATACATGCCACGTGAGCATGACTTTTTAATGATCACAACTTTCAAAAACATTATGCTACTGCTTTACATTTTACTTATGCTCTCTGGGAATAGAATTGTATGCCATGTGAGCATGACTTTTATATGTTTAAAATAGTTGTTAATATATGCCATTCAAGCATGACTTTTTCACAACTAAACCTCCAAATAAAATTGTTACCATTTCGCATTAAACTCAAATATTTACAACATGTTTGTTTTTACTTAATTTATTCTGAAAAATATAAATTCAGCAATACACAAAAATGTCATTTGTCAACAATAAAAAGTGTTCAAATTCATGCAAACACAAACCAAACTCAGCAGACAAGTATAACAAGGTCAAAGATATAACAAAACAGGTTGACAAAATGATTTTTTTTTTCCTGATAATGACATTCATCCAACCATTGTGTTAAGACGTCTTTAAACGTATTAGTTGAGCTTTAATTATCAAAAAATGTCTGTCAAATTTTCAAAATTCATATCACATTATCCTCTAATTTGAAAAGTTAAATTTTTTTTTTTTTCATTTTTTTATTCAGCTATTTTTGTGGCATTTGCACAACAATATACTCTGTATTCAAATTGTGCACATCTTCAAAACACCTTTTATAATATTATCTACATTTTATTATATGACCCACTTCTAGGTGAGATGTCACAATCCAGTGCTCTATTCAACACTTCTTCAGCATTTAAGTTGTTGTTTTTTTGATCGTGTGGATCCATTAAGTTCCATCAACACTTTTCTGAAGAACCTCAAAAAAGTACCTCCGGTTTGGTGGAAAGTCCATGTGGTGGAAAGTCCATATTCAATGCAGAGATCAAACAGAAGAGCAATGTCCACTTCATGACAACCTGGTCCTCCGCCCAGTGCAGACCTGGTCAGGCTCCTCTGACCCTCACTTTGTCGTGCGTACGGTAAAATCTCCCACTGTTCAATCTTCCACATGTCTCAAAGAGGACTTCATCGTTTCCCTAGAAAAAAGGCAAAAGATCATTAATTATTACGTTTGTATGTCCATGCCCTCCCTGAAAAAGGGAGGGCATGGACATCAAAACTCAATGTAGGACTTAATTATTGAGCAAATAATAATAGCATTATATGAGCAAAATATCAACTTTATTTGGAACAATGCACTGTAGTACTTTATTACATTACAAAAAATATCATCAAGTATTATGTGGTGATTTTGAATTTAAAGAAATGAATGAATTGTGTATTACAAACTGATGTCTGAGCCTTTTGTATACCATTAGCTAAAAGCAGTGCAGTTGGCTAATCTGCCCAGGTGAATTGCACCTGTCGGCTCCTGTCTGCCCCTGCCTGCCTCTCTGCTCTGCTCTGTGTTTAGTCAGATGTTGGGTGTTTGAGGTCCTAGTGCTTGAAATGTTTATTTAATTCATTCATTTTCTCCCTCTTATTCCCGTTAGGGGTCGCGGGTGACTGGAGCCTGTCCCAGTGACTTTGGGCCTTAGGCGGGGTACACCCTGGACAGTGGCCAACTCGTCTCAGGGCTGACACAGAGAGACAGAGACAAGGACAGACAACCATTCACTCTCACATTCATTCACTAGGGACAATTTAGAGTTCTCAATTAACCTACACAGTCATGTCTTTGGACGGTGGGAGGAGCCAGAGAACCCGGAGAGAACCCACGGTAACACGGGGAGGACATGCAGACTCCACCCAGAGAGATCGTGTGATGTTGGGGTGGTCCGGGATTCGAACCCACAATTATTTAATTGATTTCTATAAATTTATATTGGCACAATGAAATTCACATGAAAGCTTCAATTCATTGCCTGTAACGTCACAGAACTGGGGAATTCAAAGTGTTGTTGAGAGCTTGGGGAGAACATTTATCATAACATCATCAAGTATACTCACCACATGCTTTGAGGCTCCTCATGAAGGTAAAGGCATAACCCTTTCAAAGGGAACTCCCATCCAATGTCTACTTCTTCATTCTGGTGACGTGGTAAAGACTTAATTAGAAACATTTTTTTACAACAAATATAAAGCTGTATAAGAAAGATGATCATTTCTCTCAGTGTTGAAGTCACTATCAGGAAAGCATTATGAAACTACTCAAATTTAAAAACGTCATTGTTTTTTTTATCTCACGTGCTCAGTTCAAAATGTGGAACAAAAGACACATTTGTCACCACAGGGACCTCCTTTAAAAAATAACCATAAATACCATATTCACAAATGTTCTTTGCTCAATAAATAACAAAATTAGCTTTGAAAGGACAAAAAATATATATCACTAATCTATGTAGATTTCAGGCTCAGTTAAAAGTGGGGACCACTCAAGACTCTCGACAGCAAGTTTGAAGGTATCCAAAATTCTTTCTCTCATCTTACCTCTGTCATCAGATCTGTGAGGTTTTTCAGTTTTTGTCCCATGAGTCCTCTCCTCTTGATGGAGCTGGTCAGACAAAAAGTCTAACTGTGGAACGAACCGGGACTGGAGTGGGAGGGTTGTAATTTTTTTAAACTCCGCATTTATCTGAAAAGACAAAAATGGTAAATGTTAAAATGTTCAAAATTGCAATAAAGGTGAATAGAATAGTAATTACTGTATAAACAAAGATACAGTCATTTGGTCAATAATAGAGAAGCAGTCTGTGCTATCTCGTGTTCTCTGTGGTCCAATCATTGATGAGGCACCAGCACATGTGGCGTATCTAAACTCTTTTTAAACTCATTGTATTTCTTGTGGTTATGAGTTGTAATTTCTTGGCGAACATGAGAGCGATGGCAAAAATCCACACAGCGCACCAGCACCAGAGTCATAATGGAGCTTGGTTGCTTTACAGAGAAGCAACTTTCTGAACTGGGTGAACAGTGTTAACTTTTACCTCTGGACTGAGCAGAGCGCAGTGTAGTCTCCTCTCGTCGTGGATGGAGCTCAGCGTCAGCAGCTGGTGTACCACACTGTAATGACAGTATCATGACATAAACGGAGTTCTGCTGTGCGCACCCTTAATCCAGTCCATGTCCAGTTAGCACAATACATTCTAAAATTAAATTAATTAATGAATTAAACATAACAGCAAAGTTACTAAATTTAGTAACACTCAAAAGGTTGATTTGTACACTTCAAAGTAGCAGGTGGAGCTGTTGCACTTAACATTACACCTGTTTAGTTAACATTAACCTTGACTTGGTTTGTTCCAATAGTTCTCAACTTACAAATGTTAACAGCTTAATTTTCTAACGTAGTAACGTTGCATTCTTAGGACCAAATAAAACAAGTTTACCTTTAGAAATCACGAGGACTCCAGGAACGAACTTAAACCAGTCGGAAAGTCCCAAAATACAGCAAAGAGAAGGAAAAAATGGCTGCTGCAGCGTCTTCTGTTAAACGTTTTTCCCGGTCACAGGAAGGGGAGGGAGTTATTTTTTGAAAAGTGGGGTGTGGCTTCACTGGCAGCACTGGCAGCCTAACTTTTTCATGCAGCGCTGTCGTGATTAAAACATGCAGGTTTAGCATCGATGGGATTTATTCAGCTGTTTTATGACAAAGTCATGCTCAAAGAAGATCTTAAATAAAATATGAAATGGTAGCATGATTTTCATTTACAAAACGAGCAACCCCCTATTTTCCGTTTTTTCAGTGTACAGTAATTAATCTAATTAATCTAATTCATAGCATTTTCATAATATAGCTTTTAGACTTGTTTTAGGGTAAATTTCTACTAAAATCCCTAAAATGATATATACTTCAAAAACTATTATTTAGAATACTTTTAGTATTTACTGCTTTGTCTTTTATGTGATTTAGTCTGCCAGCTGTAATCCCCATAGATTCCAATATTTTTTGTTCTTTTTATATCACCCACCTCTAATTTTAAGCACATTTTGTCTTCTTTCCCACCTTTAAACTGCACTGACTTGGCACCATACCATTGTAGTATTGATGTCTGATGAGTTGGCAGTTTCTCACCATTAAATCAGATCTTAGTTGTTCTTTTGACCGACCCCGTCACACTCACATCTCGTCTCTCTTTTCCCACGTCCAGAAAGCCCGACTGACCAGGATCAGACTAGCCAAGTCGGGGAGCGCCAATGCCTTTCTCCAGAGCAAACGCAACGGTCTGCTGAACGAACTGCTGGAGCTGACGGTGAGATGACCCCTGACCTTTCATCCCAGACCCCACCCACACCGACAGTCGTGTGGGTGGGTAGATGAAGAAGTCATTTTTTTCAAAAGATGGCCTCATGTTAAAAGAAAAGGATTAGACATTAAAGAGGTCCAAGTTCATTTTTTGAATACGTGCCTCCAGTGATGTGGACTAAACAACTTTTTAATGCAACTGGATAGATCAGTCATTTTCAAACACTGAAAACTGCAGTAAAATCTATAAGGGCACAAAAATCTTTTAGAGCCAACAAATTAAAGCTCCACTGCGCAACGTTTTAGCTTAAAAATAGACTAAAATATATGCGATTATTTCCCTTAAAACATTGAAAAACATACGTTCTTACTGTGAGAGGGCATGCATCTCCACAAACAGTATGTAGGCCTAACGATAATACATTTGGAAGTGCGATATATTGCTCATAATTCATTATAATATCACGATAAACAATATTATTGAAATCATTTTATGCCAATGACACACTAAAGCCGTAGAATATCCCAATAAACCCTTAACTAACATCTTTGAAAGACATGAGCTGCAACAAATATAAAGCCGAATAAAACACTTTTGTCATGAGTTAGTATCTATAATTTGTCACAGAAGTCCCACTAGTGCAAAAAAAAAAAAAAACATGCACACACGATAAATATTGTTCCAGCTTTTATTTATTGAGCGATAAGTCGATATAGTTTAGTAAAACCTCTATCTGTCTCTGTGGAGAATGTTCCGAAGTACAGTTTGAACTTTCTATTTCCACTGAGTCATGCAGGTGCAGCGCCGCCAGCAAGAAGTTATGTGGCGCGGATATAAAAAAGCAATTCACCTTTTGAAAATGTTTTGTGGATTGATGTGTTCAACTCCACAACATGAAAAGTATTTTTTTTAAATGTGCACTGTGAGCGTCTGCACCTACTTGTCTTCATGGAGATGTTATCGCTTTGCCTCGTATTCCACAGTACGGCATTAACAATTTTGTGTTTATATAAAAATATTCTCGCTGCCCAACAATTTCTTCAAAAACATGCCTTTTCCTGACACTTGCTTCTGTGGAGTTTCCTGCTTGTGTCCACAGAGTTCAATGCCACACTGACACGCCACCAGAAAAGTTAGTGCACCTTTAAAATCATTCAAATCAACACACTTTCCAGTCACGAAAACTCAAAAATAAACACTGGCGCTCAGAAACAGCCGTACAACTCTCACGTTATTCTAAAAAGTTGCACTGCTTAGTTTAAAAGTAATTTCGCAGCAGGAGTTAGCCAATTAGAAAATCAAGAAAGATACTACGTCTAAGGAAGAGATCTTAGAACTTACTCAACATCTCTAGCGCATGTGGTTATTAAACTTCAGAACGGCTCTTATTAGTTCCACGTAGCTTCGGTTAAATCAGCCGTGCCCAGGATCAGAGCTGTCTCCACTGCAGCGTTGTGTAGTTTTATTATTAATTAAATGTTTACTGCAGCAGGTGGTTTCACTCCAGCTTAAATAATGAGACCCCACAGAGCTTTAAATCCACTGCACACCACGACCCATCAAAGAGCCACGCATCTGCATCAGGAAGCATTAAGATGTATACAGAAGAAGAAGGAAAATGTCTTGAGTTGAACTATGCTTCGGGGAAATGTGTGCTTTATCGATACATTTTAAACATCTTTTAGGCTCTTGGCATTCACCATTAACCATGTCACATTAATGTACATGTGTCGTGCTCAAGGATACGGCAAGATGGAATGTCTGTAGAAGGAAACATTATTTAAATCAGTGTGTGTTTCTAATAGCTGAACATCGCTTTAGCTCTTTACCACTAAACTAGACCATCAGCGCATTACAATAAGGCTGTGTGTGTACAGTAATGTGAGATACTACAGCCAACAAGACCTTTTTTTTTCTATTTGTTTTGTTTTTTGGCTAGTTTGCTCTCAACATACAGTCTTTCAAGCGGAAACAACAAACTTTTCCAATCTGTTCTTAAAGGTGTGTTATTATTTCATTTAATCCACTTCATTCATAGATTTCTCTGGGACATTGTGACTTCAAAGGTTGTTTTCTTAAAATGCATTTTTCTCCCACAGAGACATAAAGATCAGCCCCTGCACACACCAAACACTACAAACTTGTCCTTAACAAGATTTAATGGAATGCATAGAAGGATTTGTTGATATCTAATTCTCAGCCTGATATATTAACGTTTGAAGCTAAAAAAAATGAGGTGAAATTAAAATTTTTACACCAATTTTCTATTAGTTCACTTGAAAACTAAATAACATGTCCAAAAATCCAAAAAGTCCAAAAAAAAAAACCCAGAATATGTGTACAAATTGAACCAAAACACTGAGACCTGGTTTTGTAAAAAAGAAAGTTTGTCTTTTTAGATTGAAATGTCCCAAATTTGTGTAATTTTGGCAGCTTTTACACACAAAATGACTTATTTCTACATGAAAACATAATATGATGACTTGTAATACATATTTTTCTTACATTTATGTGAGTAAACTACAGAAGAAGTTTCAAATTGCTATCTTTAAATTTAAGATTTTTTCCTATTCACCTGTAGTGTCTCATCTTAAAACTGGGACTAATCTTCAGAACTAGGACTGGAACAGGACCGAACCTAATCTACATCAGGACCACAAGTGTTTAAACAGATTATAAATTTATATATACAATTTGTAAAAATTGATGAACAGACAAATCATGAAAGACAAAAATGTTATAGAGTTGTAGTTCTAAAATCTGCAGTCGCAAATTTGTCTGAGGTTTAAACATGTGCTCAATGTAATCCACATTTTTTTCCTCCTTTGTATTCCTTATCCTTGGTCATTATTTAGAACTAGTTTAGCAGTTATTCAGACCTGGTGTAACTCTAGTTTAGATACTAGATTAATCTTGTTTTCGACCTGGTTTTGAACTGTTGGTACTCGGTGTGAAAAGTTTGCAAACCACTATACCAGATGTGTGTATGATATTCCACAGTATGTTGTCTTGTTTTGTCTTGAGAAGCTGCTAAATGACGCAGTACAGTTAACCCTATAGGACAGTCGGGGGTGCAAATGTACCACAGCAGCTGCAAGTCCAACTGTGGTATGCATAAGAGAAACAGAATATATTACACCACTTGCTAATGGTTTGGACTTTGCACAAAATCTGACCTCACAGGTAAACGTATTTGCGTATCTTCCTCATATTTCGTGGCGCTCAAACAAATTGCCTGGCTCCGTCCTCCAGTGGTTCCCCTCTCAGCAGCGGTTGGACTAAACGCATTAGGCATAATCGAGTCCACTCCAGAGGCTTCACGGGTTCCCTGCGAGTGAAGACAATCATCATAAATGCCATCGGAGTGCGCCGCGGCCCCCGTCCCGCTGTGACACACGTCCCACTGCCTGGCGTTACTATGGCGCCACTTAGCTCTGTGTTGTGGTTCTGGTCTAGAAAGAAAAGAGATGAATTACACGATGGCGAAGAGAATTACACTCCGGGGTTATATTAAAGGGCGCAAATGATGCTCAATTGACTTTTTGAGCTTTTAACCATGTTGTGACATTGTTCCGTCATCAAAAACATACATGGAGTTGCATTTAGATTCATTCATGCTATTTTGGTGAATCCTGGTTAGAAAGTCCTCTCCGAGCGTCAAAAAACACTCGATTCAGATTCTTATCGTCCATAAATAACCACTAGACTTGTTCTGCCGTCCAATCACGATCAATCATTACAACTGTGTGGATCTAGCATCTCCTGCAGAACTTTCCATTTGTTTATTTTTTACTTGTGCAAGCGCTATGGAGCCAGTAGATGGCGCCAAATCTCAGTTAGTGCCGTGAGAAACAGCAGATGTTAACTTTTTTAAACATTTTTTTTTAGTTCCGAAGCATGAGATAACAAACTGAAGGTGTTCAAGAGCATAAAGGGTAGTAACAATACAGATAATGCATAATATTTGTCCTTTAAATGCTTTATAGTTTGATTTTGATGCTTTGAGTTAGCGTTCATTTGCGTTTTGGTTTGGGCACTGAGACTTTTTGTTTGTTATTGCAAGGTAGGACCAACGCCTTAGCAGTGGTCTGTGTTATTGAGCAACTATTAACTTGAACACATAGCCCACAAGTTATTTCCATCATATCGTATAAATACTACACTCCCGTCACCTTACCTGCCCACCTGTATTTATTTTATTTCTATTTTTTTCTATAGGCTGTATATAAATGTGCACACTTTACCCAGTTGAAAGCATATGACAAAGTATTCTTAAAGCCTCAGACGCAAGTTATTTTGTACTGGCATAAAATGTAATAAGCTTTCAACAAGTCGTGCTAGTCTGCAGGAAAACAAGACTTTTTCAGCTGTTTGGTGCTGTGGAAATTGCCATTTGACGCAGCCTTTTAAAAGTAATGGACCCAAAAATAAGCAATATGCAGTTGGCCTATACACCGCCAGCTCATACCAAGGACGGAGCTCGCAATGCTGACTTAGAAGAAGAAATTATCAGTGACATGCACAAACACCGCAAACAACGTCCAACATTTTATTTAAATATGTCAAAATGTGTCACTTGAGTTGAGTTAGATTTAAAGGACACATATTCTGCTACAGTGACTTTTTCTCTCTTTTAACCATGTTCTAACAATGTTCCGTCATCAAAAACACACCTGGAGCAGCATTCAGTTGCATTCGCGCTGTTTTGAGGAATGTTTATTAGAAAATCCTCCCCCTCCGAGTGTCAAACACACTTCTTGCAAACTCCTTCTATCCGGGACGTATTTTCGGATCATTTACGTCACTTATCAGAGAGTCTTCTACTGTCTTTAGTCCTTAAATCATCGATAAACTCGTTCTGAGTATTTCTGACGTCTAAACACGATAACTGCTACTGCTAACCCGCATCAGACGTTTGTGCTGAAAAGAAGTTAACTAGATTGTATATTGTGCTGGCGCCATCTGCTGGCTGGATTCACTCAAGTGTAATTTCATAGTGACTGAGAACACAGGTCATAGAATGAATAAGAAACTTTTTTTAAACATGAGATGGCAAATTTAAGGCACTCAAGAGCATGTTTAAAGGATAACAGCAATATGAGAAAAATATTTTTCCTTTAAAGGGTCCATGTTATGCTGGATCAAGTTGAACTTTTACTCGTGTACTAATGTTGTTCCTTCATACTATAACGCAGGACTGAATTTTGTTGTATGTTCAGTCCGAATCCATCTTAAAAGCTGAAAACACCATGCTCCACCTCGTGATGTCATGAGGCAGTGCTCCCCATCTACAGGAAGTGCTCCTGATTTTAAAGGACACATATTATGCAAAATTGCCTTTTTTTTTTTTTTTTTTTTTTTTTTTTTTACTTTTCAGCATGTTATAACACTGTTCCCTCACCAAAAACATACCTGAAGTCATATTTCATGTTGAATCCTGTTGTAGGTACTCTCCCTCAGAGCCTCAGAAAACACTTAGTTTCAAATTTCTCACATTCTCCTGCATTGTCTTTAAGTCCATAAATCTCGGCTGGACTTGTTCTGAGTTTACAGTTTGCTCACATTAGCCAGTCATAGGCAAGCTAGCTCATGTTTATTGCACCATGGTAGTGTATTAGATGCAGTAAATAATGTATTGTTTTCAATATATCTGTAATTTTTAATTCTAACACAGGAGATGCAAAAGTAAAGGTACTCAAGAGCACATTTAAAGGCACATAACAACATAAATAAAGCATAGTATAACTTCACCAGGTTGTTTCAATAGTCAAATGGCCTTGACTACACAAACATCTCTTTCTATAAATAATTACAGTCCATAGCCTTTCTGCTGTCAACAAGTGGTGTTTTTGCGACCAACCGTACCTGATTTCCATAGCCATACATTATAAATAATCATAAATTGTAAAACACCAAGGCCAAGTAATACAAATAACATTATCACATCATTGCCCTTGCATTAGTAGTCACACAGGATTCCAAAAGCACTCTATTCTCCACAGCGTTCTCCCTTTTCCTTTAAGCAGCTCTGTGCTCTGATAACATCAAAATGTATGGTATTGTTTCAGGTCAAAGTAATAACACTTTTCAATAGACAGTATTGGCGTTTTGATATCACCTGAAATAGGCTCTTGTGTTGTAGGACCATGTTCTGTTGTTTTGACTTCGATTTTACCCGACACAGAAGCAGCACTACATCTAAATGACTTGATCATTTATCTATTTTTATCTATATCCCACTTTTAGTTATTTGTTCTTTTGTGGTCACTTTTCCAATTGATTAAAAAGTGTTTCCATAAACCAACTCAGTATAATATTAATGCTATAAAGTGGGTAATAGTTATTGCATAATCTTTAATTAAACATGCACAATGTAATGATGGAGGGTCCACAACCTGCTGCTCTTCATCGACTTGTTTTGGGTGATTTTCAGATTCCAGAATGTGCTGATGTCATATGGATGGCAAGAGCCAGTTTTTCTTATTGATTACAATGTACTTTACCATCACTTACAACAAAAATCCGCATTTTAACAGTATTGATTTTAGCCCCCATCTGTATTCAGTATTTCTGGTTCGCAGAATGTTTTGACAACTATTTCTCACAGTAAAAATGCACCTTTTTCAATGAAGCAGGTCAGCGATTAAAGCGTAAACTAGGACTAAGTTAGCACTAAAAGTAGTACTGACTGTCACCATACTATTCGTCCCGGAAATACGATTCGTCCGGAAGTGCCATTGCAAGCATGCGCAGTACGAAATAAAGTATAAAATATTTTTTTACGGTGGTGTTCTTTTTATATTATGTAAAGTTCCAATCTTTGTATTTATTCTATACAAGGAAATACCGTTTTTATATTTATTTATCACTTTTGAAGTGTTAAACCGCAGGCGTTAAGCTATGCAGTCGTGTAGTGACGCATTCAAGGAAATGGAAAGATATACGAATATAAAAAAATATTTTGATTGTTCAGATTTGTTTAGATATTTTAAGGAAAAATATTAGAAACATTTATTAAGATAAGGACCACGTTTTTCTGCTCCATTTATATGGAATAAGATTTATATAACGACCTGTAATGAAGAGCAGCAGCTCTGAGCATCGATGACGTCAAAGTCAGAGGGAGATTTAAATTTTAAATCGCCTCTGATTTTGTTTCGCACCGGCAAAATGGATCAGTACGTTGTGTATCAAGAACTTTTTGCTTTTTTAAGTGGAAAAGCAAAAAGTTTCCACAACATTATTCAACAACATACTAGATGGACTACAAACAAGAACTCTCCAAGAATTGATCTGGTTTATTGTTCAAACGTTGCACTGACTCGCAAGCTCATTGCATCCACACATTGTGTGTAGAATGCTTCCATGTCATCCTGAAATTCAAATGAGATTACAAAATCATCTTTTCTTGATTCATAATCCTGAAAGGCATTCTTCTGGCAAATGCTGTCCATCTGCAGCACTTCCGGTTCCTCAACATAACCTCTGAATAATGCCTTGTGCTCCTCTACCCACTTCCAAGCAGTATTCAAATCGCCAAGTAGCTGCAGCTCTTCCTCCTAAACATATACATGCACAAATAACACAAACATAGAATGAAATGACAAAAAAATTATTTCTTAAACCGTAACAAAATTATAATGTAATAAAAGCAATTGTGCCTATCCTATAATATTCAGGACAGAACAGTATTGATCAACAAGAATCTCCAGAACAAAGCACTGTCCATTATCTTGAAAAAGCCTGGAACTGAGACTTCAGAAAGAAAATCTGTGAGTGAGGAGGATTACCTTTTCAGCCCCGGACATTCTTCTGGTTCTTTTTAGCTTCAGAGTTCCTTGGCACTGTGAAGACCGGACTCAGAGATCCTTTCAAAAGTGTCTCTGCTTCTTTTGACCAGTGGGCAAAACGATACCCATGTCTGTGGAGACACATATAATTTATTATACTGACAAGTTATGTTGAATTTAATTAAAAATAAAAATGTTCATACCCATCAATGCCAAACCTCTCCATGAGTTGGAGACACCACCAGCGTCGGATTTTTGGCATATCACACTAGATAAAAAGAGATACACCAGTAAAATAGTAAATGCTCCTTATTTACAGCGTTTGACTTTAGTCCACAAGAATTGCATCATACCTGTGCGAATGTAAAAGGGGTTGAGGTGCAGATACAGAGGGCATACTACAATGAACGCAACAATTAACACACTGCAGGTGAACTTCATCAACTTTAAATTGTTATACCATCAACATGAAGATTCCACAGTCTATTCCCGAGGACTGTTGGGGGAAATTCTGTGAATACAAACCATACAACCATACAAAGAAACCAATAACAATGTTATTCATTTTATAAAGATGGGTAGATGATGAGAAATAGATACACACGGACCCGGGTCTATAGGGGTGCAAAAGGGTGCATTGCACCCTCATTGAAAGGTGTTTGCACCCTCATTTAATTTCTCATTTCTCATTTCAGATCGATAGATAGATAGATAAAAAAATAAATGGATAGATAGATAGATAAGATAGATGGATAGATGGATAGATAGATGGATGGACAGACAGGTAGACGGATAATTAGATATAATGAATTAAACCATACCTCTAGGTCTTTCCCAGTCTTTTCAGTCCAGTGTTCAGGGTTTATAGCGGTTGCAATACGTCTGCAGAAGGTAGAGTATATAAATATAGTGAAAACACAACAAAAACATTTCTCTGAACAAGTGGCCTGAGAACGAGGCCTTACTGAACAAGTGGCCTGAGAACGAGGCTTATGAAAACATAGGAACAGATGTTTGGTAGTAAAGTATTTTTTTATATAAACCTAAATATGTTTTGGTAGGCCTCATCGCCAAACCCACTGGGTCGAAGAGAGTCTAGGAAAATAATTTCTCTGTCCTTAACCAATAGTATCTGTAATCATTAATTTGTTATTACACATGTCTACACAAGATTCTTATGCCATTTAGGTAACATTATGCTATTACACAAAGCAGGTAGTGATCACCCCCCTGTTGTCGGCTCCATGCTGGGAAAACAATCACATCTTGTGTGTTCAGGTTGTCCTTATAAACAAGAAACAGACATTTTATGTATGTAAATTTTGATTTACATATAGACAAGAAAGAAAATTAAGGTAAAACAAAAATGTTATGGATTTGTGTGATACGCACTGGAAGAAATGGGTCCTGATTTTTACGCCTGATGCACACCGACTCCGGTCCGGCTCCGCAAGACTTAGAAAGTGCTTAAAATCAATGCGCCCTGTCACACCGACCTCGGAGCTCTGCGGCCGCGGGTCCGGCAGCGTGAGGTCTCGGAAAGAATCCGCGAAGAGTCTATTTTTGCCGGACGCCGCAGCGGTCTGGTGCGGCTTTCATGTCATTTGGCGAGTGCTCTCGTAGCGAAACCCAGGTGAATCTACGTGGCTTTCGTCAAAAACGGACCGCAGTTAACCGGAGCTGGTGTGACAGGCGTCTGCAAGTGACCCGCGCGGGTCCCGGACCGCGACCGGACTGGACTCAGTGTACACTAGGCGTTAAACGTGGGCACAGTGTACATGTCAAAAATATGCACCTCCTTTCCCTAATGAAAAAGCATTTTATTTAGTTAATCCGAATGCTAATTGGTTTGGTTAAAAAAGCAATGTAATTAAAATTTTTTGTGCCATTTCTGCCACAATCTTGCAACAGGCATTTCCAATCTAAAACAAATTGTTGTAAATGAGTTGATAATGCACATACACATTAAAAGAGATGTTTGACAAATTATAACACTTGCATTTGAGTCCATCCATCGATTGTGTCCCAGTGACCAAAAATCCTCCCGGGTCAGGCAGATCCTTCCCTCTTTAACAATATATTCATTTAAGGGACGCTCTGGATCTATCATTACTTGAGCTAAAAGTGAGAATATAAAATGTGTAAGTTTCAACATCATATTAAAGTTCTAAAAATCTAATAATTGAATGTCAAATCAAAGTGCTAAAAACAAATTATCACAGTACAAACCACATGAAAGCAATCAAACTGTGCAACAGGTATTTACTGTGTATACTCTCAAAATACTCACAAGGTCCTCCTGGATGGGGCTGAGGTCTTTCTCCCACTTCTCTCCTGATGAGCCATAACAATGCTCCTGTTTTATGTTTGACGTTGCATAGTCATGTTCTTGGAGAGTTCTTGTTTGTAGTCCATCTAGTATGTGTAACAGCAGCATATCAGTTTTGCAAGTTACTTTTAAAAAATAAATCTTCATTTACTAACTTGTAAGCCGATGGTAAGGCCTCAGTCTGGACCATAGACATAAAAAATAATGGACAGACTGTCGTCGCTCCGCCCCATTCATGAAAATGCGGCTCAGTCATGGAGAATTCAAAATGGCCGCGGGTTAGCCCCCACCACTCCCCTGGTGGGGAGGCGGGAGAAGGGCGACTTTGGGGCGGCCTTTGCTGACGTACTGCTGTCATTTGCCCCCTACCGCCCACTCGTAGGTGAATGGCTGAGCCCTGACATTTCCGGCGCGTAAAGCCCGCCTTCTGCAAGAACTTTAAAAAATCACAGCGGCTAAACCAGCCTGGTTCAAAAAAATTCACCCCCCTCAGCGTTGTCACAGAGCCGTAAGCTAACGTTTGAGACCAAAGCCGTATTTTGAGCCAGGCTCTAAAGTAGGTTTTGATACGTCTAACTCCCCATTGACTTGCATTGAATAATTCTACTTCCGCAGCCAGCCCCTAGCGGTCAGCAGCAGATTGCAAACATGGCAGCCTACAGTCGGCGGCTCAATTTGAGCGCGGTAGCCTCGCCCACTGGTCTGGACACATTAAGATTTTTACAAGTTGAGCCCTTTAACACAGTGGCTACCCCTTTTGGTGTTACATTCACCACTGTGTAGGGCCCTTCATGTGTATTTTTTAATGTGTCTCCAGTGCGACGTTTTGGGTCCCCAGAGATGAGACATTTCCCTCCAATATCAACTGAGGCCACACGTGTAGCTTTACTTTTTCGGTGCCCATAGGACTTCTGTTGCCTCTCTTGTGCCTTCTGAATGTTTTCAAGAACCTACAACAACAATCCTGTGAGCCTGACAGAATGAATTTGAATGAATGTTTTAAGATACCTTCTCATTTAACTGAGTAACTTCAGTCAGTTTCTTGTCGATGTTCTCCTCAGCCACTTCAACTTCAAAATTGTCCTCCAAGGGACAGGTGTTAACAATGTTGGGGAGATGGGGGTGGCGATGAAAAAGAAGAAAATAGGGGGTGTATTTGGTTGAAGACTGATTATAAAGGAAACATAGATTTAGGTCTTTAAAGCCATCATGTTGAGGACAACAATTAATAATTTGTGTACCTGCTTTGCCGCGTTGATTCCATACAGTACGGCCGAGAGGTGAAGGTCCCAATCATTGTGGTGATCATTAACATATTTTCGCAAGGCCCGCTTAATGTTTTGATCGGTCCTCTCATCCTAAAAAACAACAACAAAAACAAACATTTTTATATAACTCAAGCATGTTAGTTTTTTTTTCAAAACAAACCTGTCCGTTAGTTTGAGGATGGTAAGCACTAGTGACGATGTGTTGAATATTTAGCATGTTGAAGAGGTTCCTATTCAACTGTAGGGGAAAGGCAAATACATTTTTTTTAAAAGTTATTGCCTAAAACTATAAAATACACAAGAAAGATATCTCACCTCATTCACAAATTCCTTTCCCTGGTCTGTAATTATTTTTTTTACCAGACCAAAGGTGTAGAGTTTATCTGTGACTGCAGCAGAAACCTCTACTGCAGTTTTTGAGCGCAGGGGCACAGCAACTACCCACTTCGTAAAAAGGTCTGTCATTGTAAGTATGTGCTTGTGCCCCTGCGCTGTTTCCTTTAAGGGACCAATCAGATCCATTCCTATTACGGTCCACGGTTCATTTACCTGAAACAGATACAGTAATTATAAGCAAATATACAATGTCTTTCGTTTCAATGTTATTGTTATGCATTTTGAGTGTCAAATCAAACGGTTGTCAAAAAAGTAATTTCATCTGACCTTTATTGAATGCAGTACTGGTGCCACTGTTTTTATAGGGTCATTGACCTGGCAGCGATGGCAGCATTTCACCTGAAAAACAAATTAGCTGTTCATTTGATAACATTTAACACAAAAGCTACCATGGTGTGACCTTTAAAATGTAATAAAACAATAATAATAAAAACTATGTTTTACCGAAGACAACTGTGTAAAACTATTGTGTTTAAATAACCAACTATGCATGTAAATGTGCTCACTAAATCATGTACAACAGTTTACAATAAAATCTCACATTCTATAAAGAAACACAATCATAGTTGATTGGTGAAGCATTACCCATTCCTTCACATCCTTTTTAATTGTTGACCAATAATACCCAGCAGTGACCCGGTTGAGTGTGGCCTGCATTCCACAGTGATTGCCTGTCCCTGGGTTGTTGTGGCACTCTGTCAATATACAGGTCTTCTCCTTTTCAGACATAACCACAAGCCTCTTCCAGTTTTTGTTTGGGCCAACATAGAAGAGGTGGTTGTCTGTGAAGAGGGGGAACATACACAAACTAAAGATTTTACAAGCCTGCAGCCTATCTATAAGCTGTACACTAGTGTTACACAGAAAAGTGTTTTGTTAGTGTATGAAACAGGACTAAAATAAGTTTACTGATTATTCTTAACTACGTTTTTTGAAATAATAAACTACTGTTATTGAATAATTGTTATCTAGACATAGACTCCAAAACATGCATGTGCAGAGGGAAGGGGTTTTATGATTCAGACAAAGCAAGAATTACATAACCTAAGACAAATAAAACATGTATTTGAGTTGCAACAATGTTCTATGAAAAAAATAGTGAATATCAGAGTAGTAGAATAGATTTATGAAGATAAATTATTTAAAATGCAATTGTTTTACCTTTAATTACATATTGAGGTGCCATCCGATGAACTTTTTTTCTTGTTGAATAATTTGAACATTCTTTTCCACTTAAAAAGCAAAAAGTTCTTGATACACAACGTACTGATCCATTTTGCGGTGCGAAACAAAATCAGAGGCGATTTAAAATTTAAATCTCCCTCTGACTTTGACGTCATCGATGCTCAGAGCTGCTGCTCTTCATTACAGGTCGTTATATAAATCTTATTCCATATAAATGGAGCAGAAAAACGTGGTCCTTATCTTAATAAATGTTTCTAATATTTTTCCTTAAAATATCTAAACAAATCTGAACAATCAAAATATTTTTATATTCGTATATCTTTCCATTTCCTTGAATGCGTCACTACACGACTGCGTAGCGAACGCCTGCGGTTTAACACTTCAAAAGTGATAAATAAATATAAAAACGGTATTTCCTTGTATAGAATAAATACAAAGATTGGAACTTTACATAATATAAAAAGAACACCACCGTAAAAAAATATTTTATACTTTATTTCGTACTGCGCATGCTTGCAATGGCACTTCCGGACGAATCGTATTTCCGGGACGAATAGTATGGTGACACTGACCCCAATAGTTCCAGATGAATATACTAGATCTGAAAAAAGCTGAACAAAACTAGCACATAATCCAAAACATGAATATGCAGGACTAAACCAGGACTGGAGAAAAATGCAAGATATTGAAAGGAGAATGCAAAATCGGGTTCAGATCAGGACAGAGCATCATCTGTTCCCTCACTTTGGCAGACTGGGTTAAGCAGAGAACACTTGAACATGAATGTCTTAATTATCATTTATTCTGTACAAATTTCGTCCCGTACCAAATGAAGCAGCCTGTATTTTAGAGCAAGCACTATGTTTACAGCCACACCAAAAATCGGATCATTACAGATTAATGAAATGGATTGGCTTCATTGCACTTTGTCTCCCAAATACAACAATGACTCTAAAAATCCACTATTTAACTGGAACGTGTGTTGTATCTTAATGTATCTTTAGCATGTAAACACAGACCAAAATTATGTGATTATTCTAATTTCATTCAGTCAGTGTAAATGTGTGCTGGAAATATAATCATCATATTAGAAAGAAGAGATCTTTAGTCAAACAGTCGTCTTTTTACGACGCTGATTGTCAAAACACAGAGAGGCATTTGTGTGAAATATGAAATAACCACGTTCATTTGGTCTTGAATGACAATGAAATGAATTATTAAAACAATACAATACTGTTAACGGGTTTAATAACAAGACCCCGAGGGAAAGTAGTTCTTTGTTACTGGCCAATTGCAACCATTCAAACTGCGATTGTCATATTTTTGTTCATTCACTTGCAAAATAAGGCACACAGAAGAAACAAGTACTGAGCTGTATATCTAATAACACATCATTCTAAACTGTTCATTGTTTAAAATTAAGATGGCAGGCAGGAGTGAATTCCATAGCTTAAATTTCACTTTAAACTTTCAGCTTGATTCATTGTATCTCTGTAATTACTGCCTTTTCACATGAAACAAAAACCCTTCCGTATCTCTTCCGTGAGCACACATAAACTAAGATTAAGTTATTTCATCGCCATAGATTCAAAAAGTGACGCCAGCTCGCAACCTGTTTGAACAATTTTCGAGAACCCCTGTCCCGGCTCACATTGTTCCTGGCAGCTACATTAATGAAATTCAGCTCAGATGGACTGTTGCTAATAACTTTTTTCTTCCAAATCCCACTTCGCACGTTTGTTTCGGCGTCTAAATCATGTTTTCGACAGCGTTGGGGAGAGCGCGCGCGGCAGAAGAAGTCTCCTCCTCGGCCCACGTCGAGCCGGCGTTTTTGTTCATGTGTCGAATGTGAATGAGAGTCCTCGGGCTGGAATTGCCTCCCACCCAAATCCTCGGAGTAACAGTGCATTCTGCGGGGAGAGAATTAATTTGTTTTCCGTTTTCATTTGGCAATTGTGATTACTGCGGAGACTAAGCTGTGTTGGAGCCGCCGCTTTGAAAGTCGGTCCCGTTTGGAGCAATACCAACAATACAAACAACTGTCCCTGTTTTTCTCACACTTTTCTTTTTTCTTTTCGGTTTTTTTTCTTGTTTTACAGAGTTGTTTGAAGCAATGCGCAAGGCTTGGATTGTTGACTAATTGCACCCACTCCAAAGCAAAGGCACTAATGAGTATTTGAGTTAATGAATAAACATGCACACTATATTACAGTGGAAAGTTCAGATTGTGGGGTTCTGCTTATAACCGTCATTTTGAATCCTGCTAACTAATGGGTTTCTGCCATCGTATTCTTTGGCGAGAATGATGGATGAATAAATGCAGATAACGGTAAACCAACCACACACAAACACTTTAAAGGGGACACAGCACACAAAACTTGAAGGAGCTTATATTATACTTTACGGTTGTATTTTGATTGATTCATGCATGTTTGAGTAATCCTGTATGGCGGTTATAGTGCGTATGACAGGTTTTAACGATTTTCTCATTTTGATTTTATTTGGTGTATTAATACGTATTGTACATAAAATTTGATGTTTTACACCAATCAAGTCATGGTGTGTGGAGAAAAGCTGAAAAATCTGTTTAAAATTACAGGAAGTAAAAAAACTGATGACATCACACCAGGCAGACTTATTCTATCCAAAGATTTTGCATAATTTAGCCAAAATAAACAACGTATCTTACCCATAAAACATTAATTTAACAAAATAAAGGCGTTTACATATATTTTGATTTGTCGGACAAAAAAATCTTAGCCGAGTTTTAGCCCAGTGTTTAGCCCAAGTCATTTCCTAGTGTGATGTCATCATTTACAACCAGGAAATGATATTACATAACTAAAAAAATGCTAAAATTGATTAAATGTATAATTATTTTTACCAAAACGTTTAATATATTTATCTTACCTGTATTTTAGGTACATGAGTGGTACAACCTGTCAGAGGCACCGACATTCTTTATTCAAAAAAATGCTCCTCAACATTCTGACTGAGTGGCAGAAATATGAGCAGCACATATGATACAATGTGTTTGTTTGGCCTGATTTTTGTCCATGGAACTGTTCTGTCGCTCAAATTAACCAAATGGAAACTGAAAGTAGTTTCTTGTCGCTGCGACTGTGCAGACTTTAGCTTGTTTGCTAATACCAGTTGGCGTTTTAGTACGTTTTAACTGCCCCACAGCAATTCATTTCCTCAACATTAGGACTCAAAACACCGTATTTAAGGAGAGAAAGGTAATGAGTTCAACTGAGTGTGATCCCAAAGTCCGTATCAGAGACTAATGTGAGCGTAGCCTGCAGTGTCCCTGTTCTTGATCTAGTTTTCCACAAATGTTGTTTACTTGATTTTCTTTTGTTTTAGATGTCTGGTATGAACTCATTATTGTTGTAGACTTTTATATTTGTTATCAGGCTGTAGCAGTCTGTTCACATTTTAGTTGTTTTTTGAGCTTTTACAAGAGAAAATGTCATCGCTCATCACTGACTCATGCATTGTTGATACTCACAGCAAAAAGGCCGATTGTCATGATGTCATCTGCATAACCTGAGGGTTGAGGAGTCAGAAAATTCTTTATTTCCCACCCACATCCTAATACTTAACTGGGATTATTTGATAAAAATGTTGACAACAAGTGACACATGTAGAGTTCAAAATATCATATGACAAGCTGCTGTTTGTTTTGGTGACGTGTCCCTGTGAAGAGGGGGGGCTTATCAGTATTGCAGTTTTATAAGTCAGTGAGTCAATGCAAATGTTTCTATTATTAAGCGTTTTTTTATCAATATCAATCAACAAAATGTGAAATGATTATCTGTTTGTGTCATAGTTCAATACTAAGTGTCTGGAGAAAATAAAAATGTCTCCTTTAAGTATGTAAGTGTAAAATAATGAGATAGTATTTATGGTTCAGGTTAAAGATACACTACCGCTTCCTCCTTATTTTCTTAGTTGTTATTGCTTTGTCTGGAATAATTCTTAGTTTGGCATAATTTATCTCTCTTGCTATTATTCAGTCACAGTTGTTTTATTGCAAAGTAGCTTGCCCTGGTGTCACTGTCTCCATGGATATTGAAACATTCAAAGCTATTCTGTGGTACTTTCCAGGCAAAGTATTATCTCCATGGAGACATGCTGGTAACAGACCCTCCACCAGAAAAGTTACAGAGTGCAGCCTTACATTTTCATCTTGTGTGAGTTTGTTTCTCCTGGATGTTGAGTCCTTATGCCCAGGGATGTAATGAAAGATCTCACTGTACAATATTATCACAATATTCATTTCATGGTACAATATTTATTGCAATATTGTGAGAAGCCTAACAGAATTTATTCCTTCTACAATGCCTTGACAAGATTTTGGTGTCAAATTCAAAGGAAAAAATGCTTAATAAGTTATTTCTTTGTGTTTTCTTTTCTGAAATGATGCAAAGGATCACGGTCTGTTGTTCCCACTTTTTTTTAGCTGTTGCCATTTTAATTCAAAATAGTCTATGTTGTGAGACCTATGTGGATACAGCATCTGCACTCGAGTCTTTCAAAAATGCATAAGAGACATTCAAATTGAGTGTAAATTCAAACAAAGATCAGCACTGCAGATTGAATACTGCTTCTGCTAATACAATATGGAGAGCGTTACGTGCATCTAATGTCTGAACTGTGTGTGTGACAGGGGACAGACGAGGACGGGCAGAGGCTGATCCGCTCCACGTCGCTGTTAGAAAGCCAACACCACCACCTGCTGCGCTGTCTGGAGAAGACCACTGTGGGTAGACCTGAATCAACCACAAAACATTATCATTTCTCACTTATCCTAAACAATTATATTATATGTTCATTATGTATGTTATTTTTGAATCATTATTTCTGTTATTGCTGCACAGTTTGCATGTTCACCCTGAGTTTTGGGGTTCCATTTTACTCTAACTTCAATTCAGGCATATTTTATAGTGTTAACAGGACATTTAAATTATATATATATTTTTGTTATAAAATTGTCAAATATCTATATTGTTTTTTTTTTTTTTTTTTTTTTTTTTTAAAGAAGAATTAGTAAGAAATAAAACAAACTAGTTCTGACAACTTTAGATTTACTGTCATAACTTCTTGGTTATGAATTCATTCAAGGTTATTTTGACTTTAGTTTTTCTTATTTCACAAGTTTAAAGGACGCTTATTATACAATTATAACATTGTTAAATCATCAAAAACAAACCTAGAGTTGTATTTAGCTTCATTTATTCCAGTTTCATTAATCCTGTTAACAAGGTCATCTTCTTTGAGTCTCAGAAAAACACCCAGTTTGAAATGCTTGGCTTTATTGACCTAGCATTCAAGTTGAATACTGTTCATTCTCACCACTGACAATAAAAATCTCAGCGCCTAAATACAGCACAGGAAACAGAGTTTTGTGTGAGTATTTAGAAAAAAGTGTGTTTTCCAAAAGTAGACATTACTTTATTTTAAAATGAAAAGGTGGCCAAAAGTATGAATGTGTGAATCATAGTCATAAGAATGCATGATATGTAACTGTTTAACAAGCCAAATATTCTTATTCCACTGGCAGATTTAAAAACTATTACAACTAAAAATGACATGTCAAATACTTTTACATACATATTCAGAACCCCGGTCATTTTGTTGTGTATGAATTGCTTCATTCATACAGCAGAAAAGTCCAAAACAAATATTTGAAAGTGGCATCTCTGTGTTGCAGGCTCATGAGTTTGTGGACGAACATGTGTTTGAGCAAAACTGTTTGGAGAGCACGCTGCAGACCTACCCGTCCCACAGCCCATCCCTCGCCTCCCAGGACAGTGGCACATTCTGCTGCTGTGGACGCAGGAGTGGGACGAGGAACCCTCTGCCCAATAGTGGAGACACTGTGGCTCCTATGTCCCCCCAGGGCCCCCTCCAGGAGCTCAGTGCACTCCACATACAGAGCAGCCAGCTCAGCGTGCACCCCACCAGGTAATGGTCTTATATTACAGTACTGTGAGGACGCGCCTGGAACAGCCTCTAGGTGGGGCTATCGTTGACCTGGCTGGTTCAATCTCTAATGTAGTATCTGATCTTTCACAGCTAATACACTTTTATAAAGATTTAAAGAAGAGGAAAGTTTTCAGAAACTATCAACGGGAGCGTTTTGTAATTTTTTACTAGAATTATTAGATAATTGTCTAAAATTTACGTTGAGGATATCTTCAAATTACACCCTGTATGTTTTTATATTATGCTTGGTTAACATTTATTTAAAGCCCCAGGAAGTTACATTTTAGACATAAAATAGACTAGAATTTTGTTTGTTTGTTTGTTTCTTTGTTTATATTTTGTATTAATTTTATTTCCATGCGTCCTAACTGAGCAGACTTGTAGCTCCACAAACCAGATTCTACCTTGGCCCGGAGGAGCCTCCTCCTGCGTGGGAACATGGAAATGTTGTTCCTGTAGCTATAACGTTTCACAGCATAAAATGTATTTATCTGCATAACGAATGCTCAGAAGTTAACTTTCTATTTCCATGTAATCATACAGATGATGCGCCACCTCCAGAAAATGACTGTTGTTTAATGGTGAATTACCTCTATCTGCTATACCTGCTTTTCTCCATGGAGATGTTATTGCATATGCTTTAGCAATAAAAACCCTGTAATTGAGTAAATGCAAGAAATATAATCAATCATCAAAGCTTTAACATCTCCATGGAGACAACCTTGTGGCAGACCCTTCATCTGAAAAGTTACACAGTTCATATATTCTGACCAAATCATCACTTGAGCTCAATTTCTGCACTACACTGAAAATATGTGTGAATAAAAGAATGTTAACCTGCATAAGCGGATTAATGCATTACAGCAGAAGCTTAAAGAAAGTGATAAACCCTTATAAGTTTTCAACAAGCTCGTTCATTTACCCATGCATGAGGATAAACACACTGTAACAAAGTGTGTCTCTCCACAGTCGCTCCAACCTCAACCTCAGAGCGGAAGACGGCGGCAGGATCAACTGTAAAGGCGGCAGGGTCACCACGGCAATCATCAGCCTGCCCTCGCCCCCGTCGCTCAGAGAGGGTCACCACCACGGCCCCCCACAGAGGAGAGGCGCCCCGAGCATCCAGACCACCACAAGCTCCACCCCCACCAGCATCATCAAGGTCTCGGCCCTCTGACCCCAGCCCCAGAACGGACCCTGACTCATAGCGTAGTTCAGCACAAGGAAACGAGACAAAAAAGAGATGGGTGACCTCGATGGACAAGAAGAAGAAGAGCACATTAATGAAGGGGACTTTTGGAGGAGATTACAACGATGTTAAGGATTGTACAGTAGATAGGTGAACTGAAGTGATTATGGTTATAATGCCGTTTTAGACAGGAAAGGCTGTGTTTCCAGAAAATGATGAATCGCTGTTAAAAAAAAATGTTTTTCGGAGGAAGCTGAGACCAATTGTGTTTACATGATGAATTGTCGCTTTTTGTGTCAGTTGTGGGTCAAACTCATCAGTTGATTTTATTCATGGGGAAAAAAGACTAATGTTTTACGTTTTGATGATTAGATTAGAGTTACTTTTCTGTGGCGAGTGGGGATGGTCTGACGCTTGATAAAAGATGTTGTGAAGGACCAAACAAGCAGGATTTTCCAAAGCCAGACGGGACTAAAAGCAAGCCATAATGCTAAATGTATCTGTATCAATCGGAACATTTTTGGAAGAAATGTTGAAATCATCGTCTATTATTATAGATGAAAAGAAAAAGACTAACAGCCTTAAATGTTCACGGGGTGGCAGCAATCTCTCATTCTAAGAGTGATCAGAGCGTAATACCGTTTTGCAATTTGAATGGCTTTGAGTAGAAAGAAATGTCATTTTGCCTGGTTTATGATTTTTGTAGTCTAGTCAGTGTATTTATAATTTAACAATGTAAATTTGTCTTTGCTGTGTTGTGTTCCTGTGTTTCTGTGTCGCCTCGTTTCAACTACTGTTTTGTGCCAAACTTTGTCATCACTTTTGGGAACGTTTAATGCTGCTATTAAGAATCCCTTTAGACCACTTCCTTGTCACTGTTACTGAAAAGAGATTTACGGTGTTTTTACTGAGACTGAAGGAAGCAGATATTTTCTCTCTTCGTGCTTCAACCCTTTTTCTAAGTGATCTCATTGAAGCTCCAAATGGCCTAGGCCTATAATACATTGGTCATTTTCCTGTAACATGGCTGATTGTTACACTTTCTGAATCAGATCAAGCCTTTTGTCTGTTGTGTTAAAACTGCTGTTGGTTTGTTGGACATAAAACAAGTGTCAGATGATGCCAATTAAAATCTGATACAAAAATGTGTATGTATCTATTTATTAATTGTATTTCAGAAAGCAGAGTGAAAGTAACAAAAGTAAACACTGTACTATATTAGCACTATTTTAGGTATGTGTATTAAGTCAGTTTTACAGTGGGCAGTGTATAGTTTTACTTGAAGAGGGGTTATTTTTTCAGCACATTCATGGTATCATCCAAGTGTTGTAAGTATCCAACGTTTGAGCAGACAAAAATGATATGAAATCTATCTTGATATTTAAGAAATCATTTCAGTTGCTCCAAAAATCTACACAATTCTTCATCAAGGTCACTAAATCTGACCTATTCATTAGTCTCAAAACCTGTGAAATACTTTTACATTTTCAGCCATTCCAGCCCTTGACGAGTTGCTGAATGTCCAAACATTCATAGAGTTTTAGACTAATTTTGTTCTCATATACCAGTCTACTAAATGTGATGTGGCTCCCATAGCTGTATGTTTGATAGCAGTTTTTGATTTATTATTTGTTTTTATTTTTATTCCTTGCAAATGCTTTCCCTCTCTCCTGCCCAGCAAAGCCAATGGGTCAAATAAATCTTAAAATAAATAAATACATAATTAGAATACAATCCAGTCATTTAAAAACACTGTCCTGATGACTACTTTTGCCACTTTTTGTACAATGGATCACTTCTGGATGAATAAGGGATGACACTATTTTAATTGAATAGTTGTTGTTTTTTTTTGCTCTTGGCTGTCTGTACTTTTACTTCAGTAACAATATCGAGTTCTTCCACAACAAAAAGAAAGGGACTACTGCACAAACGTGAATGAGGCGCTTTCATTTTTGCAATTACGTGATATGTACACAAGGGGGCAGCATAGGGACACTGCAATTTCTGATGGTGAGATAAAGACTAATGTAATAATTTATCTGTTGATTTGATTGTATTATTCAGTATGTAAAATTATCGTTTCATCGCTCAGATGCAGAAAATGACATTTGTAGATTCCTGTTTTATGTTATCTGACATACAAATTTTTATCATCCTTGACCCGCATCTTAAAAATACAATTACCACTGTACAATTACATTTTCTTTGCCATTGCCCTTTGTGTCACATTTGTCCATGTGAACTTTACATTTACAACATGGCGCCCGCTCTCATTACCATCACAGCCACAGCGCACACGAGTGACCTACACCACGAACAGGCCGTATGCATAATGCACTCTGACATCCACTTTCATTTACATCACAGTAACATTGTCTTGTGGAGAGGTGACTGGTAATGACTTACAATTATCCTTTCAATTTGTTTCCTTATTCAAAAAAAAAAGAAAGCTTTCAGTAAGGTTATGGTTGGTGAAAAGTAAAAGCACAGATACAGGAGCAAAAAGTAAGTAAAGATATCACATATACAAATCTTCTTAAATAAAAGTATGAATTAACATTTTTATTTCAGAGTAAAAAGTAAAAGTATTTTGTCCAGATTTTGATAAAGAATATTTGATAAATATATTTATATTTACCTTTTTTGGTAAATAAATTCCTCAATGTTTCTACACTATTTATATGTAGATTTTGTTTGCTCAAAGCCAAGACTTGAACTGAAAATCTTGAGGCAGAACGTCACCACAAATGTGCTAAATAAGAAGCCATTTACCAATACAGAATGTTTTACTTTTCAGTCCTTTTCAAAAATGTAATGTAGTAAAGTACAGATACTTGCTCTCAACTGTGATAAAGAGGTAAATATATTATTCACTCTTTTCTTTGAATAACTACTTTACTTAATCGTTATTATTTTGAAGTTGCAAAATGTGGCTACTCTACCCAGCTTCGGTCTTGCTTCCCAAAATTGTCCTTCTAGTATTCAACAACATGATTAAATGTGCAGCACCTAATGTCTGTTGTGACTAACTGGAGTGTTTTGACCTCGCTTCTACTAAATGTATGGGTTATGTAGTAATGGAAACAGTCATTACTCCGTAGCCAAACCTGTTTACAACCTAATATCTTCTGCATGTCGGAATAATACCAGGATCATAATACAATGACTTTTTAAGATGCTTGGTTTTCAAGAATGTAAGTGTTTTGTGTCTGACCGGAGGTTGGCTTAGTGGACGCACACACACCCAATGTTGGATTATGAAACAGGTTTGAACTGTCTGAGGCTTGTGAATTGTAGTCTCAAGTGTCTGTGTGAATTACATTGTGTGATTTAATAGGTTGATTTTTTTTTTTTTTTCACTATGTGCAATATGTTTTACTCAACCAACTGTTGAGTTAAACAGCATAGAATATACAACCATTTCCATGAACTTCAAAAAAGTATTTTGCATTTAGAGGAGAATATTGTACACAACGGCCTAAATTTTAAAGTGCGTGTGACAGGATAAATCAGAAGATTCAGAATCAGAAAACTTGCTTTGACGGTAAGGTGCAACAGATGTATAATTTACTGACCTTTATCTAACCAGGAAATATATATATTTTCAATGACAACGAGATCAGAACAATAGTGCAAACTTGCAATGCAAACAGTGGAAGATGTGTTAGATGAGAGTTATATGCATTATTAAAGTGACATGTAATATTAAGGCAGCAGGTGTTATAAAGTGTCCTTGAGTCCAATGGCAGAGGGAAAGAAACTGTTCTTGTGGTGAGAAGTTCTGGTTCGAGTGAATCGTAGCCTCCAGCCCAAGGGGAGTGGCTCAGATAGTCCATGTCCAGGTGAGAAGGGTCACCTGGACATGGTCCCCGAGTCCCCGTACGTCTCCAGGACTCCCCGAGTCCTGGAGACGTACATGTCCTGGACAGATGATCAACTTCTCAGCAGAGGCACAATGCGCTGCAGTCTGTGATTGTCCCTGGCTGTCGCTCCGTACCACACGGTGAAGAGGAGCTGAGGGCGAGGTTGAAAACACATTTCATTAAAACTATAAAATATGCCAATTTTGTGAATAGTTGACAAAGACTAATACCTGATGAAAGTTATTGTTTAAACAACAGAGTTGTGTATAAATTGAACTTCATTTTTTTCACAAACTGCCACTTGGCTGAAGTAAAACTATTACAAATATTCACCACAGGTTCTTTCCCACCAAACAAAGTCATAATTAGAAAAACATGAGAACCTTCCATATGCACAGCTAAGATCTAGGTGAAGAGTGCCGTTAGCTTAATGATTTACATTTAAACTCTAACCACAATCATCCCTCGCCGACCAAAACTCCACTCACACTCCTGTGTGAAGGGAAAATATACTTCCTTTTGCTTCATGTTCACACTGACAGCTGCAGGAAGTGGAACAAGACACAGCTGCAGTTGGGAGTGACTTTGGTAAAGCACTACAAAGCTATGACTACATCCAAATGCAGTATTCAGTTATAATATGCAACAGTAAAAAGGGTCTTGTTTAATTAATATATTCATTTCTGCATATTCCCTTTCTGCATACTCCTCTAATTCAAGCATATCAGCAGTTACCTATTTAAACAACTTCAGCAAACACACACTGTAATTGCGTCACATTAATAATAGAATAATAGTATCAACAACTTAAAAGATCTGCAGCTTTGAGGACACTTTGAATACCCACTGTTTTAAAAAATTGATGAAGTCACAAACAATCTAAACTTCAGAAGTTTAGATTGGATTACTTATTCATTTTCTCTGTTTATTATGCCATTTTCCTTCTTTGCATCACAGTGGCTACAGTTAGTTGGCAAAAAAGTGGAATAATCTGATAACTCAATTAGATCTGATAATCGAAAACAATTAATGTGTAGAGTAACTTGTATTTGAAAGGAGTGGGCTTAAACATTCGACTACGATGATACTACATTTGGTGATACAGTATTGTGCTCTGCTGTGTCAATATAGTTTGTTTTGTATATTTTACATAAGGATTTCAAAAAGGGTGTGTTTGTGTGTGCATGAAGTGGTTCAGCTAAGAAATCCTGTGATTTATTGTGAGAACACTGTTTCTCATGAACAGTGTTCATGAGAAACACTGTGATTCTCAGCTCTACTGAGAAGACAAAGCACAATGAAGCTTAAAATTACCTTTTCTCTTTCAATGCTCTTTACTCCTTGTACACCATCTGACAAAAGGAAACTGTCAAGCTGCCAGTTAGAGATGAAAAGAAAGCTGCAAAGCTTTTATTTTCAGTCAAATCAAATCAAATATTATGAGGTGAATCAGAGTCAGTTTGAATTCCAAACCCTCCAATGGGTTAGTTTTTAAAAATCCCCAAAGATTCAGAAAAAAATCTCATAGGACCGTTTTAATGGATTCTGTCAGGACTTTCCTACTTTCATATATTCAACAAAGAACATCCAGTTGGAATTTAAGTTCTGATATTCTTCTGAACAGAGCTTGTTTCCAAGTGTAATCAGTTTGTTTGTGCTCCAAACAGTTCAGAAACAGCTTCAGTTTGAACTGGGGCTCATTTTAGTCAGACATTTTAGGAAAAAATAGGGTGGAAGCTTAAGAGTAAGGCACAATTTCTATTTATTTTTTGTTTTTGACACATTAGTCTGCCCTTTTTGCACATCTTCCCCTGTCAGCAGCTGCACGGCCAGGTATGAACAATCAGAGTGAAATTAGATTACTCACATCAGGTGTAAGTGTTTGGAGTGTTTCTATAATCTGATAACCCAAGAAACAATGGTCAGATTTCTGGAGTGGATGTAAACCACTGACGTCAACCATTGCATGACAGCTTTTTAACAACATGTTAATGGAATGTCTAAGATTAAAACACTAAACTTTGCTTGCATTTTATTTATTTTGACGCTACACTTTCCTTCCTTCACGCTGATGTATCATGACCACTGGCTCAGGTGTTTCCTTTCTGACCACATGGACCACTACAGCAGCCTCCACACTTCACACATGTTTTCTTTTCCACACATCCTCCATTAACTTCCTCCCGTTTGGTTCAGAGACACTGCGCAGACTCTCCTTTCGTGCGCCACAACAATAGACAGCAGCTCGTGTTACGCTCTTATCTGTCGAATCTCCCAGTAAATTATTCTCAGACCCGACTGACACACTCATCTCTGGCGTAATGACTGCAAGCTGTGTGAAGTAACCTGATAACTCGACGCGATTTGAATTGGTTCCGTACGTGCGTCCCGGAGAGCTCGCTCATTGGAGGAAATCGGCGGAGCGACGTAAGCGGCGCTCTTGAATGAGACAGGCACAGGGAGACGAGCGCAGACAGTGGGCAGCAAGCAGCCTGGGCAGAGCTGGGTGTCGCTGTCCTTTCGCTGACGCAAGCACGAGAAAATATTCGGGAGTAAGCACGTTTTTTTGTTTTGTTTTGCTGAGATCGCGTCGTGGGAGCAGTGCGCATTCCTCCACATCTGGATAACAACTGTCTCCTAGGACGGCGTTCAGTCCCGTGTCAGCGTGTCCAGGTGTTTACCTCGTCATGGTCGTGCGTTTGGAGAAGCCATCGCTGTGAATTCTTCGAGATTTTTTGTTTTGTTTTCGTTTTTTTGTGGAAAAACAACCAGCATGGAGCGCCAGGTGTTCAAGCCAGAGAGCAAAAGCATGGATTCGTGTCTAAGGCGACTCAAACAGGAGGTGGTAGGTACCTTTTTTATTACTATTGCCACTCGAGAGTGCAATAAGCCCTGGGGATAGAGGCAAGAGCAAATTAACGTTGAACTTTCAGTTATTACGCCAATATTTGCAATGCGTAATTCAGAAGTCGACTTTACGCACTATTTATAGCCTATTTGTGATTGATAGTCGGGTCATTTAGTACAGTTTTTAAAGCCACAGTAACAATAATAGTAATTGTGTACATGGTTCAATACTATCTTCAGTTGTATGCAAATAGAATTACAATAAGCTATTCTACTTGGCAAGAAAGGGATAATTTTGCGTTTTGCTGGGGTTTTCCTATCATTGTTTATATTTTTCAGTTTGGTTCATGGTCAGGTCACACGCACGTTTGAATCATTATCAGTGCCAAATGTTGTACACTTTCTCAGTTGCAACGAAATGCATGCTGTGTGGCTTTAAATCGAAATAATCTGCACTTACTTAGGAAGCCCATGCATTAACCCTCATTCTGTGTGCACACATCTGGCCCAGATGTTTGCAGCTTAGAGCTTCCTCCTGTCACTGGACCATTGACTTTATTAATTGCATTAAATGCAATTGTCAGGTCGTCACATTAACACTCTCCAGTAAAGATATTTCGGCAGTCTGATTATTATGATGGGCATGAGCTTGTTGAACATTTTGGTATTGGATTTCTAATCGAAAAGTTTGAACATCTGCTCCAATTTTTCTGCCAAATTATTAGGCTGATTGGTTGAGTTATCTCTTTCTTATACGGAATAAAGTAAGCATTAAAAAAAAGTCTGTAAATGTTTTATACAATAACAATATACAGTAGTTGCAGTAATAACAGTAGTACGAGCAGTAGTAGTAGTTGTAGCAGTAGTAATAGTAAGTCCATGAAACAGTGGCTTAGAAGAATTGCATGGAAACAATGTTGTACTTTTATAGAAATTTGATTACTCTTACTTCAGTTAAGCCTTCTCCTACTGCTACTTACATTTTAAGAACTTGTAAATGCAATAAAAACATAGGTACATGACCCTTTACGCTCTCACGCCTAAATCATTTGGCAGTGACAGTTTACAACCCCACTGCAGCCTTAGCTGGCACACAAGCACATTTGGAAACAACTTCAAAGCGCTCCCTGATTCTTTCTCAGCCCCCTCTATTTTCCTTACGTCCAGCGCCTTTCCTTGCCCCAGTGTGTTTTCTGAATGCAATCTATCCGCCTGGCCTCGCGATTTGTCTTTGAGAAGTCGAAACCGATGCCAGACGAACATGCTGTGTCGGTAGCTGTTGCACAGTATGGTAACATAATAGGAAGAAAAATGTAGCACGTGAGCCGCGTCGGGAGGATCAAGCAGAGGAGAGCAGATGTCAGTTAAAAAGCACATGTCAAGCCTGCGGGATGGACCCAATAAGAGAAGCCAAGGTTGTCACTTGTGCTTGGTTCTCAGTAAGTGGAGCAAGGTAACAGATGTCCGTAAAGATCGGTATTATGTCTGCGTGTGTTATCGGTTGGGATTTGTATAGTTCACTTAGCACTGAGCACTGTCTGCACCTGTGGTCTTTGTAAAGCAGGAAAAATGTGAGAAATGCGTGATTCAGAGGTCGCACCAGGCACTTGCCGCTCAGTCGTGTTTGAACTCGGGTCCCGTGAATGAAAATGAATGACTGTTACTGTGGAACGTCAATGTCGGGCAAGAGTCACAAGAAGTCTGATGGGTTGGGGGAAGAAAAATGCGGCATTTATTTTTATATGCAGTACTTTTAAGAATAATTACATTGATATTTTGGAAATCAGGTCACTGCGTGTATCCATAACATGCTTGAGACATACTTGTAGAAGGTTGCTTTTCATGAATGACAATGGAATTTACAAAAGGTAGTGTCAAAAAGTATTGAAGAAGTTGAAGAATGCCTTCTCTCATCCAAGACACTTCCTAATTTCTGAAGAAAATGAAAAAAGTTTAATAGAATGGGACAATAGTATTGCTTAATATTTCAATTCAATTTTGCTAATGAAAATGTTTACTTTAAATCTAAATGTTAACCTATTACACTAAGTAAGTGAGCGAGATCAATGCAGCTTTTGCAGCTTTTGAACAGTTACTCCCAATAAATACCATTGCCATTTCGTTTTCATTTCCAAGGAAGTTAGCAAAGTGAGCGAGCCAATTTATCAATGATATCATGTTTAGCTAATTGGTTACTCAACTGCGGCATATTAGTAATCCCATCCCAAATGAACGTATATCTATGCAGCGCTTTCTTTAACAATCCATACAATCCCCGTGCACCACTCCTGCCTTCTGTCAAGTGTTGTCAAATTCAGTATCTCAGTCAGTGGGTCTAATCACCCAAGAGCTGCAGAGTGTGTTTGTGAGGGTGATTTTTGTGGCGGTCTGCCTGTGTGGGGTGTGTGAGGTCGCGGTTGTCCCGATGACCTTTGACCTCACATGGTCCCAGGACATTACCCTACACTGCCTCTGTCCTGCTTGAACCTGCACACAGTAGTGACACCGCGACTCAACGCTCACGGATACGTTTCAAACCTGGAATGTACTACAGTATTGGCTTTTATGCTCATGTTACTCGGGCTAAATACAGTTTGTCAACACATATTTAGCCTGACACCTCCATGCTTTCTGAGTAGCTGTGTTTGCTAGAAGGAATATGACTCCCTTCTGGTGTCTGAATTTACAGTATTGTGCATAAGTAAACAGATGAGTGACAAAAAGCATGGCCAGTCAAACACCCAGAAGGCTGCAATTTTTGAAAAGCAATCATTTTTTCCAACAAACGAACAAAATATCCACTTTTATTCTGCACAAATTGCTAACCCTGTAGTTTAGATTTGTCAAAACACATCTAAAAGCAACAAAAATCCTCTAAAAGCGACAAAAATGAATCTAAAAGCAAGAAAAACAAATGCCACAGAAACTCGTCTGAAGTGACAAAAACGCAACTAAAAGTGATGAAAACGGGACAAAAACAGGCTTAAAGTGAGAAAGCACAACTAAAAGTGACAAAACACTACCAGACGCAACAAAAACGCCACTTTAAGCCACAAAAACGTGAGAAAAAGTGACGAAGACGTTCCGAAACAAGTGATTCTTAGTTTCAGTCTTTTTGTCCATTTTCCTGGTTGTGTTTAAAATGTGAACTTTGAACGCAGTCCCATTATTAAAACATGACTAAACTAATCACAAATCTAATCACAATACTGGTCAGAAAAATCCCAATTATATATTTTTCTCAAATCGTTTGCACTAATATTAGATTAACCAAGAGATAAGGGACCTTCTTGACCACAGACAACTTTACTCCAAAGAAGTTTTGCTGGATTCTACTTTTATTAATAGTTGATTATTTATTTGTATTTCCCGTTAGAAGTAAGTATTTTTCATTGTGTTGTATGTTTAATAATGAAGAATGCACACCGAGTAGAAGTTAAACTACTATACAGTGAGAGCCAGGACATGCAGACAAGCTTTACCTGTCTGTCTGTTTGAAATTCCTCCCTTGGCAAAGATTTTAAAAGATATTATTTCAAGTACAAATGTTTCAAAGCGCTGTTTAAAAAAGGCTTATGAGAAACGTCAAGACAAATAGCTTTAATCTAAGTATGAGTCATGATTTATTCAGGCAGACCGAGAACGGCAGGCTTGAAGTCAACTCTGACATCCTTTTGAATCATCTTGTCTACGGTGATCAAAGTTTCAGAACTGTCTAATATTTCTTTAAAATATTAACATAAATCCCTCACACCAGGCCCATTTCACACTTTTTTTCCCCTTCAACACCCGAGGCGTATGTCAAGGCAATACCACACCAAAGTAAGAATGCATGAGCTCATGATATTTGAGAATACATTGTTTACTTGTGCCAAATATCCATAAAATCATTACCATTTTAGTAAGAAAGTGAACTCATAGTCTGTGAAGTTAAGGTAAAAGCATATTTTAACAATGAATGTGTTCTAACAATGTTGCAAACAGCATGTGTCCAAATTGGTTTTTTTTACAATATAATCTTATTCAATATATTGCCCACCACATTCTAAGAAATGGTGTAGTTCTCAGGAAAAATGTGTAAATATTTCTAATAGACTTGTTGTACTCTGCATGCACGTGACATTATGACCACCAGTATTAATACTCGACAATGGATTGCTGTGAACCTGTTTGGCTCCCTCCAGGCGGCCCTTCCTTCCTTCCCTCAGCTATAATAAGCTGAGAGCTGGTGGCAGCTGTGGGGCTAGCGTGGGCGCTCATTGTGTTCATGTTAACCTCTATACAAAGTCTGTTTATTATGAGCCTGAATGAAATCACTGCTTAGTCTGACAAAGCAAAGGTTCGTCCAGGATTTATAGTTTCCAAGGATGGGCATGTGTTTGTGTGGTGGTGCTGTTGTGGCAACCTAACGTCATATTGTTATTGTCAGTCCCTCTGAGTTTAGTGGATATATTCGAAATCGGACTATGTTCTATAACTACTGTGAAAACATAACTTAAAGGTGCAAACTAGTGATATTTCTGCACTTTTATGTGTGTTTTTATGTTGTTTTTTTTACAGTCAGCTCACATTTTACGCAATGAATCTCAACAATGACATTTACAGGCACAGAATTTCCCCAAAATATTGAGATATTGAATGAGAAATACAGTTGCTTGATGTAAAAACCGCATTCTCAAAAATTCGGCCATAATTCGGTACTTCAGGACACGGCAACTGTGAAATTAGTAGTGCTGTAATCCTTTTGTCGGTCAGTCGATTAATCAGTCGACAGTTCTTAAACTAGGGGTCGCGAAATGATTTCCATGGGTCCCCAGATGATGGGGAAAAATGGATTCAATAGTCTTAAACAAGGCTTGACCCCCTTCAAATGCAGTAGTAAATGTAGATTCTTATTTGTTGGCATTTTTCTAGGTCTATATTCTCAAAATAAAATCAAATGTTAGATATGAGGCTAATTTATTACGCCTATTTTTTGTGTTTGGGGGTTGCGAATGTGAACTATTGTTAGTTTGGGGGTCGCGGCTGAAAAAGTTTGAGAACCACTTAGTTGACCAACATGTTATTAGTCATATCATTATTATTTTATTTAGATTAAAGGGATTTATGTGGCAAAAACAGCAAAAGCAAGAGGATATGTCATGAGTTAGATGAAGCTTTTGAAGTGAATCATGAGTCTAACTTGTATATCTAAAATAAAAATATACTGTTTACTAGGGTTTTTAATGTATGTATAGTTTTTGCATGAACTCCTGTGCAGTTGGTGTCTTTTGACTGCAATTTGGGTTACTTTGCTATATTTTTGCCTTTTTTGTGCTTTTAGTCGACTTATCAATCAACAGGGCAGGTTTTCATTTGACCAAGAATTTCTTTAGTCGACTACAGCCTTAGAAATTAAATTACAAATTACATGGCTCGTCACATTATTACGTTGATTTTTTTTGCCTGATCCGGTATGACAAACTGTTTCCGTAACTGGTCCTGAACAAATCTGAACACGCTTGCCAGTTTCTCGAAAATCTTGCCATGCCATTTGGACTTAATAATGCATAATTTCCTCAAAAACAACAACAAAAAAGCCACAATTAAAGTTTGAGATGCAACCTGGCATTGCATGACTCAGTGGCGCTCAAAGAAGTGTGCAGAACTTCGGCCTGGCACCTCAGACGAGATCAAACGCACTTCCTACGCAGGATGAGTCTATATCTTCAATCCATTTTGATGTGAAATGAGAGGAGGCGCAGTCTGTAATCTGCCAAACCAGCGTCAGCCCTGCCGTCGGAGTGGTGGGCCGGGTAATTAGCCGTGCACTTTCGCTGCCCACACGCAAGGAACTGACGTCAGCCGCTGTTTATCGAGCGTCCGTCACAGATTTGGCGTCTCCAAATATCATCTGTCACGCTCCTCCTCATCCCCCTGTCGGCAGCTCGGTGAGTTCTAGCAGGAAGAAAGTGATTAAACCACCTCCCGAAGACGCCAGGGAGTCTTCCTCTGCTTGGTAATTGACAGAAATGGTTTGCAAAGATAGAAAATGAGCTGTTGGACTTTTGAAAGTAGGACATCATGTGTTGCTGACAAATTAGTTGAATGGGAATGAGTTGCTGATCACACATTCGACAAAGTGGTTAGTGCTAGGCAAAAAGTGAAAAAAGCTTAATGTTTATAATACGTTCTCTGGATTCATTTGGATTTGGTTGTGGAATCAAGCTCGCTTTTTCTAATTGGTTCTGCATTTTTCATGTTTAATGTTGTATTCAGTCAGTAATAGGGCTGCAAGGGTTAATCAACTGAGTGTGACTAGTCGGTTATAAAACAGAATCTACTGTTGTAATTAATAATCGTATTCATTAACTACACAGACACATGTAAAAAGATCTTTTATAACAAAGACATTATTCAATCGCACTGTCATAAAACAATAAACAATTGCTGATTTTCATCAATAATACACTTAATTTATATATTCTTGAAGCCTTCAGTCACAACATTTTAGCCTTTATGTGATTGATAATGTATTTAAAAAGTCTAAAAGTATAATAGAAATAATTGTCTGACTAGTCAACTAAAATAATCACTGACTTGAGGTTGTTAAATTAATGCCGACAGGGGCTAAAATTTTGAAAGCAAGCTTTGTGTAAATGTTTATAGCATGGTTAATCACTGAAAAAGAATTAATCAAAATCTAATTGAATTCTGTATGAAAATCGTTATGAAATCTCAACGGTAGTAATTCTTGAAATACCATCACTTCCTCCACAAACAATAAAACATCCTCTTATTGTGCATAAAAAAAACTGTTAACCCTGTAGTTTAGATTTGTACAAACATGTTCTGAAATACATGCAGTTGTATGAGTTTGTCAGCTCAGGTCAATTTTCCTGGACATGTTTAAACAGTGAACAGAATTCTATTATTGAAACATAAATCTCCTGCTCTAATCAAATACTTGTCAGATTGCAGTAAATCCTTATCATAATAAAGACAAACATCGTACCATCATGCATTTCTCCCGGTGACCTTTCACAATCGTCCCTGACCCTAAAAGTCTTGCAAACCAGCATGTATCTTCTCCCTCAAGAGCATAGTTTAACCCTCACCACTGTTGTTTATTTCCTCCATCTCCGGATGCCATTTACGACCCGTGGAGAGTCCTGGGGCAGATTCACAAACACAACCCCTCTGTGAGAGCCCTCGCCTCTCCTAGCCCTGCCCTTGACCTGCACAAACCCCCATTCATTTTAATTAGAGGTGCAGGGCAGTGGTGTGTACTATAGCCACCACTGACCAGGCAGCTCTAAACAGGAAGGCTATTTGGGTGTGATAAACCTGGCTTGGGTGTTTCCTGTCCAACCAATAAACCTATGAATGGTCCGTATTTTCCCCCAGAGTAGCTTGTGGTGTCATGGTGATTGTTTATATGTTTATTTCTGATCTAATAATGAGGCTTTTCACATGCAAGCTCGTAAACGCACGCCTTCAAAAGATAGTGACTTCATTTAGACGCGGCATGTGCAGACTTGAGTGAGGCTCTCTGTTTGTTTGGTGAATTTATTTTTCCCCCTCGCGACCAAAGCTGATAATAACAAGGCCACATTGACAGCAGAGCCCTACATCTGAACAGACGGTATACTTTGTTTATATTCTTGCATATTAAAAGATGCCTTGAGGAGCGTTGACACATGCAAAGACTGTCAAACGAGCCATTGCTTTGTTCTTGTGTGTTGTATATTTAATATATCAATTAAATATATATTAAAAATATATAGAGCGCCTCATTCAAGTCTGCACATGCCGAGTCTAAATGAATGTTGTATATTTAATATATCAATATAAGGACTTGATGTAGCAAAAAACATAGTTCATTAAGCGCTGTTCTGGCTTAGTAACTACTTAATTAAGATTAGGGTTCGGGTTTGGAATTGGGGGTTTGAGTTGGGGCTGCAGTTGAACGCCTTCTAATGATTAGTTGATTATAAAAAATAATTGATTATAAAAATGTCTAAATATCATTAACTAAATTATACACACTCTTAAACACGTTTTATTTGTAGAGCACTATTCGTACACAAGGCAATTCAGATGCACAGCATGAAATTGCATTAAAATTACAAAACAGATAAAAACATTAACAAAGGCAGTGAATTCGAAGGAAAAAAAAAAAGATTATTGCTGGTTTTCATCTATAATACAATAAATATTCTCTACCTAGAAGCCTTCAGTCACCATTTTTCAACCTGTATTTGGTTGATAATGTGTTAAATAGCTTAAATACAATAGAAATAATTGTTTGACTAGTCGACTAATCGAAAAAATTGTAGATAGACTAGTTGATTACTAAAATAATGGTTACTAACAGTCGTAGTTCAAGTATTAGTTCAGTAGTTACTAAGCCTGAAATATTGTTAATGAACTGTTTGTCCGCTATAAATTAAGTCTTTGTACATGCTTTATTAAGGCAGGAATAAGTGTAGTTATCATAAATGATTATCTGATATTGTTATTCAAGATATAAATTTTTCCTTTCATTTTCCATAGAGCGCTAAATGCTTGGTAACATTTTGAATGCTATTGTTTTAACCTCTTTTTGATATAGCTTCCATAACTGCTCATATCTATTGTTTCCTTTCTTATTTAGGTGGCTCTTTAAATTCCCTTTATTGTCCTGCACAGACCCATTTTAACTTCAAGCAATGACCCACTTCTTTTATGGTGACCGCCGCTGGAACACATATAACTTTTAAGCAGACCTCTGTTCTGCGATAAGTCAAGATCAGCGCCCATTGTTCATTTTACTTTGAAGTATGCGAGCCCTAATTGGTAATTGTATAAGTGCGGCCGACTTTGCTGTTTGAGGGAGTTTAGAGGAGCTGAGGGGCCGGGGGATTGGACACAGTTTGGTGAGCTAATCCCTTTCATACCAACGACCACTTTCTCACTTGGCTTGTTCATCTAAGCATTTCTGCACCTTCTTCATATACTAATCAGGCATAACATTATTACCACGTGCACACTGAGGATCGAAGCAGTTTTTATTTAATCAGACTAAAAATAGTAGCTGCTATTGTCAAGATCTACCAGGGAATCTTAGCACGGAAATGATGAGTGTGGGGAAGATTAATGAACTAAAAAAATCTACTCAAGAGCACTTTCGGATTATCAGATTATGTCAAAATGTGGAGTGTTTGAACGATTTTGGAATAATAGTTGTGATGTTTCTGCGACGTGTTGCATTTGGATTTGTAAATTATGTTTTTTTTATAGTTCAAACACATCCATTTTAGCCCATTAATTGGTCGACGGTGTCTTAGTCAACTAATTTATTGGGATTATAATAAGGATTTATACGAAAGCATGGATTGAGTTTGCAGGAGTTTATGGAGTGATTGGACAGTTTAGTTTGCATTTATGAAGATTCTCTTTTTAGCACGACGCAACAGAAACCAAATAAAAGGTTGAAATATCCTGCCTGAAGGCTTCTAGATAGAGAAAATGTATGCATTTTTTTTTTTATGAAAGTCAGAAATAGTTTGTTCTTTTTTGATATTTTGATTTAACAATGGCACTGTTTTTATTGTAAAATATCTTTTCGTATGTGTTTTCGAGTTTGTATAGTCCAGAGAAACATTATCTTTATCAAAGTACAACTATCATTGTTTTATAGCCGGTTAGTCACAATTAGTTGATTAATCGTTGCAGCCCTGTTAGCATATTTAATGAGTGATAGATATGTTAATTATTCAATCCTTTACAGCTCAAATATGAATCTAAGGCAAGAAAAATAAGGAAAAGTTCCCCATTAGTGCTGTGCTACTTGTAGAAAGATACATGCGATAAATATTAAGCTCCAAAATATATTGTTCAATCTACCATATGTTGAACGATATGGCCATTATTGTGACAGGCCAAGTTTTTGACTAGTGCCCAACATTATAACATGCAAATGCTCTAAAAGTCTGTTTTGCATAGACTTTTAAATAAACTTATACATTACTGCCGCTCTGTTTCTGAACTATTCCCCGCAGCCCCAATTTCACTCGAGTCATCGTTAAGTTCACCATTCATTTAGACAAGTCAGGCTTTTTCTTTCACATCCACGTTTTATTAACCAAGACCCCGGGGTGCTCTGTGTCTACCCTAATGAGAGCTCAGCTGATTAGCACCATCTCAAAGCCTGGCATCCCATGAACCACAACATCTGTGTCCAACTAAGTCTTCATTTAAAAAGACCGCACTGGATAGTAGAGGATGACATATTTGGGCCACAGTGTTTTAAAATGGCAAAGCTGCAGCGCCTCCGGTTATTTGGTTTGGCCAAGGTGCAATAATAGTTTGTACTTGAGTTATAACCCTTGGGCACCATGTGAATTATTAATGGTATCTCAAAATAGAAATGCTGGTAATCTTGAATACTTGGATGTAGCCAACCAGTGGATTCTCCAGAACTGTTAATGCATTGTCCATTGAGACCCATTGTCCCATATGTAATAATGAATAATTAAAGTAAGTAAAGTAAAGTATGAATTACATTTGTATTAGTGGATAAGTAACTAGTTTATTAAGTTGTTTGTTTGCTTGATTGCAAAATATTGAATTATCATGTTTTATTATTATCTAATTTATAGAACTCTGATAATGTCATTAGATTACCTTGGGGTTGGAATGGCCTTGTGGCAATGTAAGAAAGTGCTTGACCAATAAAACAGTTTCCCTTCACTTCGGCTTGTTTGAAGCATTGTTTGAAGTCACTCTGTCCTTTAGTACAGACACACATCTTATCTGTACAGCTGTCATGGCACATAATCAAAGGATTTTTGGATGCATAAGTAGATTTCACAGAATTGGAGAGAATTAGAGTGTACAAGACAATATAAAAAAGTCTAGGCATGCTACTGAATTGTGGTTGAATTGAATGTGGCCCAATGTTCCTTTTCTTAAAGTAGCTCACATGCAAAAAACATCAAACAAACTTTAAAAGTAGCAATGGTCAAATCAATAACAATGAAATAACCACAAGCAAATGCACAAGAATAGTTCCGTGCAAAAGTGAAATTAGGCTGCTTTTGGAGAGCTTGTGCAAACAGGTGTCTGTCATTCAGACTGTAAGGGGGTCTAAGCTCTGTGGGAGATGAAATTTCAAAAACACTTCTAATGCATTCAATGTGAGCGTGGTAATCCGTCTACTGATCCTGCCAACACAACGCCAGTTGTAGCAGTGATAGAGATCTGTGGTGTTGTCCCGTCAGGGGCATTGTTGACTTTTGATGTGGAGAAGGTAAACCGGGATTAGCCGTGTGAACTATAATGATGTCAGGGATATGGGGAAGACGGTAGGAGACAGGGAAAGGGACTGGCAGTAATTGCATCTAACTCGACAGGCTCATTTAGAGATCCAACGTGCGGCTTTTGTGGGCAGAGATAGGCTTATTAAGTGAGACTGTTCACGCCCCTGTGCTCCTACTCAACCATATGCTATCAGTGCAGAAAATTAAGTCCTTTGCACAGGAGAGCTGTAGCACTAGGATTTTCAGGATGAATGTTTTGTCCGCAAGTGTGTTTTTAGCAGATTTGAATATAAAAAATAACATAACATGACTAATTCATCAAAACCCCATGTGAAAAATTGTTGCTACTTTACTATATTTTATCATGTTCCAGATAAAAAATACAACCATTACATACAGTATATTACATGTTTATCAGGATTTGTTTACCTAGTTTAATGTACAGAAAACATTGTCATTATGCAGAGATTTTTAACATACAGTTTCAATATCGCTCTAGGTATACAGTGATCCCTCGTTTATCGCGGGAGTTGCGTTCCAAAAATAACACGCGAAAAGTGAAATCCGTGAAGTAGTAGTTATTTTACAATGCAATACTGAACTATGGAATGAAACTAAAAAACAAAACCTGTTTTAAAGCCCAAAATTAGTTTAAAACAATAATTTTAATATAGTAATACAAGGTTGGAAACATTGTCACTGGCGTATTTCACAGTCTGTGCCTCTTCGTCCTGACCATAGACATAAAACTAGTGGACAGACTGTCGTCGCTCCGCCCCATTCATGAAAATGCGGCTCAGTCATGGAGAATTCAAAATGGCCGCGGGTTAGCCCCCACCACTTCTGGTGGGGAGGCGGAGAGGCCGACTTGGGGCGCCTTTTGCTGACGCACTGCCGCCGTAGCTCTCTATAGTTACCGCCCCACTCAGAGGTGTTTGGCTGCGCTGCGGACATTTCCGGCGCCAGCAGCCCGCCTTCCTCATTAGATATTCAAGAACTTTAAAAATCACAGCGCTAAACCAGCCTGGTTCAAAAAAAAATTCACCCCCTCAGCGTTGTCACAGAGCCGTAAGCTAACGCTTGAGACCAAAGCCGCATTTTTGAGCCAGGCTCTAAAGTAGGTTTTGAAACGCCTAACTCCCCATTGACTTGCATTGAATAATTCTACTTCGCAGCCAGCTCCCTAGCGTCAGCACCAGATTGCAAACATGGCAGCCTACAGTCGGGCGGCTCAATTTGAGCGCCGTAGCCTCGCCCACTGGTCCTGACTCTGCCCGCTGTAGCGCTCTGTTTACTGTTAAACCATTCCTGTCTGGTCCCTGACCGTGGTCGGAGGACACGGGAGATTCTCTCCAGGGCCGGCGGGTCGCCGTCCCTCCGGGTTTAACTCCCTATTCTGAACCCCACGGTTGTCCAAAGTGTAGTGTGAGTGCAATGACGACCTCAGTTTGTTGCTCCAGAGTTTTGGCTTTATTTTACTGTAATACACCCGCTAAGCCTCACCCAGGTACCCACACTCTTCACACCCGCCACTGGGCTCACTCTCTGACGCGCAGATTGGCTGCGCAAGACGCAGCCTCTCTCACCACGCACCTCTATGTCACACACAGAGCTATCTGCCAATAGGAGCTAGACATACATCTCACAACACTACGCTGTCGGCAGAGAGCGCTTTTCGACATTGTGGGTTTTGTCACAGGGAAAAATGCAAACGTAAAGTTGGCAGAATGTACAGAAACGAAAAACTGTTGACAAGTGAAAACCAATACAGTACAGCGTCAATATTTTATTTCTAGACAACAGTAAAGCCCCTGAGCCAATCAGGATTCAGAGCACAATGCACTGTAAAAATATCCGCACTGTAAAAAAAATCCGTGAAGCAGCGAAGCCGTGAAAGATGAAGCGCGATATAGCGAGGGATCACTGTAATTGCTAAAATCACATTGTACACTACTCAACAACCCATGTGTACTGCATATTTATAATGGGTTAATGCAATAAAAATTCGACAGTGGGCATAATTATTTCCAGCACGTTTCCATCTCTCACAGAGCTTATCATTTGTTGTTGCATAGTCTGTGTCAGTTGTCTTTTGCTTCTACTTTTCCCACTGAGAGGTCAATCAGTGCTCCCCCAAGATTAAGTGTCATCCGCTATACCACCGCCGCTCCCTAGTACAACCCAACACCCCCACCCACTTCCTCCTCATATGGTATTATATAATTGAATCCATCAAGGGTCCCGTCTTCGGCATCCAAACATATGGCTTGGGACCCCCACTTTACACCCATGCAAACATTACCCCCTCCCCACTGTCCCCTGTACACCCGGCTGACTCTCACTGCTGTCTCATTGTCAATGCCTTTCCGCTCGAGTGAAAACCCCGCCCCCCTCCCTCCCTGACCCATCTCTTACATTTGGGGATTAAAGTCTAGACAGATGCTCCTGATTGGTTGTTGGGGGTTAAATGGTCTCCTTTCATTGGTGGAAAATACATAAAGAGGCCGGCTGTGTGATAGGTTTGAAATGTAGGAGACAGTGACAGACTCAGGTGGAGAATATCAATAAGACCGAGGAGAATTAATCTACTGCTGAGGTTTCCTTCTGTACGGTAGGATTGCGTTTCAGTATTTTTATGTGTGAAACAAATTGCTGTTGCTGTACATCAAGATTTTCTGTCAGAGGTAAAATGATTGATAGTTCATTTATAGTACAGCCGCAGGAAAATAATGTTTGAATTGTTGCTTCACAGCATATTTTCCCACTCTTTTTGGTACGTAAAAACTCTGCAGGTTTTATCTTGTCCTTGAATCATAGTTCGTTATTGCAGATAGATTGAACATTGCATCAATTACATGGTTGAAAATAGACAAAGAATTGTATTACAATATATATATCAACTGTTATTCATTAAACCATTGCTCATTGAACTGTACTGACATGTTGCATTTTACATAATTAGGCATAAATTATTGTGATTTTGGATTTTATAATTAGTTTCAATGCAATCAGAATTTCTTTGTGACATTTGATTCTAGGATTTAAAGTCGGTGTTATTGAAATTGTAGTTTTTGTAACTAATAGGAAGCAAAAATGACATTTTAAAAAGTAATGTTTGTAATAGAAGCATATTTAAAGATAAAATAGTTCATTAATCATCATATTGATTCACTCATAAAACTCCCTGTCTGAAAATCCAGTCTCCATTAATCCTTGGTGATGACAAACCTGTTGTATGACGTGATTGAAAGTGTGGGTCAAAACCACGTTTAAATCAGGTCTGAACGAGCTGAGGCAGAGGTCAAGTAGATGCCTGGAGGCGTTTTGTCTGCCTGCAGTAGAAGACGTTACATCAGCTCACATGACACGGGCTCTTAGAGAGATGAGAGCAGAGCAGAATGAAAGGAAAGGCTAAGATTACTGCTGCTGCACAGAGCCCCGTAACAAAGAACTCAAAAAAAGAGATGAAGGAGAAAAGGCAAAGGGGACTTAGATGGGAAGATTATATAAAGTGGGAAAAAACATGAAGCCGTGGTCTATTTTGCAGCTGTCATTATTTGGATCCTCCCTCACAGCCTGCCATATGGGACTCCGGCATGTCATCCAAAACTAGGTCACATGACTCATAATTAAACAACAAGGTAGAACGATGGAGAAGAGTGATAGAGAGACAAATTGCATTGGGATATTACAAAAAGGGGTGGGTGTCTTTCAGTTTGATGGATGAAATGGGTTCTTGCTGATCAGATGGATGTTTTAGCCTCCCAACCTAATCTGAATTTCCTTTGTATGTCGTTGCAGTTGTCGATGAAAGAAGCCGGAGATGGGCTACACGCTCAGATGAACTCGATGATGGGAGCGCTGCAAGAACTCAAGCTCCTGCAGGTCCAGACCGCTCTCGAAAACCTCGACATCACGGGACGCCCCATCAACCGTGGGCTACCGCACCATCCGGACAACGCTTCAGGGAAAGGCCTTGGGTTTGACCACAGCATACCGCCAGAAGCCAACGCGAGTCCGGTGCCAAGTCTAGAGAGCGGCAACACCACAATGAGCCGAGAGAGTAACTGCATGTCCCAAAGTGGAAGCAGCATGGGGACCTCAACCACATCGTCATCAAGCTTTGAGTCTGACAGTGATAGTAGTAGAAGCTCAAGAAGTTCAAATAACCAGGAGGCTATTCCAAAACGCTGGTCGGGATACACAGCTCCCCAAGTGGACTTTTGTGGACCAACTGTTGGAAACCCCCCACCCGAGCCATATTCGCAACCGCAAGGCCAGCGTCGCTCTCAAGTTGTAGATCTTCCTGGGATTTTGTACAGCCTTTCTAAAGAAGGGCCATCTATGGACAGTGAATGCAACCAGGACAACACAGATGACGCAAGCGACTGGACCTCATCGCTAATGAACCAGTGTCGCAACCGCCAACCTCTAGTTTTGGGCGATAATGTTTTCGCAGATCTTGTCGGTAACTGGCTGGACCTCCCTGAAGTAGAGAGAGAGGACATGGAAGACGACGAGATGACGAAGGAAGATGCAAAGAACGGGAACGGGATGCCAGATAAACTTGACAGTCAGCAAATGCGCCTAAGTCGGTCTCAAGAGTTTTGCCGAAAGTTCACGCTCACGACTAACATTTTTAAGAAGTTCCTACGAAGTGTACGTCCCGATAGAGACAAGCTGTTGAAAGAGCGACCAGGTTGGCCAGAGATGTCAGAGGCTGATTTGTTCAAAAGGCCAAAGAAAGGAGGAGCTAAAGGGTCCAAGGGCAGCTTTTACCTTCCTTTCTGGGCAAACGGACAGCAGGGCAAAGGCAAGCCATGCCCCAATCTGAATGAAGCCGAGAGGCAACAACTTCAGCAACAGCAGCACTTCCCCCAGTGTCATCAGCAGCCTTTCCCCGGGATTTACTTGGACAGTAGACAGCCGCAAACCGCTGCTGTGGACAGAATGCAGCCCTTGTTTGACTACAACACAGCTGTCTGGGTCTGACACTGCCAAACACTTAAACTGAGTGAGTGACTGAGGAACAGGTGCAGGGGATTTAACTGAACTGAATTGTTATCTTCCACATATCAACCAATTGACTTTTCACACACCCATCTTCATTTGATTTAAAGATTATCAGGGTGACTTTTCTGTCTGACAATCGGAAAACCTAAACCTCACCTACGTACAGTGTGTGTTTTTGACGGATGAAGAGTTGTGTTGCAGCTTTTATATAATAATGAAATGAATGATGGAACTGGAAAAACAAGCTTACTTTATAAATAACATCCTAAGATTGTCTATATATTACGTGTCTTTTTCACAGTTTTTTTGACAGTCAGGAGGAGTGGAGTTCAGGTTTCCCAGTGCTTTCAGAGCATGATTGATATTTACAAAAAAGACTTTGTAAGACATAATGTTGCTGCACACGTTTCATTGCAGGCTAAATGGAATATTAACCTTTTTTGTTTGCAATGTAACCGTAGCTTTGCATATATGTATGAATATATGAATCCGTCTTTCCACATAGCATCTTTATGGCAGCTAAATAATTTACCAAAGATGGTTTTATGCTTGATATGCATTTACTTTATTCATGCGAAGAGAATGTTACATTTGTTTGATCATTGACTCAAGGTTTATGTTATTTGAACATTAACCAATGAAGCATCTGAGTCCAAGTTCAGCAAAGGACATAAACCTCCACTCCTTGTTTTTTCTGTCAATGCTATCACAGAGGCCATCTCTCATATGTCACGTTTTCCTCTATGAATAGATCACCAACTGTTACATTGCATGGTTACTGTTGTCTAAAATGGATGCTAACAACAGCTGATACTCAACGCACTGCCACAGAAATTGTCGATAAGCTTCTCGTTGTTTCCGACCCGGCCTTGGTCAACCTGTCAAGTCCATTCTTCTTACTCAGGGAACCAGCGTAATCTATAGATATTATAAAGCCAATACAGTACCAGTCCATTATCGATCATTTTGAATTAGCGGTCACATCATGCATTTCACCCAGCTTGGCACATGTTGAGTCAACTGTCAGTCCTCCTGGTGCAAAGGGACACAGCCATCTGCTCCGGAGTTGTTATGTCAAAGATAGAACTTTCTGGGTTAATCCATGGAATTATGAAAACACTCAATTTATGATAATGATTTCACAGACTGTACACATGTAAGAGCTGTTGTAAATCAGGTAGAACTCATTGTACAGGAGATTGTACATATCAGACAAACGGCAATAACTATCATTGGGAGTAATAATATCACGTTGCATGACTCACAGATAAATGTATCACCATGACTTGTACCAAAAAGTTTAAACAAAGCCACACAAATCCCACAGTGTTTTCTAAAGTGTTTTATGGCATTCTCTCATTTAAGCATCAGTGCAGTGTTAAAATACAGGGACATTTTGGTTGTAAGAGGACCACTTTGCAAGGACAATCCAATGCTGCAACGTCTTATCAAAGCCAACATTTTGTGACCAATAAACTTTGGAATTAGATGCAGTTCCATACGGTGTTTTCTAGTTATTCAGGTCAATACGTCCAGAGGGTTCAACGCGAGCTTCTGCCATAAGGTGCAGAGATGTCATATCGCAGTGTATGTATGTAGAAGTAATAATATTATATTTCTTATCTATTTACTGGTATGTGTTAATTATTCTGCGTTGTTTAATATTTTGTATTTGAGGTTCTGAGAATCTCCAGCTGTGATTTTGTGTCATGTGCACTGTAAAAATAAAAAAAATAAAAAGAAATATTTGTAAATTAAATGTGTTTTGTTATACAGATTCTGGTGTGTCACTGTTTTTAATTCACAAACTTGATTATCACTAAAAAGAACATGCAGTTTTATAAGAAAATACAGTATATCAATCCCATTTTTGTGAACACAGTACATATTCCCACACCATACAGAGTTCCACCTTCCATTACACTGAACCAGCAGATATATTTTTAGTTGATCACTTCACAAATAAAAAACTGAACTGAACTGTTGAACCAAGCAATGATTGCCATTGTCAATGATCAAAATTCACAAACATAGGAACTTGCTTTGGCGTAAGGTGCAACATAAAACAATTACTAAAATATTAGCAATATTGTAAAAGAGACATGCATAAGATTAAGAATAAAATAGAATAGAATAGACTAAGACTATATACCTAAATGTACAGTTGGCAGACAGTAGTGCAAATGTTGCAGGGCAATCAGATAGCTCTTGTAATAATAATGTTATTGTTAAAGTGGCAGGTGTTATAAAGTGTTCGTGAGTCCAACAACAGAAGGAAAAGAAACTGTTCTTGCAGGAGGTTCTGGTCAGGATGGACCTTAGCCTCCTGCTCAAGGGGAATGGCTCAAATAGTGTACATCCAGGGTGAGAAGGGTTAGCTGTGATTCGACCTGCTCATCCTGCCAGGTTAATGGCATCATCTAGAAATCTGTTGGGTCTGTAGGTGAACTGCAGTGGGTCCAGGGCGGAGGAGGTGATGGACTTGAGGAGGGGCAGGACCAGGCGCTCAAATGACTTCATGACGACAGGCGTCAGCGGCACCGACCTGAAGTCATTAAGTCCAGTGATCCGGGGCTTCTTAGGGACAGGGACGATGATGGACCTCTTGAAGCAGGCTGAGACATGGCATGACTCCAGGGAGGTGTTAAAAATGTCTGTGAAGACTGGAGTTAGCTCATCTGCACAGTGTCTTAGGGTGGCGGGGGAGACACCAGATATATATTTCCACTTGTGGCGTAATTAACTACAGTATACAGTATGTATTCAGTTGATTTTAGTATATATACCCATTATCACAACAGCTTCACAGTCAGATAAACAACTAAATGGATGTTCACAAGCTAAATTACATAGATATGATGCTCAATGTGCTTACTGTTAAAATACAAGACTGAAGAATGAATTTGTTATGACGCAAAATACAGAAAGAGTATAAAGACAATTATCACGTATTGTACATTAAATAGTCATGTTTTATAAACCAAGGTAAGGAAACGGACAAGGTAAGTCTAGGGCTCTGGGCTGTGCATCAATCTCCTGTCTTCAGCGCAGCTCTTAGCCTGATTTGTTTGTGCACTCGGCTTCTGTAAAGTGCTGTATGAGGTCAACGAGGCTGGACTATCCTCTGCACTGGAGTGAGTCTAAATCTGCGCCTTCTCCATCTTTCCTCATTAAATACACAAAAGGAGTATAGACTGCAGACACCTGACCTCCATCACACACTAAATCATACAAGACACCAACCACAATAGTAGGAAAATAGTAGAAAATTGCGTGCTTGTTTATGCGATTATGCAATGTCGAGAAAAAGAACAGTCTTCATAACTGGCCTGAAACCAATTCACTCCAGAATTGGTTTCTAAAGTGCTATTAACTTTAGATTTACCGCTGTTCACTTTAGATGGACGTATTAGTCATTTGAGATAGGGCTGAGCAATTCATTGTATATATTATCATGATTTCAATTATTACTGTGCTCAAATGCAAAAATGTTGCGGTCAAAAATAAAAGTAATTGCAGAATTACAAGTGCAATCCATTTTCCATTCAAAACCTGGAGCAAAACATTACTAATAAAATACATTTGGTGGTTACTTTCTCTACAGAATTACAACATAGCTATAAGTGTTTGAAAAAATCATGACTTCAATTATGTGGGAAATAATCACGATTTTAATGTTTGCCATAATCAAGTAGCACTATTTGAGATGGATCATTTATCTCGTAGTGAGCTGGGGCGAATAGGGACTTGGAAAAAAAAAAGGCCAGCATCTAAATTTTACTATATTATTTAGTCATAAAAATAAAGACAGTTATGAGAGGTTTATTTTTAACAGAGATGGCTAATTGTGACATATGGTTTTGTACTTTTAAACCTCCTAATCTCAGTTTATCTGTTGTTTGGTGGGTTTTAGATGAGTTTTTCATAGATTTTGTTGGCCTTGGGAGAATAAAACATTGGCACCATTTTACAGGCCAGATATTGGTTCAGTATTATATAAACTACCGAAATTAGAGCCAGGCTTCTCCAGAATGCTCAAATTTCCAGCCCTCCCCCTGAGTGTGGAAGCGTCCATCTTCCACTTGCTCCCTGGAACATTCTGAGCCCAATGCGATGCTTATTATCTCAGTTGCATGTTGGATGTTGGCTCTATTGCAACCCAATACGGGATAAAAGCTGAATCCATAATTGCAGATCTATTCAGTGCACAATGCCATTACATAATTACTTCTAGCTATGGTGTCACTCGTATTAATCCTTTCTGCAGCCAATAGAAAACGCACTCAAAGAGGCGAGAAGATTACTAATATTTTCGAAATTGTTGTTAAAATTATCAAGTTGAAATGAATGTGAATTAATAAAAGGAGGAAACAGCACATTTGTGTATTTTAACATGCTCAATGCAACAGTTTCACAGACTCTATAACTTTTCATGGCTCTCTCTGCACAGGTCAGTGAGCAGATTAATCCGGGGTTAGTCTGGAGACAGGATCAATGCCTTGTGTTCTCTCTGTGGAGCTCCAGCAGCTGCAGTCGCTGTGGGATCATTTCCTCCTCACACACACTGTCTGACCATGGCTGCCCTTCCCCCCCTCTCTCCCCTTCCCCTGGTCAGCTGTCCCGCTCTTACAGCTCGGCCAGCAGCACCGCTACCACTGCTGCTTCCACAAATCTGGGACACCGAGCGCTTGAGTGCATCAGCTCCTCTCTGCAAAGTTTACAACACTTTGAGCTGAAGAGACACTGCGGGTCACGTTACGGATCTGCCAGGGCCCCTCCGCTCTTTGAACACGAGAGAGAGACGACGTTCATGAAAGTTGCATTGGTTAAAAGTAGCCCAGTTTCTGAGAACTTTTATTATTTTATGTTTGCAAGATAGTTCTCTCTGCGAGAGGGAAATGTTATGTACATATTTAGAACAATGAGGACTTTTATGTTACAAAACAGCTTGTTAGAAAATGATTGCTAATGCTATCCTCGTAAGATTAAGATCATAATGGCTTATACTTAGATAGAAGGGGGTGGTTTTGAATGGGTATGTCCACTTATTGTCAAACGTTATGTTAAAATGTATTGTTCACTATATTGCATATTTTATTTTGTGTTTTTTGTATTTTATTGGGAAGCACTTTGGTAACCTTGAGAGTTGTAAAGGCCTCTATAAATAAATGTTATTGTAATAAATGATTAATTTATTGATATTTATTTTCAAATTGACAAACAAGGCCCTTGTATTTTCATTTTTAACTCACAGTTTAAAAACTTGACGACATTGAATGAACCAACAGTCAACTTGAATATGGACCAAAAATAATGCATATGCCGGACATTGACTAGATTTTTATTTTATTTTATATATGCTCCCTCTCTGTGTCATGTCAAGTTAAAAAATTCAAAAGAAAACAATATATAAACAGAATAAGGTGTTAGCTTGTTGTTCACATAACCTCCGCAGGAAGTGTTTCAGTTTTGCTTTGATTCTTTTATTGCAATTTTGGCCTGTAGACATTCAATAAATTGTTGGAGCCAGAATCAAACTCACAACACTGCGGCCGGCTGTAACTGGAGCCTGAATACGTGCTATCCATTCGTGCCATCCACAATTTGCGCATTCAGCATGAAACTATATAGGCACATTAAACAAAGACAATACAATCATTCTAATTCTCCATATCTATATAACCGCATTGCGTGTTCTTCTGTGTTTGCTCCACTGACCCCTGCCTCTCACTGCGGGCCAATTTCCTGCTTGACTCTAATCTTTCCGAGCGGCCTCAGCTGTGCAGCCGCATTGCTCTGCTCTGACCATTAGGAATGCGCTCCGATTTCACTTTTTTATAATCGTCAGCATCTTCAAGTCCACGATGGTCGGCAAGGGAGGCCTTAGACAGGAGGTTCCCACACGAAACTTGAGACATAAAAGCCACAGCCTGCCAAACCCTGGGTCAGATGTAGTAGCACATAAACACAGCATGGAAACTGAAAGCCGCAGAGCAGAGGCAGATTTGAGAGCGGAGATAAATACAAAGAGTTAAACCCAGGGCGAATTATTTGAGATTTAACATCTGGACCATTTGCATTTGCATCACTTTTAAGGCCTTGCAGGGTAAAAGTGCTTAATTGAGCTTTAACAGAGCCTACGGTGGGATATAAAGAGGTTTATCATGCATGCAAATCTGGAAGATATATGATTACATTTATGTATAAAATGCACATGTGACAAAATATGTGCAGGGTTTCCCCTACAATTCTACAGATGATTCATGATTCCAGACTGGGAGAAAGGCCCTCTTGCACTCCAAAGATTGTTTAGTGTTGGGGGTTACAAGACTTTAATGCAGAGACTCTAATAATTTGCTGAATGTCTCTCCATATTCTAATTTCTCCCAACTCGTTCAAAAAGTAGCAGGAAGTTTACTAACAGTAACTAAAAGAAGAGAGCACATTACGCCAGAGCTAGAGTCTCTTCGCTGGCTTCCCGTTGAGTCCTTACTGGAGAATGAGTGGCTGGTTCCTCCTCTTCCTATCAACAATATTTAGTATTTTAGTTTAGTATTTTAGTTTGCTGTTGTCCCCACCCTTCTCCCCCCTCTCCTTCCCACCCTCTCCTTTCACCCCACCTTCTGCTATTGTCTCCTTGTTGATTTTCTAAACTTTTGTAAGTTAGGTCAACAATTGTTGGGAAGTCCTTCGAGACAACCGCTGTTGTGATTTTGGACTGTACAAAAAATGTTTTGATTTGAATTAATCTCATCTCACGCTTACTGTCTGTACTGTCGAATGAAGATGAAAAATACTTCAGACAATTTGATTTGATTCTAGTTTGATTGTTTTTAACCTCTCAGACGATCTGATCCCAACACTTAGAACACACTTCCACTTGACAATACTATGATTTTCTGCCAGAGAAACACAAACCCACTCAGACCACCCTGTTTTGAAGTCTGACTGACACGTTTGGGTGCTGGGACAGGTGAGGCACACATACAGGGCTTTGATTTCTGTGTGCCGAGCTCATGTGGGGAATCTGAAGAATTTGACATGTATTTGTACAATTGTGACGGCAGACGGACCAGACGTCATGGTGAGGAGACGTTGTTTCAGAGCTGAGGGCTTGGTCTCCTGCTGTGAGGTCGTATGGTTTAGAACGGACAGCAGTCAGACACAGAGAGAGGATCTTATGTTTCAAATAATCCACTTTACTGCATTTTTGTTTATTGATTTGCAAATTCGGTTGTATTTTGCTGTCTGTAGAGCCAGAACTACTGTCTATATAACCTCTTTTATTGTGTAAACCTCATTTCTCAAAGGTGTAAAATGTAACGTCTATAGAAATGAAAATATTAATGTTCATGGGCATCTATTGAAGGGCAGAAACTAAAGATAAATAGATCGCTTATGCTGTTTTCTCATCAAAATCACAACATGTACATGGTTCCGGTGTCACTTCAATATAATAATTATTTTATTTTTTTATGTCTGTGTAATCTAAAGCCGTATGATGTGGAGAAAATATCTAATTGCGAGTGCCAGTATTGCAAAAAGACTTAAATATGAACTGACAAACTAGTAAAAGAATAATGTGTTTTGAAATGTTTTTGTCGCCTTCTGTCACAGATTTGTCACTTTTAATCACGTTGTTGTCGTTTTTAGTTGCATATTTGTCACTATTAGTAATATTTATTGTAGTCACTTGTTTCAGAACATGTTTTAAGACATCAAAACTAAAGGGTTAGCAGTTTTTATGCAGAATAAAACAGGATATTCAGTTGTTTGGAGGAACTGATTCAACTTCGGCTAATTGCGTCCATGCAATTAGCCTTGTGATTCCGATACAATTTCGATTACCTGTGCTTCCCTTGTGTAGTCCAGTTAACAAATACAAAAATAGTTGACAATTTCCCCAATATCAATTTGACAGTTTATTTGTTTCAGCTCATTTCCAGTACTTTTCCACTGAAATCTCCAATATCCACTGCTAAATTTAGCCACATGCATGCAGCACAGCCGTGAAGACACATAGCCCGGGGAGATGTATTGCTGCTGTTTGATTTGAGTCAACAGAAGCTGCGTGAGACCGCTGGCTTCCACACTGTGACAAGAACACCACATCATTAAGAGCTGCTCCTCGCCGCATCCTAAAGAGGAGTTAACTGGAGCTTTCGCTGAAGAGAGTCCCCACAGAGCCCCAGCAGGAACACTTCTGCTGCAGCGGCACAAAGTAAGTCAGGTTTTAAGGGGACGTGTCACACTTTGTCACTGGAACTTAGTGTTGGACTACAAGATAAGCAGATTTTGATCTAAAATGGCTCTCGAATAGGAACAGGTCCGGTGACTTCCTGTTCAAACTGATAAGACCCGCCTCTTCATCTCTGCAGCGGATTGTCCACTGTGTGTTTTTATTTTAGAAAAGTAGCTACGTATCATTTTAAATCCTTACATGTGTCATGCGGAGTCTTCATTTTTCAAACAATTGGAACTAAGTACAGGGGGGGGGGGGGGAATAGATGAAACAGGAATTTAATTTTCTGAGCACTCAAGCCTCATTTGTGGAACAACACACGGTTACTCAAACATGCAGGAATCAAACAAAATGCAACTTTGAGTATTCATTCATTCATTCATTTTGTACCGCTTATTCCCGTTAGGGGTCGCGGGTGACTGGAGCCTATCCCAGTGACTTTGGGCCTTAGGCGGGGTACACCCTGGACAGTGGCCAACTCGTCGCAGGGCTAAAACTTTGAGTATAACAATGAAAAACAGCAAAGAGGATCTTTACCTATGACATCAGACATGTAGGAAATTGAGAATGGAGTGTTTTTTGAGGCTCAGAGTATCAATAATAAAATATCAATAATGGAGCTAATTATAAAATTGTTAAAAATTAAAACTAAAATAATAAAAAAGTATATATTTTACATAATATTTAAAGCATTAAAATTATGTTGTGTCGTGTATGCTAAAACCACTGACGAAATGATTTGCAGCTTGAAATGATCAAATTTAGAGGATCTAGGATGTTGTCTTTAACTCCTATAACTCCCCTTTTGAACATTACTGCCTTTTTTCCAGCAGAAGTGTGTATGTTCCAACCCTAACCCACCCTTTTCTGTGCTTTATCCTTCAAACACACAATGATTGAGCCTGTATTCAGAGGGTCTTATCTCTGCGGGGGGCTGGTCCATTCCTCCAGTCTGTCCACGAATGATTGAATCCCCACTCGCACTCTCTGCACAGCCCTGGGGGTCCGCCTGCTCCCTGCTCTCACTAAATAATACAGCACGACTGAGAGGGACCTGTCGTCATCATTAATCCAGATTAAATCCAAATCTGTAGTTTGGACACACTGTTATTTAATGCAGCAGACTGTTACTTAACATAACTCGTCACGGGCATCTTTTACAAAAGATATTGCATTTTGATTGTGTGGTTTTTCCCAGCTCCCCAAACTCCCGACTTCACTGTCTGCTGCCATTTTTGGCACGTCGGTCACTGCTGTAGACTTTAACCCGCTCTGACAGGAAGGCACTGTTATGGGCGAAGGTTGTCATAACATGCTGCAGGCGCACAACCTAAAAGGAAGTGGTCAAAATAAACATTGTTGTGAATAGGCTGATTGGCCATCACTACTACACAGAACAACAGGTATTTTTATTATGAATGAACGGTAAAAGAGACATAATGTGAGTTTTTTTTTGGTATTTGAATTATAATGTAAGTATATGATAGTATAAAAATAGTATATTTTTGTTAATTGTAAAGCGCAATATTGATTTAAAATAATTTAGTAACAGAAACAGGTCTATTCAGTGACATTTCACTGTAACAAGCAGCAGATTGTCATTTACATGTTTTATTTTTGATATATTTTATATGATATTTTAGAGCCCGGCATATTTTACTTGGAGTCTTTTTTCCCCCCAGTAATCACAACTAAGTACAGGGATGTGGGCTCGGAGAGGGGGTAGGTGAAAACAAGAATTGTCTGCGCACTCAAGTCTTTTTTTTGTTTGTTTCGAGGACCGTTAACAAAACTCAAACATGCATGAATCAATCTAAATACAATCTGAGTAAAGTAATGATGTGGAACCATTGTAACAGGGCTGAAAGATCATGAAAATGTATTTTGCATTTGTCCCCTTTAAGCTGGTAGAATTTTTAACCAATAATGGTATGGATGGTCACTTCAACAATAATACTATTTAAGAACAATCTATTTGCACTACTCATTTGCACATTGCACTATCTGCCAACTGTACATTCTGTATATAGTCTATCTTAGTCTATTTTATTCTTAATTTTATGCATGCCTTTTTATATATTTTTTATATTTTATCCTTTGCTTTATGTTGCCGAAGCAAGTTCCTATGTTTGTGAATTTCACTGACAATGGCAATAAACAGTTTCTGATTCTGATTCTGATTCTGATTCTGATTCAAATGAGGAAAACCTTTCTTTAAACTGATTTCTTGTCTCCTGTGGAAAGTTGTGCCAAACATCAGTGCCATTGTCATTATGTAATTCTGTCCAAATGCTGTTGTTACATAAACAACCTTGGGATTAGCAGCCTCACTGTCACTCACTCGCTGGTGTTGAGGCATGTTTATAATGAGTCAGAATGTGATTTCATAAATAGCTGAGAAGCCCATTACCAGGTGAAACTATGAGCGCAGTGTGGACGCTCCGGGCTATAATGATGATATCCCACAGACAGACAGGGACTGACTCACTGTTGATTTAAAATGAGGTCATGAATACTGCACATTTCAATATCTTCGACATATTCCATATTCAGTCTTTGCAAATGATATGTTAATTTTTACATGTACAGAGACACATTAGGACTGTCAATAAGGAATAACACATTGGTGTTTTTTTATTGTAGTGATTGTATGGGGTCCTTCGTTGCAGCTGGTGGCTGTTCATGTCCCCCACTGGGGTCTTTCGTTGAAGCTGGTGACTGGGGTGGTCCGTCATAAAGCGTGATGGCTTCGTTGTGGACCTGCGGTACATTTGGCTCAACGCAGTTAGCAATAGGCAACCTCTGTCCTGGGTAACTAAAATTGTCTCTCCCTATTTAGGCTCCAGGGTTCAACGCTATGGGCACAACACCTGTGTGCCTTAAGCTTGGAATATTCTCCAGGTTCCTGGGCTGGTGGTGTTGGATACATTATACTTAGTAGAAATATTTACACATTTCTACCTCCACTCGACTGGTCACATTATGTTTCAGCTCTGTAATTTTATTTTGTGTAACGCTTCAACCATACCGCAACCAAGACATTTAGAGGCACATTTTAACATTAACATTAGCAACATTAGCACACTGCTGAGGCGTTGTTAAAATATCCTCTGAATAGACTATTGCTATGGTGTTAATATAAAAATATCAAAATATTTGTCAAATTTGAAAGGGACAGTTCACAAACTAACTTGATCATTACAAGTGAAAAAACGAAACACAGAATACGAAACACTATTTGACCTGCCTCTAACTCGTTTAATCAAACCCTGCAGATAATTTAAATGTTATGTTGTCGTCTGCAGAAATAGACATGATCATTTGCAACTTTTAAGTCCATGGCAGTAACACCAGCTAAAGCACAGCAGCAGCACACTGTATGTTGACTTGATATACAAACATTAATTACTGGGTGGTCCAAAATAGCGCTGAAAAGAACATGGCACCTCTCAAATTCGGCGTTTCAGAAGAAAGTTCAGGTTGGACGAAGCTAACATGTCATACATTTAAGTTTTTTGAGTCCATCTAACCGCTATCACTGGGGAGTCTGTCCATTCACAATCTAAACAGAATAGTGTATAAATCATTCAGAGGAAGTTTCTGTTTTTACCCCTTTAAATAATGAACATGTGGCCTGGTTTGGGAGAGCAGAGATTCTCACTATAGCCTCACCTCTCTGCCCTTTACAAAGTCTTTTGCAGTTTGTTTAAATATCCTGTGATGTCTTTTCTTTTTCTTTTTTTATTACTTTACTTCCCCAGCTCCTGCCAGTGTTTTTCTTTCCTCAGCGTTCTTCCTCTCCGCCGCAGTGACTTGTGCTTGATAATGCAGTGGCCTCAAGTCAAAACATCAAATCTGAAAATGTCATATGTGGAAGACGACTGCTTTGGAGCGCTGTTTAACGGTACCAAAGATTTGAATGCAACACGCTGGAAATATGTTGACGAATGGCTTAGTTTAGAAGAGTTTAGAAGTGAGAATTTAGTCTAACAATCAATAAATGAATGAATGAATGTGATGGAAAATAGTTGTGTCTATCAGCAAGACCAATGAATGAAACTAAATGTTGTTTGTTGGAATGCATGGACAAAATATGTTGTTTCATTGCCTATTTACATACATAATATATAATACAACAATCCGGATCCAACAAATCGTAGCAAATAGTGCGTTAACGATAATCTTTGTGGCAATATAATGCATCCATGGTCATACAACTAACTGCTCATTTATCTTCTGATCTCTTTTTGCATATGTTGGACAAATGCAATAGCTAAGCCATCTTCTGCACTGCATTAGAATAACCAAGCAAATATTTTAAACTACTTTTTTAGTCCAGAATCCATGTAATTAAATGACCAAGCGCTTTCCATTTCTATAAGTAGACAAGCCCCACAGTTTGTACAATGGACCACAGGGGCCCTCAAATCTGAATGTATTTTGTTTTCTTTTAAATGATGCATTCTTGTAGGTTTAATTGCCTTTTAATTGCCTTTTAAACATGCTTTGGTCACCTTCTGTCGCCTTCTGTCGTCAACAGTGGGAAGGAACAATGAAAGAATAAACAATTAAAGCCCTTGGACAACGTGAACACTGTTTCTAAAACAATGTGTTCACTGTGACCACAGTTTGACAAACAGCAGAACTGGTGGTTTATGGATTAAAAAACTGCGTGTGGATTTTTACTTTTGACACAGCTATCGAAAATTCAAACTGAGCATTTTGTGAATGCTCAGAGAAGATAACCTCACAAATAGGATTCATGAAACAAGCATGACGAATACAATTTCAGGTTTGTTTTTGATGAAGGGACAACAATATATCATGCTTTTTTAAAGTCAATTTTGCATAATATTTGTCCTTTAACTATTTTTATGATAATGTGATCAATTTAGCCTAACATAGGGAACACTATACATCCAAACTCTACAAATAGGGGCCCCTAAACAGCATTTTGCATATCCCCCCTCATTGCTTGAAACAGCCCTGTGACTGTACATGGATGCCCTTTATTTAGAGCAAGAAGAGGATGACCAGCCTGGGGAGCAACAGCTACAGTGATGCATTCATAAAACCAATATAAAATCCTAAACAAATCAACTTAATGGTCCATAAACAATATAGTACTTCTGCATGCAACTTTCCCAGTCGTCCAAATATATAGCAGCGTGTTTTTTACGAGTGTGTACATGGCGCGGGGTAATGAATAGGCCCCTGTTTACCTCAATGTCCCTTCTGCTCTGTCATTAACCGGCTCGCACACACATCCCAAATTAAAACGACAACCCCCATGGTGCAGTTTGGCTCGGCACTGTCCAGCCTCGCCCAACGCCACTGCTGCAGCTGTTGTGGTCGCGGCGATTACAAGGGAGGCCGTCTCTGGATGCACGGCCGTCCCAGTATGCATCTACGGACCACCAAAATAAGACTGAGCAAAGGTTCACATTACTGACATGGTTTGTTTTTCATGGTCTGCAGGAGATGAGGCTTCAGTGGAATGGTTTGTTTAAAAATGGGACATTTGGTCTTTCTTTAGATCAGAAGAAGGTAGCTCTTTACAAAGATAGTTGGGTTGGATGATGCTGTTATCGAGTCCTTGTTATTTTATGGCCTGAAGCAAATGTACGTTTTGAATGATTATATGAAGATTTACCACAAAATGATGATTATACTGATGTTTTGTCATGTTCAGATGTTTTTATGGATTCATTTCAGGTTTAAACTATAATGCTGTCTCCTGCCATGTTCTACAAAAATAAATCGTATCTTCTGCTTTTATTGTGTATTTTATTTCTAATTATGTTACTGAATACTGTCCAAAGTGTGTGTTGAATGCTGACTGCTCTATGGTGCTATTTTGACATTTTATTAGGACAAAAACCATTACTGTCTCCTTGGTCTTTGGATTCACAGCCTTAGGAAGCTTATGTGAGTGTAAATGGTTCTTTCAACATCTGTTAGTCTTGTAATTATCTGGCAATTGTCCAGGCTGCGCTTCTGACCACTGGGATGGTTTCATGCTATAGGGTTCAATATTTTCTGTTTTTTTTAAAAAGCATTATTTGTAATATATTAATGTTGCTTGAGAATATAGTGTTGAGTAATGAGTAATTCTGCAAGCTATTGTCTGTCTGCCATTGCTCAGATTCAATCACTTGGCTAGTCCATGTTACTCGGAGACTGGAGTCAATCTATATTTACATAAAATGTTTATTTTATGATATTTATGTAATTTATCTGGTCTCCTCACCAGTAACATGCAAAAGATTACGTTTAATGGCCTCTAGGTTCTTATCAGAAGCACACAGTATCAGAAATCTCTCTCCATTGAAAGTCAGTTTTAGTTCAAATGCTAATTATTATCTAAAATAACACCAAATGGTTTACACACTCTACTACTGTGACTTTTAACAAGGCTTTGACCTAAATGTGGCCGCAGACACCCTTTTGACCATTCATTATTCATGACTTGCTCTTTTTTATAATGTTAATGGCTGTAGGACTTGCTCTAGAGTCGTTCAAATAAAAGAGTTAAATCAGACAAAACTGAACTCTAATTTTTTTGTCCACAGATTATAAAGAGAAAGTGTTTGCAGAAAGTTTCTCTCTAAAACCCATAAATAAAGTTAGAGATTTAGGTAATAATGGACTCAGACTTGGATTTTAACAGGCACATCAAATCATCCACATCCACAACATCAGCTATCTTTTCTTCACTATCTTATTTGTGATTTTAATGTATGTTTTAATTTCTGTAAAGAAAAAAAACCAACATTTTGCTTGCTTGTGATTGATAGCATGAGCATCGAACGCAATGTCCACTTCCACTGTACAATCTGGTCCCATACATTTAAAACCAAACTAAACTAATGAAAAGTAAATCAAAAAAAATGCTGATGTAATGAACTAATGGTTGTATTAGTCTTTTCTTTTCAATGTCTTTTCTTCTTTTTCATCTCAAAGTTTCACCACAGCCACAGTTCCTATTAAACATTTAACTCCTGACTTTTACTACTTTCTCGAAGCAACAAAATGCTTTTCCCTGGGCGTATGAATATGTATGCAAGGCCAGCACCGCTGCTGCTGGGCACATCACATCCACTCACTGAAGACAGGCACACTAACCCATTAGACTGCAGTCTTTTTACATGTGCCTTTTCTGTGTCAGGGCTTCCCTTCTGTGTCAGTGAAGGATGCGAGGAGTGGGAGGCAGATGACACAGTGAACCCACACATCCTTCAGCCTGTCGCAGCTACAGTCTGCAGCTTCTTGAAGGATAAAAGCAGCAAGGGGATGAGACGAGACACGCAATTACTAATCGGGTTTCTTGAGGGATTGTATTTTGGCCTCCGCTACAAAAAATGTATTTCTATTAGTTAAAATTATTTAGTGATTTCAATAACTTTAATTTGTTAAGTTGTATTTTCTTGATTATCAAGATTATTGTATTTGTTTTATGGTGTTTATGACTTGTTTCATTACACTTCTAATTTCAAACCAAATAATTTGCCAGTGGGGTAGGATTTGATAACCTGGCCCTGCCATATGAATTCTCGCAATATTTGTGAGTTCACATACTTGAGAATCCATCTGGGCGGTGTGCTGCCGTTGGGGCTGCACGGGCCGTTGTGTGGCGCACCAATCACAGTGCAGCATTGTGGTTTAGGAGTCAAAGTCAAACAGACGTCTATTTCAACACATTTACAGACTATTTTGCTTTTGAAAACGTTCACATAGAAGCGCTCTGTGCATTTGAGAGCGCAGATGAAATTGATGCTTTTCTTTTAACTGGATTTATTGATTTCTCGGCTTGTTCTGCTTTTGTGATGCTGCGACTGATCATTTCAAATGTTTGTCATGACATTACGCATTTTCCCAAATTACATCAACGGGGGTCTATCCAGATTAACGTGTAGAACTAATTCCAGATTAAGGGTTTCATGATTTACGTCAGGAGCAAATGTATTGCTCTTCTTTCAAGATAAATTATCTTGAAATTTCTGCATCACGTAAGCAATTAAATCTAACCTGGTCAAATTTCAGAATCTGAATTCAGGTAAATTTAAGCAAGGCTATATTCAATGTATGCTGTGTAGAAATCTGCTAATTCAAAATCTGTTGAATCAATTTTGTGAGATATTAAATACCAGCTAAGTTTACAAGTTTATCATCACATCAATAGTCCGAGCATATTCTTCAAATGAATTTGTGTCCAGGCAAACGTAACCTTCAAAGTGAAATGCTGATCTGAATAAAGCGCTTCACTGTCCCTTTAAGTTCTTATAGGTCATATTACATTTAATTCAGCCAAAGGCAAGAATTCACAATTCTTGACTCACATCAGATAAAAATAGGGCACAGCTGCCTACAGGTCCCAGATATGAGAAGCAGTAAAGGACATGGAGCACAATATGGCTACTGTGCAGAGATGGTGCGTCGGACATGGTATTGGTCAGGCATCTTTTTAATTGTGTGTCGAAAATTGGCACCAATATTTTTTCTGCATTCTTCTCTCTCTGTGTGCTCGTGTGTCATTCCCAGTTTATCTCTAGAGCATCAAAAGTGGCTTTTTAGAGCAATATATTGAGTACATATGTAATTAGAAGACCAATTCAGTGAATAAAAATGGCTGTGTGTTCATAAAGTCATGCAGCAGATGATTTTGTGAAAAGTTAATGTGCACTTAATATACATTTGTGGTTTTAATATTCTGTATATATATATATTAGCATCTGCAAAAACAATGCACCATATATTGTCTATTGGTATCAGCTTAAATATTAGACCATCCCTTCTGCTGTATAACCATTAGGAAAACCTTTAATCCGATCATTTGGTTTGACTTGAAGATGGTCACATGTCTGAGCTGAACTGTGTCCCCCTTCTCTGCACTTCATGTTCAACCTTTTTTATCAGTCCGCCTTTTAGAGACACAATATAAATACTTGCTCTTTCCTTTTCCTGAGATTCCTCGCCTTCAGTGTGTGAAAGGTGAGAGAGCTTTTGATCAACCTTCCGTTTTATGTGTATATATTGATGTGATGACATTTTCTCCTGTAAGAAGAAAACACTACGTAGATGTGAAAGAGGTACTTCTAATATAAAGGTCTATAACCCTACTCTCTGCTAAGTATTCCGTTCGTGCCTGACATCTAAAAGAAGAAAATCAGATTAACATTTGTAGACAACCAGAAAAACAACGAGAACGCTGCAGTCTACGCTGTGTTGGGGAAATGAATTGTCGGCTGAGTTAAGAGTCCTTTATGTCTCCCTGCCGTTAGCAACTGTCAGCGCAACAGTGGAAAAATTACTTTCAGTTTCCATTTCGCCGTATATAAAGTTCATTTGAACAAACTTATAGCTCCACGCACGAAAATTGGGCAAAAAAAGCAAAGCAAGCAAAAACACGAAAATGTCAGTGCGTAACGTCTATTGTCATTCATTCGAAAAACCCTCTAGCGTTACTTGCTTTTTGTTTTCAACACATACTAAGGCTTTTAGAGATGATTCAGGAGACTGGTGTATAGTTGTACAAAGCCTTCAAACACAGCCATGGTTTTGTCTGTTGATTAAAGCCACTGAAGAAGTCTGCAAAAAACGTGCGAACAACACAGTGGGTTCTATGACTCGAACTTTTTGTTATGTGCTTAAAAATGAATTCAACCAACATGTTTATGGTATGTAATGTTTTTTCCTGTTTCCTGTTACAGAAGAAGTGACTTGTCATATCTGGTAAGTGCATGCCCAGTGAATACAGGGTCCTCTGCAAACCAAAATAAATCAGCTGCCCAAAACGCTGACACCAAATGGCACCCGGGGTTTGACGGACTGACACGAAAAGGACTTGCACAGAAAGACAGAATGAGGACGCAGAAGATGGGCTGCTGAGAAGAGGATACTTGAGTGACACGAGTAAACCTTCCTCGTCAGTGCAGAAGCTCTTCGCCGCTCACTGACGACGGTCCTGAGTAAATGGGGCTTGTCTTCGTCCTCACAGCTGCCTGCACACCAGCACTCTACAGTTAATTACACTCGCATGAAACGAGCGCTCCCCAATGTGTGCTGAGGCCTAACGCTCTCATTTTTATTACAAAGCCTGATTGAAAAGGGCATCAACACGTGTGACGAGAATTGTTGGTTGACTAAAGACATGCCCTGCCGACCGAATCGGCTGCTAGTATCAAAACTATGAAGCATCTCCATCTACACTAAACTGCTCTCAAAAGACTACAACTTGACCCTAACCCATGTAATTACTGTTCTTATAGTTTGATCTGGAAATTCATTCATTTTCAATTGCACTGTTTGTACGATAGCATTTTTATTGTGTTTTACAATTAATCACCGGTCCATGAGCTACAAATGAGAAATAATTCTCTGGCTGATTCTGGCATATTCACAGAACTGTCCCTGTTAAATAAACCAAATAACTAAAGAGTGTATTCATATGTTTAATAAATTAGATCTAATAATTCACTCCCAAAACCACTTCAACTCCAGTTCTTCTCCTTTTTGCTGTTGTCCTTATGAATCATAAAAAATTGTGCGACTAAACAGATATAGCAGGATTATTCAATTTAAGGCCCAGGAGCCAAATCAGGCCCTCAAAGGCATATGATGTTTAGTTCTGGTTTAGACCTTTAGTCCTGTTTAATTCAGGATTTGTCCTGGTTTAGACCCCGTATAGCCCTATTTTACACCTGGTTTAGTTCTGTCTTTGTCCTGGTTTAGACCCCGTATAGCCCTGTTTTACACCTGATTTAGTTCTGTCTTTGTCCTGGTTTAGACCCCGTATAGCCCTGTTTTAGACCTGGTTTAGTTCTGTCTTTGTCCTGGTTTAGACCCCATATAGCCCTGTTTTAGACCTGGTTTAGTTCTGTCTTTGTCCTGGTTTAGACCCCGTATAGCCCTGTTTTAGACCTGGTTTAGTTCTGTCTTTGTCCTGGTTTAGACCCCGTATAGCCCTGTTTTAGAGCTGGTTTAGGTCTGTCTTTGTCCTGGTTTAGACCCTGTATAGCCCTATTTTACACCTAGTTTTGTCCTGGTTTAGTCCTGGTTTAGTCTTGGTTTAGTGAATTCAGGTTCAGTTCTGGATTGGCAGTTCTGCAGATATTGTTAAAGCCTTTCGTATAAATTTTTTTTCCGTATTTTAAAAGTGTTGGCGCATTTGGCCCGTTCCCAGCCCAGAGCACAAAACCATCTTAAAAATCTGGCCCTCTGTAAAAAAAAAAAACGTTGAATAGCCCTGGACTATAAGATTGCAGCTCTGGAAAACAGATGAGTACAGTAGCGCAGCTGGACATCCCACGAACATAATATTTTTTTAAGGCAGCAACTGAAACAAATAGTACGTCAACACACAGGTTTCATTTGTTGTGCCCAGTCGATATGTGCGTAAAACCGATACATATAATCCTAAAATAAGGCAAACGAAAAGATGAAATGAAATCAGAAATAGCTGAGAGCAGGTGAGCAATATCATCCACGGCGAAGGTCGGTTGGCTGTGGTTGGAGCGAGCCTCGAGGCACACTGTCAAACTGCCACCCCCCGTCTCCTGTGTCTCCGTAATGAGGAGGTACATGATGGAGAAAACGTGGCCTCAGTCCAGCACCTTGTCAATGACACTTGTGACGGATGCCCTTCCGCTCAGCATCTTCCCCTGACCTGATGTGACTCTGTGTTTATTTTGGGAAGGCTATTTTTGTTTCAAGGAGGTGTTTTTTTTTTTTTTTTTATTGTAATAGGATTTAGTAAAACACCTCTAGCCTACTTTATAAAGAAAAAGTCAAGAACAAACAGAGAAAAGTAGTCAGGTTTTAAAATGTAGTAAAAATAGGAGCAAGCGCATATTTAAAACTGACAGATCCTCATCTTTTTTTTATATTTGGCTCTACCACAAAAATACAATCAAGAAGAAGAAATAAAGCCTTAACTGGATTTGACCAAATGTGATGCTGATGTCTTGTGTTCTTGACAGCATTTACCCATCCAGGAGTTCCACTTTAAGAATGTGAAATAGCTCAGGTCTCTATGTTCGTTTGCTAACCATTTAAGGTTGAAGCAATTATAGTAACAATAAAGAAGAAGCATTAGATTTATAGAGAGTGTTTCAAGGCGCTCAAAGACACTTTACATTGCATTATTCTTCCACTCTATACATTACTATTGTTGCCACAGCTGCACCACCCGCCTCTCACACACCACGACCCCATCTCGTTTCTTTTTCCTCGTCTCCTCCCCTCCTCGATTCCTCAATTTCTTGCAGGAAATAGGTGAGGAAGTCCCAGCCACAGAGGAGACACAGTGAGGAGAGAGGAGCTGGGGAGAGAGGCAGAAGGAGACATGATATTTTATTTTATTAAAGTACATTTACGTTTAAGTCAGACCATTTTTATTGTAAGATTAAGGTGTTTGAACACATTGTAATAGTTTTAAAGTCGCGTTTAACAAAGATTATATGTCATGTATAACATCCCTCCTTTGCTGCTGTTCCTGCACTACAAATAAACTTATAATTTGCTCATATGTCTACCTCTTGACCTCATTCTTCATGCTTCCTCAATAGTTTCCTTTCCTTGTCTGCTCTGAGCTTTGGGTCAACACTTACAATGGCGCCGTTGACCCAACAACCTGCGGTCTTCCATCCAAGTACTTATCAGGCCCGACCCAGTTTAGCTTCCAAGATCACACAGGTTTGGGCTTTAACAAGTAAGGCTGTTACTATCCAGTTTTTATTTTAACTTTCACATCAATTCAGTAAATATGTCTGCCAGCACAAAACTTGTATTCAGTGGTGGAAAGAGTATTTGAACTAAAAATGCACTCAATTAAAAGTACAAAAACGTCTGCCAAAACTGGACTTGAGTAAAAGTAAACAGTATGCAAGAAAATTATTTCAGTTGTTTTCATGCAAAACTTGATTAAAGAAACGGTTGAAAGCAGAATTAAGTTAAATTAAATGGCAATCTGCATATTCTCTCAGCTCTGGCCAATCAGAGGAGGCGATACAGCAGTGTTTTGGTGTTTGTAGGTTTAGAAAGGAGCAGAGACCGATGTGAGACAGCTGTACATTGGTGATTTGGACTCATGCTGTACTAACTAACTAACTAACTAATAATTACAATTACACGGCTAAAATTATACCCAATTACAAGTGCAAGTAAAAATCAACTCAAAAAAGCACAATTAGCCCCTCAGTTACATTAACATAAGCATTTGCAACTTTCCACTCCTGCTTGAATTATAAGAGTGTAGAGTTTAATTGAGGAAATGCAGGCACCATTTTACAAACTGCCTTTATACAGCTGACTTGGTTGTTCTAAATGTTTAGTGGAAATCCCTCATTAATGCTCAAGGCTGTAACTTGATTTATTTCCCCTGATTTCCTGGCAGTTGTGGCCCAGATAAGCAAATGTGCCTTGGCTGGAGATGCACAGAAACTATGTCATCTGGTAAAGACATCAGCGCTGCAGCTACAAAACACTGCCGGGAGGTCACAGTAAACCACACTCAAGCAAAAAAAAATTAAAAATACGAGCTTGTTTGGGCACTGGCCTTGTTATAGACAGACACGGGTGAAGTTGAAAGACTGTGCTTCTGGGCTGAAGGCGTTAATGCATGGTTAATGCTTTGTAAATAAACAACAAACATATGCAATTAATTCTGCCTTCACTTTAATAAAAAGTAATCAATCAGCCTTTAAAGAAACTTCAGATTGCCTCCTGGCTCAAACCTTCCATAATCCATCGGGAACTTTGTCCACGTCATCAGGCATTAAAACTCTTAACATACAATGCGACTAGTTTGTTGACGCGAAACAATTATAAAGTAGATATTGAAGGATGGGTCAAATACAAAGGACAGACTACAAAAGCAAGGCAGACCTATGCCAGTGAAGCACATTTTAATGTGCAATTTATCTATAGCCTTTAGCACTGAAGTTCAAATAAAGCCAGCTTTCTTGACAAGCGTTTCAAACCTTTATCACAGTGTGGACCTAAAGCTGGATTGTCTTTGATTGAAATTATGGCCATTTATTATCCAATAATTTCAGGCAGATACCTTATTGTTGTCTGCATTTTTTATGGATTCCGAATCTGGAAATGTCACCAGTGTCACCGGTGCACATAAACAAATAATGCTTATGTATTCAGGATATCATTCAATTTACACATATTGGGCC